>JAUJYZ010000026.1:32500-507500 GCA_033675265.1 Actinostola sp. cb2023 | reverse complement strand
ATGGCTATTGATTTGGGGGGTATAGTTTTCTAACTAGTAAGAACATACGTTACCGTAAACCAATGGGCCAAGGCCCAGTATGAGATATCGAGCCTTCTAGTGACAGACTCTCGGTACAACGCATTCTTGGTGCCAAAAACAGTGGAAATCCACACAAACCAGAAATACTCCAGTTTCGAGTTGTTTACGCGCCGCTGTACTCCTTGACTGAAGACGCATTTGCTCAGCCTTAGCGTCAATCCAGACAATAACCCGGCCGTGGAATATAAATTAAAATTAAAAGGTTTTTACGTTCTCGTGACTGGGTATTTGTGCATAATTTATCCTGAATTGAGGCTGAGAAAATGCGTCTTCTGTCAAGGAGTACAGCGGTATCTAACAACTCGAAACTGGAGTATTGTGTGTAGAGATTAGCAATCTTCATCTGTAGGTCATTGTCCAACGTGCGCTTGCTGCCAAGAATAACCTCCAGGCCAGAGCAGGAACCATTTTTGCTGGTCTTCTCAAGATTCTTCCGTTGTTCATCATGGTGATGCCAGGGATGATTAGTAGGGTATTGTTTCCAGACTCCGTTGCCTGTGCTGATAGTGTTAGTTGTGAACATTACTGTGGTAACAAGTGGGGATGTACCAACAACGCTTACCCTAAGTAAGTATATAATCGTTATATAGCGACTTCAACTGAAGTTCCACTAGTACTCGCAAGACATGAAGTGAAAGTAGTCATTGATATATAGTTTCATGTAAACATATTCAAATGCGCTTTACAAAGTTCACAGAACAGACTGCTAAATTCTGGGAGCGCACGTGACGTCTTAGTCGTCATATTGGTTCCCGATGACAAAGCATTCCTCATCAGCTTCTCTTGTTGGTTCATCCAACATGGCCGCTGCATCTTTGTTATTTATATTTTCTAAAGGGATATTCGGTCACGTGGTAGCACACCACCAATCAGAGTGACACAGTTCACAATCACGATGTTTGTTAGCATGCTTAGGTGTTTACAATTTTTCGTGGTTTTCTTTCCAGGCTTGTTTTGAACATCTTACCAACAGGTCTCGTAGGGCTCATGATGGCTGTCATGATGGCTGCTCTTATGTCTTCTCTGTCGTCCGCATTTAACAGCAGTGCGACGATATTTACTGTGGACGTATGGATTTTATTGAGACCAAAGGTACATCAAGGATATTGATTTGGCCTGTATTAATGTAAGAAAATAGGCCGACTGACAGGCAGCATGCAGGCGGATAGACAGACAGACAGATACACATAAACCAACTGGTACACGGACAGACAAACCCGGCGCGAGTACATAGGCAGACGGACCAACGCCTGCACAGACAAACAGACCAACGGCTGCACAGACAGACAAACCAATGGGCACACAGACAGCAGGCTGCCAATGGGTACCAACTGGTTAAAAGACAGACAGACCAACCAGTACACAGACAGACAGACTGCCTGCCATGGCCAATCAGTACACATACACCCAAGTTCAAGTTCAATACAATACAAATTGTAACAATGTAATATTGAAGTTGAAAAGGTTTTTGCAATAAATATTTATTAAAAAAATAAAAAATAAAAAACGTTCAAGTTCAATTTTTACTTCATTTCAGACTGAATTTTATATATTAAATAAATATTAACTAAATATTATGATTAGTTAATTTTGTTGGAGGGCTACTGAGTTATCAGTACAATTATTTTAATTGTAACTATCGTGTGTTTTACCCTCTGTAAATAAAGTTTATTCATTCATTCATTCATTCATTCATTCATTCATAACATATACATAGGCCGACCGCGACCGACTCAAACACCGACACACCGAGGTACACTGATATTCGACAGTCAGACCGACAGATATAATAGACACAGACCGATTTAATCTGAAAATATAGCAGTTGTCAGTGCATGGACTCTGTTTTACACTGTTTTGAATACTAAATTAATTTTAGGCAACAGAGCGTGAAAAGCTTATCGTTGGTCGAGTAGTTGTCGTGTTGCTTGTAGGAGTGAGTTTGTGTTCATTCAAGGTAAAATGTTAGATCAGGTTTTTTTCCAAAGTCCGCGCAAACAGATGGAGCTCGATATTTGGATCAAAAGCTTAGGAGATGTAGGGGTGTAACATTGGAGAATAATGCAGATATTTACACATTGCTGGACAATTATTACTCGGGCCTATCCACAGGAAGCCCGAGTTATAAATTGGGCTTTCTTTTTCTTCGTAGGTCACAAAATGGACAAATCGTCATGACAGCGCATGCGCTCGGTCGTATATCGCAGGCTCATATCGCAGGCTCATACGAGACGTGCACGTTTGACTCATTCGAAGAAGGAATACTTCTGTGCCTGTGTCGTTTGAAAAAGTTCGATATTCCTCTTTCGGACAAAGCTCATGACATCGTCGATAACTGAGATGATATATCGCTTGCTGTTAGACACGCTCTTCTCGCTTACAAATGCACACGCTGTTCGTGGTAGGCCCACACTAAAAGAAGACGAGCGTTTTCGAAACGGGTCGGTCCACGAACTCAAAGAGCTACAAATCTGAGCTACAAAATAACATAAGCTTAAATATGAACATTATGAACTCAAATAAGAACTCATCTGAGAACTGCATAGCTATGCACAGTGTATTACACAACACGAAGCCTGATGAACTGAAGTTTGACGACAAAAAGCAAACAGATATCTTGAAGAAAGGTGAGAACTTCAAAGCGACCATGATAGAATCGTACGAACTACATAAAGCTAGTATTGAATCAATATTACAAGATTGTCAACAACAGCTTACTATTGTAGAGACGAAATCAAATGTTCGCATCCAGGCTAACCTTTGTAGTGAAAATGTTCATGATGACTCGTCAATTAATGAAATAAATGAGTTTAGATCTCGACGTGCAATGTTTGTTTCTTGTATTGAAAAAAACTGTGCCAGCATCGTCACAGATTCATCATATTGTCAATAATATACGTATTGCTCGACGTGACTGCTATAGACCTATTCCCAGTACTATAAAAAGACAGTCTTTTAGAAAGATCACTTACCGCTCTATTCATATTGTCTCCAAAAGAAGAAAGAAAAAAGGCTTTACAACGAGTTTTGAAGGAGCCAAATCTACAATCAATGGGTTTTATAGATGAAAACTGTTCTTCAAAGTTCACTACATATAAAAGTCTTAATCACAGAAGAAATTTCTGTCAGTCTGCATTGAGAACAGATATAGAAAAGAATCCTGGTCCTACTCTACTTATTGATCCAAACAAAACAATAAGAGCACCTTATAGTCAAGGCAATATTTTAGTATTTGGTCGAAATGCTGTCCAGACAACAATGTGTTGCAATGAGTTTGTGTTCTTTGATATACAATAAAAGACAACCAACAACCTCCCAGAGTGACCTGGTGCAAATAATGAATATTGGGAATGAGTTGTATACAAGCTTATCTCAATCAGCTGGACAGTCATTTTTGATGATGACAGAATTACCAACAATGCTCACAGTATATGATACAGACTATCAATTTGAATACAGCGAAAGCTACACTGGTAATGTACATGGTGACAGAGCAATAAATATTGAGGGTTATACCTACTGCATGCCCATAGATAGAGCTTTTGAATGTCTGTTGAGGGAAAATTATACTTCATTCATATTAACAATAGGATCCATTGCTGTTCAGAATAGAACAATGACCACTAACTAGAAAGTTTACACACTGAATTGTGAAACACTAATAATGGACACTCATTACAAAACATTCCTCATCTGATCTGATTCATTATTATATGTTCTTCCTTTTATTTTAGTTATTGTCAGTTACTGAAAAAGTATGAGTTTCAATAAAATTCACTATAGTTGTCTAATTATAACAATATTGTATTATTGTAGGAGGGGGGATTACTACCTTTCTCCAACTGGTAGGGGTGATCGACGTCCTTTTAGGGTTCAAAATATTTCCTATGTGAACCTTTTAGGGTTCCGACACAAGACAGTTATGTAACACGAGTCCATACCTTTTAGGGTCAATTGAAAGAACACAAGAAATATGTTGTCCAGTCACTGATTAAATGATATCAGCACAATCACTTTTCTGCCATATATGGTCATATATGTCGTACCTTTAGGGCTTGAAATCAACATGGCTTCAACAGCTCTTTTAATTTATGCATACTTTTTAGGGCTCGTTTTCAAAACCGATCACTGATCACCCATATGGCAGTATTTTATATGTTGGCATCATAAACTATTTATTTTAAAATTAGTTTCATAAATAAAATAACACAAAAGCCTGCATGACTACAATGGGCAGATATCCTAACATCCTTATTCTTGGATGAAAAGCTTATGTAGCAATGTTTAGCATTCAACAGCACTTTAATTTGTATTTCACCATTAGAAGCCCGAGTAAACGCTTGTAGAGCGTCTTGTTATTATTAATACACATCTGAAATCGCTTCTTCCAGGTGCCCACGGCAGTCAGTTGTTCGTTTATATTCAGACCATCCAGTCCTATCTGGCTCCACCCATCACCGTGACGTTCGGGTTGGGTATCATGTGGCCGGGTCTGACCGAGGCTGCTGCTCTAACAGGACTTATTGTCGGCCTGATGATGGGGGTTCTCAAGTTTATATTTGGTAATGTCTTTCCTCCCCCTGGATGCGGTACCGTAGACGATAGGCCAGCATTTGTAAAGTTACACTTCATGTGGTACGGTACGTAAGTTATATTAATTAACTAATAGGCGACTTGCACTAAGATGTCACGTGACCCCAACACCCTTAAATCGAACAGCAGTGTCAAAATGAACTCCAGAAATGAAAAGAGCAACTCGAAATTAGTAAAAGGGCGAAGCATATCAAACTCATTGCCCATAAATTTGAACATTTGCTCTAGCTAGCGTACAGTATCTCGCACAGTCGTGGATAAAGCCGGCAATCAAGTAAAACTTCACTGTGTTGGTTACAGCGATCGCTTCGACGAGTAGAGAGCAACGCTACGTGTAATTGCTCGAAGAATCTCCATTTGAGCCATCAAACTCTCGACTCCAAATGCCTCGTCCACCGACACACAAAAGACGATCAACAATTCAGGGAAAGACCTATAGTTTTTGGAAGTTTGCCCCATTGAAATTAATCGTAATATACGTGAATCTTGTACCAAAATAAAGGAAATTTATCGCTGAATCCGATTTTCGCGATAAACTGAAATGCGTTTCGAGCAAGGGGATAGAGTTTAAACGCAGTTATCCCCGTCTGACCGTGACAACAAGGCACGCTCGCTTGTGAATTAAAAATCACTACAACCGAGCTCTTCAAAATCTATTTTGCCCCATTAAATTTTAAAGCTGTCACTTTCAAAACTATCTTATATTACAGCTAATATATGATATATTATGAATTCACAGGTAAAAATGTTGTCATTCTCGAATATTTCGAGTAAAATCACAAAATGTTGTAATTTTTACGTGATTTTGACTTTGTTTATATCATGTCAGATGCCAATAAATGGGCATGGAAACTAATTAGAGGCAAATGTTACTATGAGTTTGATATGTTCAGCGCATAACGTCTGACACAGGAGAAATGGCATTAAAAATAAAATCCATCGTTTTCTAAGATTTTGTTTGGAAAATGCATTGGATGGCACTTCTCTTGCCTTCCAATGCATTTTCCAAACAAAATTAATCTTAGAAAAGATCCATTTTATTTATTTTTGTCATTTCTCCTGTGTCAGATATTGTGCGCTGAAACTTCGACCTTTTACTAATTTCGAGCTGCTCTTTTCATTTCTGGAGTTCATTTTGACACTGCTGTTCGATTTAAGGGTGTTGAGGTCACGTGACCTCTTAGTGCAAGTCGCCTATTACGGTAAATACAGTCATTTGCAAAAATTCTGGCCGCTACGATATATATCAATATATCAATATATCGATCGGGTGCATTATGGGTAATTAAATAATGCTATTTTGAGATTTCTAACTTATTAAATGAAGCAAAATTTACAAACAACAAACGTAAGACTAAAATAAACATTATACTAAATATTTCTACCAACTTTGCTGGCGTTAACCCGATTTTTAAAAAGGGAATTTTCGATTATTTAGCGGCCATAATTTTTGCAATCGGCTGTATGTCCAAATATATAGAATATTGCAATCGAATCTCTGCCAGCGAACACCTCTTGTAAACAAACACAACGAATCAGCGATTTATTACAGTAAATCGACTCTGCTATCTCGACCTCGGTGATGTCGAACTCCTCGCAATATCAAACATTTGTGTTTATCCCTTGGATTTCAGTTGACATCCGTGATTTCTTCTTCGCTGGAGTGAAAACACTATCTATAACCGTGCAACAGTTTGCACTGACTAAATAGCGCTAATTAAATGATAGAAAACAAAATATATAAAACTATTTAATACTAGCTGGCTAAATAGTACTAATAATTTATGTTGCACGGTTTACTGAAATGTTTGTACTCTAACCGGCTGGAGTGCCTAATAATACGTACAACCTTATTATTTTTATTTGATCAATAAATAAGGGGCCGTCGACATATTCACCTTTCCCCGCTTAACGTCCACTGGACGTTTAGGTCAGACCCCCCCCCCCCCCCCCCCCCTCCCCCCTCCTTAACGTCCACTTGGAATTTCCTGTTTTACGTATTGAAAATGCGTGGGAATGGTTTTGCATTCGGCAACATGACTCAAAACAAACGGTAGCGAACAAGAGTCCAAGGTTCTTTATGCCGCTGGAAAATCCTCCAAACTGCCCCCATTCCATGTAGTTCACTTGTATCTCTATATCTTGGCTCTATGACTATTTCTGGCTATTAATTAATTGTGCACAATATATTCGGTGAGTCCACCGCCATTTTGTCTAATTCCCAATGAACGCTGGGATACCACAGGTAATCCAAGCATTCTCGTACTCAAGCCACCACAAACAGAGGTGGTCGTCCAAGATTTTCGATAGTTTATATCAGAATCTATTTATATAATACCGAAGTTTGTTAGAACGGACCACTAGTTTGTCTGTTTTATCTTTGCTTTCTTTTTGATTTCAACATGAAGTAAAAATACATTTTTTTACAAAAATTCCCCACACTAACGTCCAATTTTTTTCTCGCCTTACCCCCTCCCCCCCTAAACGTCCAGTGGACGTTAAGCGGGGAAAGGTGAATATGTCGACGGCCCCTAAGTTTCAAAGTTGAATTTGTTTTTGTAGGTTTGATAATATTTGGAGTATGTGGTATTGTCGAGGTAGTAGTAAGTATATTTACCTCAAAAGTACCACGTGAAGAACTAGGTGGGTTGACCTGGCCGACTATCAACGACCGTCCCATCTCCCATGGAGCCATAGGCGAGGAAGGTTCGTCCATGGCAACTGGAGGCAACAAGTATGAGCTATTTCAAATGAACCAGGATCCCAAAAGTGTCAATGGGGAAGAGATGGGTAAGTAAATGACAAGATCTCCAGGCACACTTGCTAAATATAAATAGAAAGGCCAGGCAGGTAGCCGAGTACAGACAGAAGACAAGCGGATAGACGGATACACGCATGTAGATAGGCAGACAGATTAGCATACAAGCAGAAAGATCAGGCAGAAAATAAAGCAAGACAGGCGGACAAACAGACAGACAGACAGGTAGGTAGACGGACAAGATCATTATACTGAAAGAAAGGCGAACATGGAGGTAGCCTGTCATTACGACAGTCAGAGATTTCCACAAGTCTGATTCGAAAGTTCAAGTGTCCATTTCAAATAACTCCATAATAAAACCGCTTAAAATGTCCTCTTTGGTTGTTCCAAAATCATTTACAACTTGGTAGTTTTTCGGTGATTATCCCATTGTTGTCCTTTTGGGTTTTTCCGTAGCGATACATCTTGCGTTTGAAACAAAATTGTGCGTTTGTGAACGATCTATTGGTAAATTGAGTATTACAACCTTGTTACAGAAAGATCAAAGTTTCTGATGAAGTATGTTTTATGGAGATCGGCGTTACTATGGCAACGCTTAGAGAGAATTCCTCTTTTTACATATTCTCGATTTCTAGCTTTAGATTCTAGGGGGCTATTTTTGGGAAATGCTCTTGTGATCTTATAGTGGGCATAATTGTCTCTAGTTCTAGTGAATACAAGCAAATTATGTGAGAGCGTTTTTGAGATATCTTCGATGAAAATTTTTGAGTATATAATCTAAGCGTAAATAAAGTAATTAAATCAATCACCTGAAATCCAAGTAAATCGGGCCACAGGCAAACCACAGTGATAAAGTGACATTTTCTCTAAAAAATACCGAATAAAACGTGTTTTAATACATTTTAGCCCGAGTAAGTGAACCATTGTTCCCCATCCTGTCCCACTGAGTCGGAATCAGTCAACCGGAGGACGTATATTAATACAAGGTAGGCAACTTTCAGGATTCCTGTGGTGAATCTCGAAACAAATCTGCTAAAATATATACCAAATCTTGTGAAAACTCATTCCTAAATCCGTCCAGTTACTAAAATACCTTCAATCTATCATGTCAGCTTAATTGTTTGGTTGTATTTTGAAGAAAATGCTGGTTTTGGGTCCAAGGACGCAAAAAAACAGCTTTCGTACTATGTGCCGACAGTTAGGCTTCGACCAGCGCAGTCCTGGGGACGAAGATGTGGAGCAAAAATCACCCGCGTACCCCTTCCCTTGTATACTTTTACTCACCTGATCGAATGGACAAACGCCACCCTACATTGGCAAAAATTCGACTTCCGCCTTCGATATTCATCGCGTGTGAATTCTTTGACGCATGCAAGTTTGCAAGACGGAATAATACAATACACTGTGAAATTATGAAGAAAGTACAAGGTGTTTTGTAATTTGTGTAATTCAGTGGAAATATTTCGTTTGCCTCCCTCATTATTCGAAATGAATAACGCTTATCCAGTTCGGGCTTATTTGACAGTTAGAATAACAGTAATATAACTAGCAAGCTCTGCAACATGTGTATTGTAGATAACAATCCACGAAATGCAACTGATAAGTGCAAGCAAGAGACCATAATACTAAGAGAGCGAATCTCGTACTGATGTGTGGCCCATGCTCGTGGCGCTAAATCTATTTTTAGTAAACCGGAAGGTGAGCACACTTCAGCGAAATCTGACTTCCGGCAGAAAAAAAACTCTTTCGGTAAAACGCCGGCTAGCTGTGAATGTTGTAATTGCTGTTATCATAATGGTAAAATTAAAATTAAAACTCTTGCAACAAAGGACAAGACTGGAAGTAAAAACAAAAAAAACTGACTTCAAGTCCTAACTACGACTACCAGTCGTCGGTTTTTATTGCAAACTGGTTTTGAGAAACGACAACAATCAAGCGACAAGTTTTCAAACATCGCTAGGTAGAAATAGCACACACTTTAATTTACAGTCGTTGGCGAAGAAAGAAAGATCTATACACGCTTACCTTCACCAATCTTGTTTGAATCACTCGTATTCGTATTAAAGCCGTGTTGACTCAGTTTCACTTTCACTCTCAGGTTGTTGTTGTGTTGTTGTTGGTGGTTTTTTTTACTCCTAAAATACTCCTAGTGATGTACGAGCCACCAAACAGATCCAAAGAGATTCATAGTAAGCTTATGTGTTTCACTTTGAAGGAATAGTTTAGAAGATATTTTTCGTCTTTGAACGTGTTTTTGAAGCGGCTGTTCATCGTGCTATAAAACTGCGAAAACTCAAGGCCAAAAGCAAGCACATTTCTTTGTGAGTTGTGAAGCGAGGCCGAAGTTTCTTCTTTTTTCGTCGAATTCAGTACTTTCAATCCATAAGTCATCGATTCCATCTTTTCTTGTGAATACTCTCTAATTGTTCAAAGCAATAAACGAAGAACTGGAAGTACAAATATCAGCGACAATCAGCAGGCTTGTAGTTGTAGTTTTTGGTTTCCATGTGAGTTGGTCAATCCCGACTCACCATGCAGGTGATGTTTTTTTTTTTACTCTTTTCAAACTTTACAACTCCTTTTCAAAGAAATCAATCCCTTACGGTGTTATATGAAGCCATTTCATTTTTCATGTAGAATAGTATAGGTTGAACGACACAATCGATCTAATTTCTTGTTTGAATTTGATTCCGCAGCAGATTTCTTATTTACATAAATGGCGGGAAGCCGCGGCGCGGCCGCGTTCAAAGATCGAAAATTCAAAAATGCTTTCAACTTTCAAAGCCGGACTGAAATTCACTGTCTTTACCGTAGCAGTTTTCAATTTACTGTCGTCTTTTGACATGAACGTTATCATCCCGAAATTTACGAGCTTTTAAGCTATGTTTTCTTGATTTTTTAAAGCGTTTTAGCGGAAGAGATTTTACTGCCGGAAGTAAAATTTTACTGATGTGTGCTCACCTTCCGGTTTACTAAAAATAGATTTAGCGCCACGAGCATATCCCAACCATCATTCCGCGCGATTCGCTCTCTTAGTATTATGGTCTCTTGGTGCAAGCTATTTTTAAATCTTTTTAAAGATCTAAGCGTATTCATGAATAACATTCAAAAATGTTACTATCATTCATCTATATTTTTAAAAATGTTGAAATTGCAGTCAGGATTCATGTTTTAAACACATAACCTACATATCATAAAACTCAAAACCTAAATTAACTATCTCGTCCGAAAAAATGTAAAACTAGACACTAGTACATGCAAAAATTCAACCACAACATATAGATGAATTTAAATTAAAGATATACTTTTGTCTCTGACTTTAGCTTTTTTATTCAGACGTTTCGACTGTAAATCAACAGTCTTCATCAGTTGGATAGTAAGAAACTGCGCGCGGATATATTTCAAAAAATACTACGAGAGCGCGTGCTCGTGCCAGTGTTCAGTTATATCGCGCGGTAAACATCTGGAATGCTAATGTAGTCATTTCCAGCGTTGCGACTGTGCGCCGAGTACCACGCTTCCAAGAAAAGCCTCCTGTGATAATTACTTTCGCTCGCCACGATTTCAGTGTTGTTAAAGTCAAAAGTGTGGCCTGTGTTGTTAGCATGTTGTGCGATCTTTGAATTGCTATAATTATGAGAAATGGCTCTCTTGTGTTTTGTTGTTCTCGTCTTCAGAGATCGTTCAGTCTGACCATAGTATACAAAATCACAATCGTCACATTTGATCTTGTATACTATGCCAGTTCTTGAACTCTTGTCTTGTGGGTGTTTTGGACGTGGGAACACATTGGCTAGCTTTTTCATGGGACGATTGAGCAGCCCGGATGTTATGTTGCTTCAAGACCCGTTGCAATCTTTCGGAGATTCCTTTGACATACGGAAGGACCACTGTTGCTGTTTCATTGTCCCTGTTATCACTTGAATTGTGATCTTGTCCATCTCTTAGATGATCTAGTGTTCTTTCACATGTCCTTATAATTCCAGGAGGATAGTTATTCTCAGATAACACACTTCTCACGTGTTCCCTCTCCTTCTTCTTTTGGTCTTCAGTTGATGGAATACTTTTTGCACGTCTAAGCAAGGTGTTAACTACAGACATCTTGTGAGTCATTGGATGGTGTGAATTGAAGTCGAGGTATCTATCTGTGTGTGTTTGTTTTCGATAAACATTGACTTGAATGTTTCCTTCTTCAGTGCGGGAGGTGATGGTATCAAGGAAAGATAGCCCAGCGTCATTCTCTTGTTCTATAGTGAATTTGATGTTGGTATTCATGGAGTTTAAGTGTAGATGAAATGACTCAACGTTGTTTTTCTTCAAACAACAGTGGCTATCGTCTACATATCTGAACCATCATTTAGGTGGGTTCGTTGCGGTAGAGATAGCTTGATGTTCTATTTCCTCCATAACAAGGTTAGCCAAAAGCGCACTTACAGGTGACCCCATAGGACATCCAAAGACTTGTTGGTAGTAATATCCATCACATAAAAAGAAACAGTGATTCAGAACAAAGTCCAATAGCTTTAAGATGTTTGCTATCGATAAATTCGTACGCGTGAGTAACATGCGATCGTTGTTTAGCCGTACATTGGCGACTTTAAGGGCTAAATCTATAGGTATTGATGTAAATAACGACACAACATCAAAGGATACCATTACTTCATCATCATCAATGCTGTAGCTCTTTATCTGTTCAGCAAATATTGAACTGTTCTTGACTGTATATGTGTTAGTCAGTAGTGGTGACAATATCCTGACTAGATGTTTTGAAAGATTATAAGTTGGTGATCCTATGCAGCTTGTTATTGGGCGAAGAGGAATGGTCGGCTTATGAATCTTGGGTAGTCCATAGAACGTGGCAGGAGTTGCATCTGTTGAATGCAAATAGCGGTATATAGTAGAATCGATCTGTGACTTCTTAGGGTCATGCGTGGTCGGTGTTCTTGTAAATTCAGATAGTAAGGTGTTCATTTCTCTTTCAGTAGACGTAACAGGATTTCGTCTCTTGTCTGTTATTTTCTGGTAGGTCTTTCTGTCATCCAATAGTTCATGAAGCTTTTCCTGATAATCAAGGCGATTCATTACTACGATAGCCTTGCCTTTATCTGCAGGAAGGACCACTATGTTTTTGTCTTTTTTAAGGTTTATTAGAGCCTTTACTTCGTCTTTGCTGATGTTACTTTCTTTCTGTGGCTTGGAGTTTCTAAGACTGTTTGTAACGGAAGAACGGATCTGTTGTTTCGATATCTCATTTAAATTAAAAATTCCTAATTCTATTGATGCTAGGATGTTTCCAGCAGGTATGCACTTTGGGGTGACTGAGTATCCAAAACCATGCTCAAGTGCTGATCTTTCAATGTTGCTAAGATTTCTATCAGATATGTTTTTTACCCAGCGACTTTTATCGATTTAGGTGGAAGAACTCTCTGATGTAAAGGTTTTCTTATTCATCATTTTGTCTATCTTTCTCTTATGTTTTTCCTTGATAGACTTTATGAGACTTATAGACTTCATAAGTTTATGAGAATTGTGTTCAACAACTTCCTGTAGAGAATCTAACTGATCTTGAGATAACTTACTTGTTAGAAAACTGAACTCCACCGTTTGTTGTTGTTTCAGTTCTTTGATTTTCTTGTGACAGAAACTTATTCGCATTCTTAGAAACTCAAAACCCATTTTCCTGGTGATAGCGTAGCCTTTAGGACACTTGAGAGGTGGATTCAACTTTGAACTTGATGGTAGAATGTTATGACTCTTCAAGATGTGATTGAAAGTGAGATGGTTCTTGAATCGTGTGATAGCCAACGTTTTCTTCTCAAAATTTCTTGCGGCTTTAACTGTTTCCTTTCCAAAATTGTTTCTAATGTTTTTAAAAATGTTGAAATTGCAGTCAGGATTCATGTTTTAAATTAAAGATATACTTTTGTCTCTAACTTTAGCTTTTTTATTCAGACGTTTCGACTGTAAATCAACAGTCTTCATCAGTTGGATAGTAAGAATGAATACCAACATCAAATTCACTATAGAACAAGAGAATGACGCTGGGCTATCTTTCCTTGATACCATCACCTCCCGCACTGAAGAAGGAAACATTCAAGTCAATGTTTATCGAAAACAAACACACACAGATAGATACCTGGACTTCAATTCACACCATCCAATGACTCACAAGATGTCTGTAGCTTAACACCTTACTTAGACGTGCAAAAAGTATTCCATCAACTGAAGACCAAAAGAAGAAGGAGAGGGAACACGTGAGAAGTGTGTTATCTGAGAATAACTATCCTCCTGCAATCATAAGGACATGTGAAAGAACACTAGATCATCTAAGAGATGGACAAGATCACAATTCAAGTGATAACAGGGACAATGAAACAGCAACAGTGGTCCTTCCGTATGTCAAAGGAATCTCCGAAAGATTGAAACGAGTCTTGAAGCAACATAACATCCGGGTTGCTCATCGTCCCATGAAAAAGCTTGCCAATGTGTTCCCACGTCCAAAACACCCACAAGACAAGAGTTCAAGAACTGGCATAGTATACAAGATCAAATGTGACGATTGTGATTTTGTATACTATGGTCAGACTGAACGATCTCTGAAGACGAGAACAACAGAACACAAGTCAGAGAGCCATTTCTCATAATTACAGCAATTCAAAGATCGCACAACATGCTAACAACACAGGCCACACTGACTTTTGACTTGAACAACACTGAAATCGTGACGAGCGAAAGTAATTATCACAGGAGGCTTTTCTTGGAATCGTGGTACTCGGCGCACGATCGCAACGCTGGAAATGACTACATTAGCATTCCAGATGTTTACCGCGCGATAGAACTGAACACTGGCACGAGCACGCGCTCTCGTAGTATTTTTTGAAATATATCCGCGCGCAGTTTCTTACTATCCAACTGATGAAGACTGTTGATTTACAGTCGAAACGTCTGAATAAAAAAGCTAAAGTCAGAGACAAAAGTATATCTTTAATTTAAATTCATCTATATGTTGTGGTTGAATTTTTGCATGTACTAGTGTCTAGTTTTACATTTTTTCGGACGAGATAGTTAATTTAGGTTTTGAGTTTTATGATATGTAGGTTATGTGTTTAGGTTATAAGTACGTTGTAAAGGACAACTGAACATGTAAGAAAGGACAGTGTAAAGGTATATAACTCTACAAATGTCAAACAGTGAAGAAAATTGAATCACAACACTTATAATTTAAAAACATCAACTACACGACGTGCGTAATGAATATTTATATGTTACGAAGGCGGAAGTCGAATTTTTGCCAATGTATAGGGTTGCGTTTGTCCATTTGATCAGGTGAGTAAAAGTATACAAGGGAAGGGGTACGCGGGTGATTTTTGCTCCACATTTTCGTCCCCAGGACTGCGCTGGTCGAAGCCTAACGGTCGGCACATAGTACGAAAGCTGTTTTTTTGCGTCCTTGGACCCAAAATCAGCATTTTCTTCAAAGTACAACCAAACAATTGAGCTGACATGATAGATTGAAGGTAGTTTAGTAACTGGACGGATTTAGGAATGAGTTTTCACAAGATTTGGTATATATTTTAGCAGATTTGTTATTCGGTATTTTTTAGAGAAAATCTCATTTTATCACTGTGGTTTGCCTGTGATCGGGCGTATCAAAATTCAATTTTAGTCTTCAATTGTTGCAATGATATTGAACTACTTTTCTGGAAAAGTTGAGAGAAATCGCTTGCAATGATATCGGAAAATGTGAGCTCAAGTCATACACGATGAGGTGTTCACTTTGCTCTTGTTGTCCACAATTCGTTCTATTTTTACTAAAAAAGTCATAATTAAAAATGCCGTCGGTAAATTTTGTTTAAAATTGATTATGCTCAAATTTAGATTGTAGCTGAGATGTTCTTGTAAAAAAGCTCATTGAAACATTTTAAGGCCGCCAAATATAAGTTTCAAATCAGAACATTTTTCAACCAGTTTTAGTTGTTGATTCATTATGCAGCTCTTTTGTTCTAGTTTGGCACCTTCTCTTGTGCATTCCACCTTGCGAACGCTCTTCCGAAATATGCTAATCTGCAGTATTATAATAACAATAGACAAAAATAAAAGCAGTGTAATATCACACAATCGCTCTAATTTTACGATAAAAGGCCAATGTTTTCTTAGAATAAAAACGTGTCATTTACGCGCTAGCAATGTCATCCGCTGACTACAATAACTGTACGGCATCTCGGGTCAGTTACAAAGACAAGTATAGCAGATGCTTAGCTAATTTTACCTATTTTTCATCGCACTTGGGAACACTTTTACACATATTCCACATGAGAGAAACACGAACCATGGGCGAGACGAAGTATGTAAGAATGATTTGGGACTTGTGGAGATTGAGGAACCGTAATAATATAAGAGGTACGACAAAAATTAAATCAAATTGCACTGTTTTCTCTGTAATTTTGAAGTGACTCGTAATTGAATACGAGTGAGTATTACGCATGCGCGCGGCCATGGTGTATGAAATTGTTCGCCATGCTCAGAAAGTCGATCGACACACCAGCAAGTCGGTAGGGAGGCAGATGAAATGGCAAAATTTGAGTTTCCTTTAGAGTACTCTAATCCCATGTACAAAGCTTCTGTAATTGAAGCATACTGTTTAACAATATCGTTCATGCGTATCATTAGGAAGAGACACTCCAACTGTTCAGGCCGATGATGTTGAGACCCGCCCACACTACAAAGGTCAGATTGAAGGCCAAACCGTCAAGAAGCTCGAATACCTTGATGTGGTGCCATTTGCTGAGGAGACACCCCTACAAAAGTGGGCCTTACGGGGTTTCAGTCTTTTCACGCTGGCGTCACTAGTATTCTTGTGGATATACTATAGATAATACTGTCAACGTGGTTTAGGAGAAAGAAACCTTGTGAACATAGGCGAGTGGGAAGAATATCCAACTGCCAAATATGGAAACTAGTAGTTGCCATTAAGGACAAAAAAAAACAAATCTGCTCTAGTGTGTCCTGTCTACACAGTACTCTATCGATATACACCTATTTCAAATAACGTTGTCGTGTTCAAAGCAACAAGCGTCAAGCCAAAACCGAAGTGAATGCTGGTTTTGTGTTGGCAAATTATTCAAATCAGACCTATTTTCTATGGAACAAAGTGTGATACGCACACAAGCACGTGAAAATGTTCATATTTTGCAATTAGTCCTTATAGAAACAATTGTGATTTCAATTCACTTCGGTCTTGGCTTGACGCTTGTTGCTTTGAACGCGACAACGTTTGTTGAAATAGGTTTCTCAAACTCATTAATAATTCATTAGCTCAATAACCAATCAGCTCTCACGATTCGAGTCAGGTGGATGTATCTTGATACCGGCTTGATACCGGAGGAAGAACTGATCAAGACACTGATCAAGACACTGAAATTATTGTATATTTACCATTATGTTACTTAGTCTACCTTTAACTTAGTAGACTTACTACCTCTTACTTATCATGAAAAAAAATCTAGTGATAAATCATCAACCAGAGTTGAATCAGTGACCCCTCGCACATTACGCTCACTACTTATCCATTAGACTACCTGACTGCTTGTTCGATTTTGAAGCTCTTTTTAACAAACATAATACTTGCGAGGTGACTCATTAGGCCAAGACACAAAAGCAATTATTATGTTCTTTTCTCAGGAGACTCAAGAACAATTCAGATAATCATTCATTATTAATTCGTTTGAGAAGCAATATCAAAAACTCGTGCTTCGTGTTTCATCAGGGGATTCAAAACACCTCGAAACAATACGGCCTCGTGCTTTCATTAGTTTCTCGGTGTTTTGAACCCCTGATAAAATACTCGCACTCGTTGTTGATATATTACGTATATAATTCGTGATATAACCATTATGAATGTCTTAAATAGACTGTGCATGAGTAGTCTCTACTTTGGCGTTCTCTTATCTCCGATATATTTTTCCAAGCTTCTATCGGAGGAGAAATTCCAAAGTAGAGTCTGCTCATAGTCTTTGAAATGTATTAAGCCGATGGCGTACTAAATATATGTTGCAACGTCGGTCACGTAACATTTTAATAGGTGAATTTAAAGCGCAATATATTGCTGGCAATATAAATGCAGCGTGTCACACCTCTGCAATTGCTGTGCGGACCAAGTAGTGATATATTCAAATGTTCCTTGATTTAGTGTCTTTTTAACGCAATAAATATCATAGGCAGCCCAACCATTGCTTTTGAGGCTACTAATTAAATAAAATGATATTTGCGTCTTTTTTATGGGTTTCCTGTGGTAGAGCGCGCGCGCAATACGTATATGTTGGGTTCCCTGTGCATAAGAATATATTATGTTGGGCTCCCTGTGTGCGTCCTGCGGGATGCGCCCGCAGCAAATGTGTATATTTACACAAGGTGTAAAACTGATGGCGTATCATGGCCTGATGTGCGGCGCAGTTCAGTGGTGCACTTTTCCGTGAACCGAAGAGCCGAAGTCGTCGTACGCTACATGCCCGTGGGGGGTACACAGGGTGAAGTAGCTGAAGTTTTGAAAAATGGCGGAGAAGTTAATGAAACAAAACATGATTTTTTCGGTGTAAATGTTTGAATTCTATTCCTTATTCATGGTAAGTTGAGGAGTCCACAATTCATGATAACTATAGGTAACTTTAGAAGAAATTGGACGGTTTTAAAGTAGTCCTTTTTCATTTTGAATGGTGGAAAATTGCATGTTGTGCTCGACACAAGAAAGTTTTGTTGAAAAGCAACTTGACTAAAAGTATTTTTGTCAAGGTTTTTACTTAGTATTTGCTCTAACTGTTCTCTAATAAAAGCACTTGCCTATACTAGGGCAGAAGGGCTGCTTAATAATCCTCAGCAAATCAGTTTTCATAAATTATGACTGAGCTATTTGACTTTGTGTAGTTTTGTCAGTGATCGAAATCACACTTCAACAAGGAACCTCTCTCAACTGACTGATGGTACTTCACTCTCTATTTAAACATTTTGCCCTATCTCATCAGAAAGTGTTTAACGTAATTTTGTACTTTCTTACAGTTGTTCTTACTGAAAACACAAGGCCACACAAGGGAACGCCAACACAGCACGCATAAACTGCATAAACCATCTGAAGCAAAAATATAGACGAACTCAATTCACTGACATCGAAGGAGACATGAATGGAGATGGACTCGTGAAGCTGCCGTGAACTAAAATATTAAATTCTTCGTTATTGTCATTGAAATAGTACAACTCATTTAGCAAATACTAGCTACCAGCTGAGAGAAACACAGAGTAATTTTAAATACGGTTTTCCTAAGAACGTAAGTATCGCTTCCGAGAGCTTACAAATTGTACGAACTCCGATGTTTGTTATTCATTCAACTTATGATTGTGGTGACATGCATAATATTTATTTAGTTTCGTATTCATTAGTATTACTGATCAATAAAGTGAATAACTTACACAGAAAGAAAGGAGAAACAGTGTGTAAAAAGCTAGTAAACTTATTTTAACTGATTGTTGAAATAAATACGTTGTTTGACATTTTGTTTACAAGTACTGATAGCAAAAATGTGTTGTGCAGTACTAAATATTGAGACCATTCAGCATTTATAAAACACATTGCCTCAATTTTAAAGCATTTTAATCGATAAAAATCAAAACACAATACAAATACTTTATAAAAGTCAAAACAGAAAACAAATAAAGTATATTGCATTCTCGTACCCAGAGCACCTCGGTCGGTCGTTCCTTCTCCCGTCAGTGGCTCTGGTAACAGCCATTTCTAGGCCGATGCTGATTGGTCCAAGTGTCCGCGCATGCGCGACTTTCATTTGAAACTGCTCAATCATGATTGGTCAATCTATAACGATGCTCGGAGCTTTTTAGAAGAGAATCCTTTGCGCATAAAGTATAACACACAAAGCTGACTCTTTTTCTAACGGGCTCAGATGGATTTTCAAAATGGCGGACGGTCTGAATGGTGGTCATTGCTACTATTTTCTGCTAAGAAACTGCAATGATTTTACTCGTCACAAAGAAAAACACGCAAGTTTGGTTCTGTACTTGTTTTAGCTTTTCTTCTGTTGAGGCAAGTGATTAATTTACGCTAATTACCTCATTCATCCAGTCCATTCAACAATGGACTACGATGCCGTTGAGAAGGTACAAACTCGCGGGCCTACAAAATCAGTTGGCTCCGTTTCCTTTGCAAAATAAATAAGCTTAACGATCCATATGAAATGTCGTGTTTTTTTTGTGAATGTTAAAAGAAACTGGAAGTGATTGCACGAAAGGTGAATAGCGCTATCCACCGGATAAGTCTTATCCAACGGAT
Organism: Actinostola sp. cb2023; assembly: GCA_033675265.1. Taxonomy (NCBI): domain Eukaryota; kingdom Metazoa; phylum Cnidaria; class Anthozoa; order Actiniaria; family Actinostolidae; genus Actinostola; species Actinostola sp. cb2023. The sequence goes on along the minus strand of JAUJYZ010000026.1, from coordinate 487,734 downwards.
ACAATTGATGCAGTTATCCAATAAATTTTATCCGTTGGATAGGAATCTGTTGGATAGCGCAATTCACCTGTCGTGCAACCGGGGCCAGAACAAGATTAGTGGGATCTATTTTCTTCCCGGCCTTCCGGCTCAGTATTAAATGTGCACATAAAAGTACAATCACATTCACAACAAATCAGATGAAGCCGGGAGTCAACAAACAAGATTGACTACACAAAAAAGGTTTAATAAACTAAACATTTTGTAGAGTGTGAATGTGTGTTAATATAATAAATTATTTTCATATCATGTTGCTGTATTTGAGTGAATATATTCCCTGTGCAACACACAGTGAGGCAGACTGAAGTCCATTGAGAAATATCACTTGAGCTGTTTAGATTCTTATATTTGAGAGGGGAACTACATGTATCACTTGCTACTGCATGTTCATGATTTAAGTAATTTAATATGGGTTTATCTGATTAAATTTAATAAAGTATAAAAATATTAAACTTCACTGTAAATCAGTAATACACGCTTTGTATTGGCTTGGATGCTGTAACCACAGTAATGTAAGTTTGCCATCCAGATGGATTTTGTACCATGTGACCATTTGTTGCAAAAGTAAAGGTCCTATGATAGCAGCCTTTGTTCTCTAAGTTACATTCATGACTGATGACCCTCTCTAGCTTCCCCCACCCTGACTCTATCTAATTAATATCTGTAATATCTGTTCAAGACAGATCAGTAAAAAGTGGACCCTATCTAAGACTCGAGGAAAATTCTATACCCTATTTTAGACAGTTATTGACAACTTAGTGCTACCGTAGTTAGTAGTAATCCTGTACAGTAAGGCACTTTTTTTCCAAAAATTTAATACCCTATCTACTGTAAGACTCTAAAAACTGAAAATTACGATCCTTGTCAGAATTACAGACCCTATATTCAAGACAATTTAGGGTGAAATGTATACCCTATCTAAGCCCAAAAGCAATCCCCCCCCCCCCCCCCCCCCCCCCCCCCGGGAGCTTCCCCTCAAAATCTATTTTGGATCATGGTTTATACATTGGAAATAAATAGCATTATTGCTTATTGGTATGGTAGGATTTGCACTGATGTTTTTTGATTTACTAAAGAGTGAGTGTAGCCGTCAGAAAAAAAAAACAATGTGTTCAATATTGTCTTGTGCCTATTCATTTAAGTGAAATACTTGTTTATCTTGGCTAGATTATTATAACCATGCAACCAAGAAAGGTTTTCTCAGTGAAGTTTCTTTGAAAATACAGGTTCTGGTTGCATGTAATATATTGTAGCTAAACTAAGCTTTCTTGCAATTTGAAACTACAATGTCTGAGTAGTCTGGAAAAATATGCATAAATTATGAAATCTACAACTTGCAGTCAAGGAACGGTGAAATATTGCGACACTAATCATCTTCAGCTGCGAATATAATATGAATCGAAAACGTTGCATTTCCTATTTTGTCGATAGATAAATGTTTAGTAGATGTGCATATCACATTTACTGTATCGATCTAGTTGCACGTGTAATCATATGCACGTGTAATTTAGCGCGCCTAGTTGGCCCATCAATTTCGCGCGAAAGTTGTCGGCTGATACATTTCACATAAAAATGGCCGAGTTCATAACTCCAACTAAAACATCAGATGGTCACATAAAACGCTGTAGGAACCCAAGTTCTCCTTCAACTGTAAATCAGCAGAGAGAACGTAAGAGAACAGTTTTTCGAGAAATACTACCAAAACCTACAACGTGTTCAAAAGAATCGACTCACGAAAAACCACGTATCCTCCCTAAATCAATAGCGCCGGAGATACATGTAGATCACATTGTTAACAACATTGGGAACAGAAATACAAAGGTAAATAGTATCAAATTAGTATTATATTCTGCAAAGAAGTCGCGCGAATATGCGGAAGAACGTGGAAAATATGAGACTATGTTGAGACTGTTGAAAAAGTTCGGCATTAAATAAAAAAATATGCATTGCTTTGCAGAATTGTCCCGGGGGGGGGTACTCCCCTATATACGCTATACGGGTATGTGCCACGGGATAGGGTATGGTTTTTGAGCTCCCAGGTCTGGGGTAGGGTATCGTTTTTTGCCTTTTTAGGCTGGAATCGGGTACGTTTTGGTCTGGTATAGGGTATGGTTTCCGCAATAACGCCACTATCAGTCGCTATCAATTTACATATCCCTTTAGAACGCTTTCAATCTGGATAGGGTATACATTTTTAAGCTTTAGTCTGGGATAGGGTGTACATTTTAAAGCTTTAGTCTGGGATAGGGTATGGAAAATCAAAATTTTAGGTCTGGGATAGGGTCAGGGTTTTGAGGTGTCCGCGGCACACCCCTACCCAAAAATACCCTTAGTGCCCCCCCCGGGAGAATTGTATAATAAATAAGTATAACCTATATGTATTTTGGATATCAGTTATGCACCTACAGTATCAATGTAAGTCCCGTGGGAGTGGGGGTATTCAGGCAAGGGGAGGGGGATTTGACAAAAACCATTGAAATAATTCAAATGCCAAAGGGTGGGATTACATATATTTGGTGCTGTCAATCAAATAGCTCATCTCTGATGAATTTTTTGGTCCACTGGCACATGTTTGGTATCAAATCCCCACCCCGTACCGAAATACCCCCTTCCCACGGGACATACATTTATAGGTGCATTGGTAAAAAAATATATAATAATAATGTTTTCTAGTTTACTAATTGAAACTAATCGGAGACACCTATCTACACTAATAATACCCACTAATACCCACTAAAATCCACTTCCCCTTCCCATATCTCTACTGATTCTCATTCCCACCCTTGTCCCATTGTTCCCATTCCGAGTTTCTATATACACCACTAAAATACCCCTATTAAAATATCCATTAAAATATCCCTATATTCACCATTAAAATATTCCCTAAAAATAATTGTAATTATTAATATAATAATAATATATACATTTATAATCAAATCTATTAAGAAGTCTCTCTTAATTCGTAATAATATAATATATAAATATATAATTGTTAATGTGTACACGCAATATTCAATTGTGCAATATCAGATGATTGAAGTACATTTTTCTGTACATTTTAGCTTCAAGAGACTGCCAGATTGCCACTTCATCAAAAAGATCTACTGAAATTAAAAGCTGTCATTGAATCAAGTGGTAAAGCAGATGATATAGTAAAAGTAGTAAGGGATATAGCTCCTCTTTGGTGTGCAATCAAAAAACTATACCTTGAAGAAATTAATCAACAAAGTGTCAACCTCTGCAAGAAAGGAGATCAGACATCTGTTTTAAGAGCTGGCTCCAAATGCTATGAGAAAATTCAAAACTTCAAATGGGAAACTGTACTTGCAGAGCTTCTACAGAGAGCACCAGATATTTCTGATGTCTTGTTTGCTATTGCTGCTCCAAAACCTATTAAATCAAAGCAGCGAGCAGACAGTATTATCCCACCCTTATGTATGTCTTGGTCCATTCTTATGAATATCCACAATGCTGAACTAAGTTTAGTTCAAAAAACATTGACTTGTATTCTAGGAGTATCTGGATGCAACAAAGTGGTATGTAAATAATGTCCTTTCTATTAATTAATCAGGATTCTCCAGATATGACAGTACAGTGTAGGTCACTAATATAATGTCTATTGATCAATATTAGTCTTTACCAGTTATGTAATAATTGGAGCTTCTGCAGAACCCTGAATAATAGTTTGCTATCAAAATAAAATCCTTCAATAATTTTATTTCTAAACTCATGCTCTAAAAACATGTATTTTCTAATAAAAAACAGTCTTTTCTAAATAGCTGAGCCATTAAATTCATTTAATTTAAATCTAATTTAATTTCAGAAACATAAAATGAAAGACACAATAATTATATAATTTCAACTTTGTTTTAGACAATGAAAAGACTGAATGCTCTAAAGTTGTGCCAAAGTCATCAGAACTGGCTTCGAACATTGGATAATATTGGGGATCATCTTGTCGACACCATCAAAGAGGAAATGAAAGAAGGCTCAAAACCAAGACTAACTTTTGATAATTTTGATTTTCGAGTTAATGCTGGTGAAATGCTTAAGGGTATAAGCAATGTAGACAGACACTGGATATGTCAATATCTCACTTTCGACAGGGTTGATACGGCAACCTTAGATAACACTCAACCATTGGGAGATCTTAAGGACTTAGACATTAAAGCATATTTACTGTCTGATGAAGAACAAGAACACATGAGAGATGAATATATAGTGTTGGTATCAAGGATTCTTACTAAAGTCATCCCATGGCTCACCTCTTTAGAAAAGACTGTTCCATGCCACATAGATCATGAGTTTAGTGAACAAATGAGCAAGAAATCTGTTGTAATTGCCCTTCCTGTTAAACCTTATGATCAAAAGAAGCACAGCGAAGTCATCCAGTATTTGGACACTGTTCAAACATTTGCAAAGGAAATAAGTGATGAAGGAGAGTCACTGATGCAATTACCACTAGGAGGAGACCTTCTCGGGCGAGAAAGGGTAACTGGGGCGAAGAAATTAAGGCGTGGCTGTGATGAGCCTGAAGAGCGTTTTGACAATATAGTAGAGGTTGCAGAATATTGGCACGCCAAACAAAGTTTATTAAGTGTAAGAATTTAAATTGTAGTTTGGTGCATAATTAATTATTATTATTATTAATAATTATGCTAATTAACAAATCATATTCTTATGTAAATGTTGTTGTGATCTACAGCTTTGCTGGAAGCATCTGTACAACCAGTCATCTGGTCGTGAGCCTGGCACTCTCTATTACTTCAGAAATCTACATGGCAGAACAAATGTTAAGCCAAATGTAAAAAACAATTATGCAGCTGCAGAAGGGCTGTTATTACATTTGGCAAAAGCATACATATGTTGTGCATTTATGCACTATGCAGGAATGTGTGATCTAAAGGGAAGACCTACAAAAGTCAAGGAACCTGGCCAGAATGTTCTTCTCCAAGGATACAAGTATCTTCATGACATCATTGGCAAGTTTGTAGATGAGTACTGTCTCTTTGAACCAGACATAGACAAGCTTATGAGAAAGCAAAATAAGAAAGAACAGCAGCAGCAGCAACAACAACAACAACCACCAGGAGCTATTCAGAAAGGTGACAGATTCAAATGGGAATAAAGTTTGATTTTATTCAATAAATATTATAACACTGTGTTAGTCACCCTCTTTAACTAGTCACCCTCTTTAAATAAAGTGTATTTATTAAAATTATTATTGACAAAAGTTGTTGATAATTTTAAATAAACAATAATTTCCAGTTATAAAGCTAAATAGACTCCTAATATTATACATTTTACAGGGTCAATTGTTTTCTTTACTTAAAAGAAAAGATGATGGCAATTATGAGTTTGAAGCAATTGGGTATACTGTGAACTATGATGATACCAATATTCTTTGTCATGTGGTACAAGTTCTAAGAGCTGGTGCAACTCATTATGAAAGTCAACAATTAATTCAACCTGGAACCATAGTAAATTGGCCAAAACAATTGGTAGCCTACCCTCCGGATAAGAGTAAAGGTACCATTATTGTGTAATTAATTTTTTTTAATCAGATCAAAATTAAACAAAGTATACAAATTATATATTTACTGTATAATGATATTTTCAGAAATGACAAGATAATTTACTAACAGTCATATACTGTGATGTATATGCACGTGTGTATTTTTAACTTTGACAATAATATTGTGACATATAAAGACTATAACTTTCTTGTATATATAAGTGACAACATTAGTCTTAGCTCTTGATTTCCTATCCAATAGACTAGAACATATGCAAATTATGTTTCGTAGTGAGTTTATTAAATAAACACTAATACCGGTACTCACTATGAAACATAAATTGCATATGGTAAATTAATAATTAATAATATTGAAAGTTCTTCATCTTTTAATCAGAACCATCTGAAGAGCATAAACCTGCAGAAACTAAGGACCCTAAAGACGAAGATGACCACATGACCAACTATGCCCTGTGGGTGATGCAGTTTGGACTGTTGTTAATGCAAATGAATGACACAGAAAAGGAAGGGGATGGAGAAAGAGCTATGAGAAACAACAAACTTCTCCTACTGATGTTCAGAACTGGAAGACATGGGAAAAAATATGCCTTTGAAATGCTTAGAATGATAAGTAAAGTGAAGTGCCAGTTAACTGAACAGATGTCAGTACGAAATATCCATGGCCGCTTTGTGAACTGGAAAGGTGGGAAAGGCAAAAACTGTGCCAATGACTTAAAGCAAGAACATCTAGTGAAATTCACAAAAAAACTTGTCAGAGGAATGGGAGCCCAAAAGACTGAACAAGCTATCAATCGAGCAACGAGTGCGGCAGGTGGACTTCAGTACATTACTGAAAACTTTGATGATGTTACTGGTGTTCACCCAGGGTCAACAGCCGATACCTATAAGAATGCTGAAGAAGACATAAATGACATGGTGAACATCATTAACAACATCAAAGTTTTTCAGGAAGTCCCAGGGAGAACACATCCATCATTCCCTAACCTGCCAAAGAGTGTGCTAGACACATTAAATATTGTGAAAATGGAAAAGTGGATGAAAAGATGCAAAACCAAACTTGCAAAAAATCCAGATGTTCCTTGGGATGCCACCTCTGATGATGATGAATCTGAGGACGATGACAGTGATTTGGTTTTCTCCGAGGATAGCGATGATGATGATGAAGATTAAGAAGTTGAATTAACACAGCAAACACTGCCAAATATTCAGGAGGTTTCTTGGTGTGCAGAACACCAGATGAGATTAGACAATGAACACAAAGGACAAGAAGAATGAACTTGAACCAAAGCAATACCCTGCATACAAAGAAACCTAACCAAGAATACAATGCAGACTGCAACACCAAGAAACACCCAATATTCAGGTATCAAATGTGAAATTATTGAATAATTATTGTTACATGTATTCTTCATCTGATATAAAACATTTCCAAAAATAAGAGTCAAATTGATTAACAGATGTCAAACTACAGGATATTTATAATAAGCACATTATTACAATACATGTACAATGTCCAAGAAATACTAAATTTAAAAATTAACCTACTAGATTAATTTTTAAATAGCATTACATGTACACTTTATGTACATTATCATTATTATAGTAGCTGAGTTTAATTATTGAAACCCTTTAGGATTTTCCTGTAAATGGTTACAAGAAAAACAAGACAGTGTTAAATAAATAAACAAGAAATCCAGTGATTATTGCTCAACATTCTACAGAATCCTGAGCCATATATCTGACAGTATTAGTAGAGGTAATCATACGGTTTTGAGTTCAATTTGGAAATAATTTGCATGAGTGTGTTTTTCAAAGAGTATCAAAATTGCACGAGCCCGTAGGGCGAGTGCAATTTGAGCTCTTTGAAAAACACACGAGTGCAAATTATTCCAAATTGAACGAGAAATCGTATGATTACCAATTAATAATATTCATGAAAAAAAAAGTAATTTGCACTGCAGTGCAATTAAAGGTAATTTGCACTGCAGTGCAAATTACTTTTCAACTGCACTGCTCTAAGCCAATCAGAATCAAGTATTTTTTTCATGTATATTATTAGCTTGGTTATTACTGTAAAAGACATTCAGCACCTTGTACATTGTAAGTTTTGACATTAACAAATGTCAAAATCATACAAATCATAGAGTTCCAATGACTTTACCTAAGTGTTTTACTTCTTCTTGTATCTATTTATAACCTCCCAGATCTGTGAAGCATGGCTGGTGCAAAAAATAGAAAGTTCTGCGTCAACATCTGTCAGAGAGTTCAGAACATCAAACTTCTCCACTACTTGGTCAATTAAAGCAAGACTGAAGCCTGTTGTTAAAGAAATGCCCAATGATGTAACACTAGGGGATAAGGACATCCTTAGATCCAAAAGGTCAGATCTTACATGTAGTTGTTCCTTGGAAGGTAAGTGACCATTATCTCTTTCTGAGGTTGAGCATTGAGACTGAGTGTCTGAATCAGAATTACCATCTGATAATGATACAAGAAGATTGTCCAATTCTCTACTACAGACACAATCATCACATGAGCAACACATAGCACAGTTATCACAGCATTTATGTGGTGGTTCACTTTCTGAAGACAGAGGGACTGCCTGAAAATGCCTTAAAATAACTACTCTTCTACAAGAGGTAGTGGTGACATATTCTCGCATTATGGGAGTTAGTGCCCGTCTGGCCTTACTTATATCACGACCATTATAATAACACATTGAGAGAGCATTTGTTCCATCTCGGCCAGCTCTACCAATCTCCTGGAAAAACTCTTCCATTGTGCATGGGACTCCGATGTGGATGACTCGTTCAACATCCTTACAATCTATGCCAACACCAAAGGCTACAGTTACAAAAATAACTCTTGCCTTGCACGTTCCTTTAACGAGGGTTTGAACAAGGGCATCTTTGTATTTCGTTGGATATTGTGCATGGTATTGTGCAAATAACCTGTTCTCAAAAGTAGAGGGAGCATTGCTAGGAAAGTATTGTTCGGGACCTAGCTCTGATGAAAAATAATCAAAAGACTCTCCACACACCTCCAAACTACCATACACTATAGTCCTTGGCATGTTTTCTTTTTTTTTTCTTTTAGTTCCTTAACAAGACCCAGGAGAGGTACACTCACTTTGTCTTCTCCAGTATGTGGCCTTTGTTGCACTGACAGAAAGAGGTTCGGACGATCAGGGTTTCGCTCTACAACTACAGCATTTCTCATTGCTAGTGAATCTTGTATCTCCTTTCTATATTCAGCATTCGCAGTCGCTGTTAATGCAAGTATTGGCACATCTGGGAAAAGGGACCCTAAGGCACTCAACTTTGAATAGGCTGGACGGAAGTGCTTCCTGTAGGGTGTAGTTATGTTAATGTAAATTAGAGTAAAATACACAAAATTGATTCATTATCTATTAATAGACGAGCTACATTATGTAAGATGGAATTCTAAATAAGCGGATAAACCATGGAGTTTTTTGGAAGCTGTGAATCACAATACCAGATAGTGAGCTTGCAAGAAATTCTAATTGCAAGAGAACAAGTTCGACTTACCACTGAACAACGAAGTGTGCTTCATCAACAACAATCGCCTTTACTCTATTTTGCATGTCGTCTTCTCTAAGAAATTTCCTGGCGGTTTTATCATCGATAAAGCTTTCGGCGTGGCCAAACAACAATTTAGATCCCTGGAAGTCATACACGGCTGTAGAATGGCGTTTAAAAACGGAGGCATGGTACTCTGAAGATAGCTTACAGATCTGATCTTCTATAATGGCATTTAAAGGGGAAATTACAAGAACACAAGATGTGTTTGTTCCATTCAGTTCATCGATCACAAATGGCAATAGCTGATAGATGATAGATTTACCGAACCCTGTCGGTAAAACGCAAATACAGTCCTTCTTCTCATAAGCTATCAAAGAAATAACTTCTCGTTGTTCGGGATGGAGGTCAAAAGAAATATTCAGTCGAGTTTTAGCTTTGTTCACAGCTTCCAAAATACTACATGGACCGTCCGCCATTTTGAAAATCCATCTGAGCCCGTTAGAAAAAGAGTCAGCTTTGTGTGTTATACTTTATGCGCAAAGGATTCTCTTCTAAAAAGCTCCGAGCATCGTTATAGATTGACCAATCATGATTGAGCAGTTTCAAATGAAAGTCGCGCATGCGCGGACACTTGGACCAATCAGCATCGGCCTAGAAATGGCTGTTACCAGAGCCACTGACGGGAGAAGGAACGACCGACCGAGGAGCTCTGGGTACGAGAATGAGTATATTGTAGATGTTTTGACTTATGTTTAGTGAAAAAATAAATATTAATACTTGCTGAAAAGAGCACAGTTCAGATTTGACGAGCGCTGGCCGATGTCCTCTCGAAGGCAAAATCCGACTCCTTCACGGAAAAGTGCACCACTGAACTGCGCCGCACATCGGGTCACGACGCTCAAAATTTCAAAAATTAGTTTCTCAGCGTACGTTGAAGTTAGACGACTGACACTTACAAAGTGTTTCGAGAATACGGTAAAGTTTAGTTATTCGAAGAAAAATTGAATTTTCACCTCACATTGACAAAATTAGGAGCAAAAACGTATTTGTCACGTGACCGAGTTTCATACCTTGTTTAATATACACATACACCTATTTCGAAAAAGGTTGTCAGAGAGAAAGGCGATAGGAGAATGGTGAATGGTCATTCTAAGACCAGATGGAACTATAGATGTGTATGTATATGCAAATAACCTGACAATTTAGTTCATAAAGCTTTCAGTAATTGTAAGTAATTATTACGAAACCAAAATGGAATAATTTAAACTGACCAGCAGTCAACTTTGGTCTTTGAATAAGCATGCATTCTCCTATCTCCTATCTCCTTTTTCTCTGACAACCTTTCTTGAAATAGGTATATGCTGGGGGATGCGCGGGATGCACACAGGGATCCCAACATCATACATTTCTATGCACAGGGAACCCAAAATAATACCTCTACCACAGGAAACCCATCCAAAAAAGACGCGCGCATACAAATCTATTTTTATTTATTATTAGTAGCCTCAGAAACAATGGTTGGGCTGCCTGTGTAAATATGCACTGTATTGTGGATTGTTTTTCATTACTCGGGCTTCCTGCGGAATGCCCGTTTTCTTCTTCGATCGTCATCTCCCTTTTGCTGCAAGAATTAGGGAACATAAGTTTATATCATTTTATTGGTTACCAATTTTTATTACAATTTAGTGATTAATATATATACAGTGTGTCTCAAATGTTCGTGTCCCTAATTTGCACAGATGATAAACGTACTTTCCAATCTGTTACGATTATGAAAGATTTAGTGTATAGAGTTGATTGCTCATTGAGACATATACAAAGAACAAATACGTCAAATATGTAATATGAATGCTTTTTCGTTTAGAATACATTTACACTTTTGTTTGGTTTTCAAAGGGCGCTTTAATTGTGAATGCGAACGGAGTTTTGATTCTTTTCAATCAAATCAAGAACAGTTCTCACAGGAAGGTCATAAAGCTAAGACGGGCATTTGAGATGATGACTGGCAATTTTCGTAAACTGCCAAAAGTGCATCACAAGAGAGTCAGTTGTTGAGGGATCGGCTATTTATCGAGTTAGAGGTTGAGTTGAGTTTGAGTTGAGTTTGAGTTGAGTTTGAGTTGAGTTTGAGTTACCGTTGAGTTACCGTTGAGTTACCTTTGAGTTAACCAAAAATTATTATATTTTTGGAACAATGTCTTACAGCGTTGTTTGAGAATCCCCAAGGGGGAGTATTGCCTATGGTGGCCTGGGGAGGGGGAACAAGGGGCTTTTTTGCTGCGCATGCGCGATATGCTTGAGTTCAGTGCTGTTCAGGGGATTGTTTTCATCGAATAGAGAAGAGTAAAGTACGTTCGGAAAGACCGGTTTTCTTCACTCTGAAAGCATGAATGAGGCTCAAAGAATGATTCGAATACCGAAAAGACCTTCTTTGTGCAATTCACGTAAATATCGACCAGTTTAAGGTAATGCGATCGTGCAATTTTTTGTCGAACAATTCTTTTTAAACTTGGCACAAATATTGATTTTGAGTGCTAGAGTAGAAAAATGAAATACAAAATGGGGGTCACCGAATCCATTGAGCAGATATAATTTTTCAAAAATGGGGCTTGCGGCCATCTTTTCTGGCAAAAATGGATAATGGAATTACAAGCTCTTGCTATCCGTATAAGTCGGTAATAATAAAAGCAATACTTTCAAATGATACATATGTTAACATAATATAATGAAAAAACAGAAATTTGTCATTTTATTGTGTCGAACAATAAGTTTTCAAAGCCAAAATTTCAAAAACAATACATTTTGACCGTCCTTTACGATCCTATTTTTGGACATTTTGGCGATTTCCTTAAAATTTAGCTCGAAGACCTACCCTCATTTTTTGATATGTTTTAGCTTTCGTAAATACCTACTCAGGGCAAAAATATCAGGGTAGGTCACCGTGTTAGATTTTTAGATATTCGCCGTTGAATATTAAAACGCTTGATCCGCCATATTGAAAGAGCTCTACCACAGGAAGCCCAACCAATGAAAAGTAGTTCGAAAATGAACACTTCGTAGATTTACTCAAAAAATAGCTCGAAGACCTGTCTTCATTTTTTGATATTTTTTAGCTTTAGTTGACCTAGACTTACAGTGGAAAAATCAGCATAGGTCACCGACTTAGATTTTTAGATAATCGCCGTTGAATATCATGCGCAGGAAAGATGCGCACGAATGCACGATCGCCGTATATTTTGGCAGTTACTGAGCACCAAATTTAACATTAAAATATTGTCTCATGAATATTCAATTTTGCATTATGGTGTGACATCTATAATAGGTAACCACAACAATTCCACTGAATAACACACCTACATTTCATGTATTTTCATTATATTATGTTGGGGCTGTTGGCAAAATTGGGGAAAAGAGAGAAAAAAATTGTTATTCTGAAACCTTGTGGGCTTAGGCCATCAGTAATTTTGGTATATGGGCTGCAATACTCCAGCAAATTGCTCTTTTCAAGTGTCATAATAATGAGATCCATTCATTTATAGTAAAACATATACATCCTTGAGTTTGCGCACCAAAAAGTGTGTGGTAATAAGTACATTTTAATGTAAAATTATAATTGTTTTGATAAAGGTATGTACATGATATGACTGACTTGTCAACTTCAATTTGACATAATATTTTTCTTTTCATTTCTTGAGGCAATCTTGTAATGTATTTTTTGTATGGATTACTAACTGGCAAGTTTTTAAGTATCTCAAATTAGGTTATATGAGGGGTCCAATGCATGGCATTACGGAGAGGATTATTGGCTGATCAATGCTTACGTGTATGCTTGTATTATGTGTTCCAGGTTTGAAGAGGCAACTGTGGTGTAGGAATGGTCTTATTCTACATGTATATGAGAAGAGGCTGTATTGTCAGGGACCTCATAGTGTGAACAGATACATGATCACAGTATTCATGTGCAGTTATCCTGTATAATAATAATAATAATAATAATAATAATAATAATAATAATAATAATGTATCTCAAATTCTTGGTTAAAAAATGAATCTCTTATCCAGGAAGTCATTATAGAAGAATATGTATAAATGTACATGTAGTAGGAAGACCAGTTTTTATGCAGGAAGTTATGTCAATTCCACTCAAGTATTATGGTATCGATATGGTAGGTTATAGAGGATTACATGTATATATAGAGGATATATATCTTTTTCTTTTCTTTTCTCTGTGTTCCCACAGGGCCTCACTGAAAATCACTATTGTGAGTGGGTTCCCTGATTAAATAACTTATATTATTATTATTAATTATTATTGTTATTATTATTATTATTGAGGATTGCTACAGTTCTTTTCTTGTTAGTTGCAATCCTCTCTGAGGAGTGCCTGTCACCAGTCATGGCAGACATAATATAATTAAATATGTAAAAAATTATATGTGTATGCTATTGTATTTCATATATGTATATTGGTGCCAAAGAAATAAAAAAAGTTATACTTAATAAATTAATATTATTATTACATATTTATATCTCAGCGGATTTTCGTGATTTTGTTACGGCCACATGTACCCTGCACGTACTAGAAATGCGTGCATCTTGACCCAGCTGAAGTGGGCTTACAAAACACGACAACTCTTCGATGTATCGAAGATGAAAGTGTTTTTCTGCACATCACGCATTTTAATGCATTTTTTACACGCATTTTAATGCATTTTTTACACATTCAACAAAAATAATAATTAAAAAATGTTCTTAGTTAAATGCACCAAATATCAATCTCAGCGCGTATTACAGCAGAGTGGAAAATAAAAACATAGTAATATATATATAAAAAAAGAGAAAAGAGAAAAAATGAATAGCGCGAGTCATTTTATAAACAGTTTGCTTGAGTGGTTACCCTGTGGTGAGCCTGCATAACGATTTCACGGTCCAGCAGTTCGCGCATGGTCCAGCAAAAAAGCCCCTTGTTGGGAGGGGGTGGGGTGGATATGGTAAGGGAAACTGTTTATATTCTGGTACGGTTAAAGGTCGTGCTACTGAATAACTCGAACTTAATAGAGAATAGATTGAAATATATGGCACTTTTTAAACGGGCCGCTTCTCAATATATTATCAATAAAATTAACTTTGACTTTGGCGAACGAACTTTCAACGACAGTAGTTTTCTCGAACAAAGGCATAGCGAAATGACTTCAAAATAATCTAGTGGTCGTTGTGCACGATGTCTTCGTGTGTGACAAATGCAGTGACCAGTGCCGCCGTTTATCCCCGGGGGGGGGGGGGGGGGGGGGGGGTACTCCCAATAATTACATGATATATATGTGCGGCGGTACAGGGTCCAGGTTTTGGGCCATTTTATTCTCTAATCCAGGTTAGAATATAGTCATACTCACTCGACCAATCAGCGCCCAGCATTTGTGCGCTCTATATCTCATAAAGGAGCTTTATCAATGGATTCATTAGTATTCTCTATATAGAGTATACTAATAAAGCTTTGTTTTTCTTTTGTTTCAAAGCCTTATTAGTATTCTCTATATAGGGAATACTAATGACTAACTTAGAGAATACTAGAGCGCAAATATTATATCCGTGAAATCGTTAACTAAATAGTACTAATAAATAGCACCAAATGCTTTATCATTGTTGTCTACTTGTAAAATGTTAATTGGTACTAAATCTTAGCGCTTATTTCACGGATATAATATTTGCACTCTACATGAATAACGTGTACTAAACTATATACAAGAAATATTATAATACAATCTTAGTTTAATCTTCAAATACTATTCAAATATTATTATATCATAATCCAATAAATCACAGTTATTTGGATTCGTTAAGCAGCTAGATCAATACATGAATACTGCGGATACAGAAATACAGATCATAACTATACTAAACACTAAAGAAACGTAGCGAGTCACTTACTCTTCAAAATGAAATCACAAACGAGTTTCTCCATGTTCTACAAGAAGTGTAGATGTACGGATATTCATCAGTCATCCAAGTTCTTCGTATATGACTATTGCGATATATTAAATGTCCACATCGTGCTTGAGTTTTCTTTGGTGTTCATTATTTCTCTCGTTTTTCAATTTCGTCCGTTCTAACTGGTTTGAAAAAACTTTGAGATTTCTGCTCTTCATTTCCACAACAAATATCGGTATTTTCTAGCGTTGCAAGCTTCGTATTTAAAAGCCTCAAGCTTCGGATATTCATCTTCACTCCACTGAAGTCACACACAACTGAACAGATTTGCATAAGCGTATGTGCATTTGAAATCAGTATTCCTTTGGGAAAGCAACAGACATGCAGCCAAAGAATACTCTCGTGAGTATGACTATATTCTAAAACGGTTAGACTGAATAAACACTCGTGCTTTATGGAATTTAGAGCGCCTCGCATTGATAGAAGGGCCACGAGGCGCGTTCTATCTGCTGCTCGGAGCTCTAAATCCCATAAAGCACTCGCGTTATTCTCTAACCCTTACTTAAATGAACGCATAAAAATCATTAATCCAGGTTGTAGCCTAAAAACATTTATTAATTTTTAATCATTTGTATAATGTGGTATCGGCGTTTCAGTAAAACTAGCGAACAAAAATAATGGCGTCAGTCAGACGTAAAGGTGTTAGAGTGTTAGTCTGGCAAAATATCCTGAAGACTGCATCGTATCAGATCGTCAATAAAAATTCGTAAATCCAGGGTTTTTTATTTGGGAAATTCGTAAATCCAGGTTTTCGAGTGACAAATTCCAAAAACAGGGTCCAGGTCTGAACATCTCGCCGCACATACCTAACCATTAATAACCAAGTACCCCCTACTAAAAAAAATGCTACTCAAATGAAAAAGGTTAAAAAAGCAACAAAATCCTACACAAAAAAACTCAGTGACTGATCACCTCGTGGATCCACACTACTTTGATGTTATGACGAAATTCATAATCAAATGCAATAAAAGAACATACACATACTAAACTGGTGATGTCAATTTGTTAAATATGAAAGAGTAAGACCAGCGAGTATTTCTTTCCCACTGACCGGGATATATAAAACACAGAGTGCCAGATGCGAAATGACTTTGGGGTGTTCTGTTAACTGAGTTTGTGGTGGCCAGCCAAATGCAATTATCCCAGCTCGTTTTTAACAGCTTCAGCACTGAAGCGCAACTGCATGATTTCAAGATAATTAAATTGCCTTTTTGTGTTTTCACATGTCAATCATGTTCTATTTTGAGCTTCTGGGGGTTACTCCCATATATTGGCTATATAGGTATGTACCGCCCGATAGGGTAGGGTTTTCGAGTCCGCTTTCACCCAGCCAAAAAAGATCCCTTATCCATTAATATGGTACCTGTTTTGACGTTCGGGACGGATTAATTGGTCCTTGTATAAGGTCGCAAATTTGGGCTTAAAATGGGTAGCAATGTTCTCAATAGGAGTTCGATTTTCGGAACCGTTGGGCGGGACAGCACTATCCTAAATAATTTGCAGGACATACCTAATATTTAAATCTATTCTCTATTAAGTTCGAGTTATTCAGTAGCACGACCTTTAACATACCAGAATAATAGTTTCCCTTACCACCTTCCTCTCCCTCCCCAGGCCACCATAGGCAATATCTCCCAGGCCACCATAGGCAATACCCCCCCTTGGGGAATCTCAAACAACGTTGTAAGACATTATTCCCAAAAAAATAATATTTTTGGTTAACTCAAAGGTAACTCAACGGTAACTCAACGGTAACTCAAACTCAACTCAACTCAACCTCTAACTCGATCGTTAATCTATCTCAGTTGTTGAGGGAATGTGCCCAAACTAGCACAAAGTGGAGTGTAAAGAATGTTGAAGACTGGCAGATGTCTCGTAAAAACAAGGTAGCAAGGAAAGAGTTTATCTACTTGTCTTTTGACACATAAATTCCGTATGAAGTTCTTCGACTAACATTACTTTACCATCTTCTAACTCGAGGTTCTTGAAAATAATAATGTAGCAAGTAACGCAATATTTAGCCAGAACTGTGCTATCATCTTTAATTTGAAGTAATCTCGTGTCTTTCAAAGTTAACGTTTGTTATAATTTATTTGAGATTGTGAAAGTATTGCCGCACAAGCTCGCACAGAGCTAGAAATCCAATGATTGTATCATTAGTAAGTAAGTTAAAACTGTGAAGGTGCTAAGCTCCAATAGAGGAAGGGAGTTACATTAAAGAAACTGCGGAACAAAATCTAACGAGTATTTTTCTTAATTAGCTTTTAGGATAATGTATTGTCCTCTCATATAATGCATTGATCGATACAGAATACTTATAGATCGAGCTTATTAGTATTCTGTATCTGATACAGAATACTAATAAGGTATATTAGTATTCTGTATCAGATACAGAATACTAATAAGCTTTATTACTATTCTGTATCATACTTGTATGGGAGTTACAAGGTAGCCACGTGACCAGAATGCTGAGCACAGATTGGAGAGCTGCCTAATGAATTATTAACAAGACGCTCAATGAGCGTACACTCGGGCTTATGACAAGGACAATGTCAGTTGCGTGAGGAGAGACCTGACAATGACTGACAGTTGCGTGACGAGGGAGACTATGTATATACATGTATGTGTCGAGTTCATTTGATTTGCCTTTGACTTTGAGTTCATTTGATTATCTTTTGACTTTGAGTGCAATTGATTTGATTTTGATGAGTTCGTGTAAAGGCCCCCTCTCTAGCTTCAGATCCCGAAACGTCGAGTTTGGAATCGAGTTCGAGTTCGGGTTCGAGTTACGGTTCGAACGTCGAATAAAACAAGGACATCTTCTTCACATTCTCGTACCCAGAGCCCGCTCGTCATTTGGTTTGTCGCTGGCTCTGGGAATCCCTGAAATTTTAGCGAATTTCATTGGCTGTTGAAATCAACAATGAATGATCGTATTTGATTGGTCCATGAGATAAACAAAGATTCAAACTTGCAAAGCGAACGAAGCGAATGACAGCGACGGTTGTAGTAATTTCATGCAATATTATTTTCAAAAACTATATACCTTTTTTGAATAATAAATCAATGGAAACTGTGTAGATATAAATTCGTGAAGGGAGATCTAACAATACTTAGAATATAGTCATACTCACTCGACCAATCAGCGCCCAGCATTTGTGCGCTCTATATCTCATAAAGGAGCTTTATCAATGGATTCATTAGTATTCTCTATATAGAGAATACTAATAAAGCTTTGTTTTCTTTTGTTTCAAAGCCTTATTAGTATTCTCTATATAGGGAATACTAATGACTAACTTAGAGAATACTAGAGCGCAAATATTATATCCGTGAAATCGTTAACTAAATAGTACTAATAAATAGCACCAAATGCTTTATCATTGTTGTCTACTTGTAAAATGTTAATTGGTACTAAATCTTAGCGCTTATTTCACGGATATAATATTTGCACTCTACATGAATAACGTGTACTAAACTATATACAAGAAATATTATAATACAATCTTAGTTTAATCTTCAAATACTATTCAAATATTATTATATCATAATCCAATAAATCACAGTTATTTGGATTCGTTAAGCAGCTAGATCAATACATGAATACTGCGGATACAGAAATACAGATCATAACTATACTAAACACTAAAGAAACGTAGCGAGTCACTTACTCTTCAAAATGAAATCACAAACGAGTTTCTCCATGTTCTACAAGAAGTGTAGATGTACGGATATTCATCAGTCATCCAAGTTCTTCGTATATGACTATTGCGATATATTAACATTACCAGAAATCCGGTACAGCTCAGCGGTAAGATCGCAGGCGCTTAATTGACACTAAACTCATTGTACGCATGCGCCTAGGTATTCAATTTCAAAATGGCGGACGGGTATTCAAAGAGGGGACGAGAAGGAAAATCGTATTATTTACAGCTTAATTCAACTAGTACGGCGGATTTACTTTGGGGAGGGATAAAAAAGAAAAGAAGATTCAAGAATTCGGAGGTGTTTGCAGTGGAAAGGGTCATTTCTAAGAGGAAAGAAGGATCAGCGGTAAGTGTAATAACAACATCATTCCCCGAGTTATCGAGAGTTTCAACAATGTGTTGTATTTTGCTTGTAGACGCAATATTTAATAAAATGGGAAGGATATAGTGCCTTTGAATGTACATGGGAGGACGAGGAGCATCTTAGTGCTGATCTTATCAGGTAAGAAAAGTGTGTCGAACATTTTGGTGGCAATGTTATATCATGCAGAATGCTTATATATTTTTCTATGCGTAGGGACTATCAATCACCGCCAGTAGAGAGTTCAAGGCTGCTAAAACATTCTGACAACCTAAGATATGCCATTGAGTGCAAACTCAAAAGCAAAAGCCGATTGCCAGTTGTTATAGATTTTGATCATGATTGTTTCAGGGTTTTATTTAGCGGGAAGGGAAAAAAATCAAGGGATGGAAAGTATATGTTAATGGGGAAAAATGATTTTGATGATTGTAATTGGGATTGTGATTGGGATACAATTTTTAATAAGAACTTAGAGGGTAGTAAAATATTATTTCCAATGAAATTAAGAATTTATTTGGGAAAATCACCAAAGCTGTACAAAAGGGGTAGTGATGGTCTTGCTCAAGAAACTAAGAGAATGTATATAGAGAAATTAACATTTGATTTATTAAGAAAGCCATTTAATTGCCCTACTAATGAATAATGA
Organism: Actinostola sp. cb2023; assembly: GCA_033675265.1. Taxonomy (NCBI): domain Eukaryota; kingdom Metazoa; phylum Cnidaria; class Anthozoa; order Actiniaria; family Actinostolidae; genus Actinostola; species Actinostola sp. cb2023. The sequence continues at coordinate 467,918 of JAUJYZ010000026.1, read as the reverse complement.
TATTTACAGTTATTTTAAGATTATACATATAAGATTGATTGACTAAAATGATACATAGCTTTTGATATTGTATATACAGTATATATTTACATTTATAATGTTTTTCATAAATTTTGTATATATATATATATAATTTTTTTAAAGATTATATATTTTCTAAACATTACTAATAAGATCTGAGTGGCTTTACTTAACCTGAGAAGTACATGTAGCTAATACTAGACATACATGTATAAATTAGCAGAGCTTATTTTGATTTGATTCACATTACTCACAATATGACCTACCCATTGCATCCTTAAGTATCTTAATAAGGTCTGCTTTGCTCTTGTTACTTATACCCTTTACATTTCTCAATGATAATTCTTGTTTTAATTCTTTGACAGTTAATTTTTCAGGGTCAATCAATTGTGTGTCTGTGCAGACAGTAGAAGTGCATGTGCTTGTAGCTTCACTAACACTTTCTGGAGGGCTCTGATTGGCTCTTCTCCTTTTCTGCCTAGCTGTTTTAATGTCACCTTCCCAATAACTGTTGTTTTGTTTTGTATATGTTCTTTTTTCCCTTTCCCTGTCCCTTAGATTCCACTGCCTATGTTCGGTTTGCAATATATCGCCTACAGCATTCCATTTATTGGATTTTCTATGCACTACTGATCTTGCCACATCGTTATTCTTTTCTACTCCCTGACCTGTAAATATTTTTATCCCTTTGTATAGTTTAAAGAAGTGAGGAATGTGAGCAAACATTATATGCATATAAGGAGTTACTCGGTTAGTTTCATACCCTCCAAGCTTTCCAGAGAGTGAACAGAATTCATCTATCCACTCGCCTGCTTGATCAGCAAAAGTTGATGGTAGTGTGTTTGGTTCCCAGTTATTAATTAAGTTGTAGAGGTTATTGAAATTAGACCATAATTTAGTTACTGCAGAGCTGGTGGCAGGGATTAGTAAATCATTTAGCTTTTGAGGTAATTGATCGAGAAGGAGTTTTTTCTCTGTTCCCATAAGACTCGTATAGTCCCATTTGCCACTCGATGACTGATCAACGTTCCGTTTTTCCCAAACATCAAAAGTGATGCCAATTGACCGAATTGCAGAAATGAGTTCTTTTAGATGTATGCCTTTTCCCTCCCTCCCTATTTTGTCCCAGTCATCCTGCAAGTCCCAATCAATTACCTCATTAACAATGTTGTTAGTTAGTACATCACTTATGCGCAACATTAAATGTAGCTCATCAACAATTACATGATCAAGCTCAGTATTGATTAGAGGCTTCCTATCACAGCTATAATTATCTTTAGATTTAGTACATAATTGAAAAAGTTCATCAAGTGTTCTAGCCATTGGAGGTGTATTATAATAAGTGAAATCATTAGTAGTATCACATCTGTTATCTTTGTGTACCTTACACCATGCACATGCATAATGTGAAGTTGCACCTTTTAAGCCAAGCATTAGTAAAATGAACTTGTAATCACCACCAAGAAAGAATTCCAAATTAAATGTTGTATTGTTAATTGTTATTTTACCATCAGAAATGCAGCTGTTAATTTCCTCTAAAACTGGACTAAAGGATGCACTGATTGTGTCATATGATTCAGGGCCATTAACAACTGCAATTGTTCTGTTACCTTTAGCTGACATGACATTAGCACCAGTTTGTAATATTGAAAATGAAAGCAAAATAAAGTTAGAGTTTCTTGTCATCCTAGCCCCATCACCATTAATTTTTATTCTTAATTTTTCATTAGCAGCATCAAAAGTTGGGTTACCATTTATGAAGTCTGTTATGTGATCAGTTAGCAATGAAGAGAAAGAAACCCTAGCCCCGTCATACTTATGTGGTAGTTGTTGAATGTGGCATATATTATTCAAATTATCCCTACATTGTTTAATTAAATATGATTTTGGGAGATCATTACATACCATACTGAGTTCATGGTAAAAGCTGTCTCCTACACAAAATTTATCTAATAAAAAGAGAATCTCTTCAACTTTTTTCTGTTCTTCTTCTGGAAGAGACTTGAACCTGTCATTTCTGGTAGAAGGACTAGAAGTATTGGGACTTGTAGCTTGGGTGGATTTGAAAACCATATGATGCTCTTGTCCACTGTCAGTTTCAATAACAGTCATATTTTTTATGTCAATGCCAAAAGCCTTACAAAACCAAAGAGCAATATTTGCCCTGTCCATGAACTCCCTTAAAGTTCTTTTCTTATTGGAAGAATCATGGACAGGTTTTCCTTGGTATTGAAGGCTTTGGACCTTCTCCAACTGTTCAATGTAGGTGGCAAGGTCTTTGTTTGTCTCTAATAAGCCTTCAATAATTTCGTTTTTCTCTCTGCTTTGTACCAGAGCAAGCTGAAGTTCTTCATATAGACTTGCACACCTACACTGTAAAGCATCATTTCTTCTCCTCCATTCATTTATTTCACTTCTGAGCTTCTCTATCGACAGTGTTTGGTCTCTGAAGACATGAAATCGACGATTTCTGTCGTTCAGCTTCATCCTTGCCATTCCTCTTTCAGAACTGTATTTTTTGGTGACTGTTGCGGCGATCTTTCTTAAGTTTTCATTAATATCCTTCCTAACATCTTTATCATCAGTGAAAACAAAGTGACGATCGGGAATATAATGTTCCAGGAGTGAAATATAAGGGAATTGTGCGAGTTCAACGCTCAATTCTTCCTCACTTCCGGTTAAATTATTCACTTCCGGTTGTAAAGAAAATTGCTTTACGTTGCCATGCCATTTCTTTAACAATGGATATGGAATATCCAGAGCAAAAATTACTTCTCTAGGAGTTGATCTGCCAGCATATGATAAATCAGGCTCACAAACTTTGATTTTTCGTAGTTCTTCAGTGCTCGAAATGTTGAAAACGTCAGACATTTTTGTAGTAGATTTCTCAATAACTTCAGAAGGCCTGGATCCAAATGAGCTATATATAAACAGACCTATGCATCATGGGATACAAAATGGCAGAGAAGGAGAAGCTGAAATGTGGCATAAAAAGTAGTCGAGTTTGGACTTTAAATGGCCCTTTCGAAGCACTGTTTGTGGTCAACTGCGAAGAAGATATATTCAAGCTTTTCAAATGCAATTCAGAACAGTATTTAAGAGGTTTTAGATGCATATTTCTGGCCCTTTTACTGGCCTTATATTGGAATGATCGAAGTCCACTTATGCAATGGTGAGAAGTGCTGTACCGAAGCTACAAGAACGTGTGTTTGTAAGGTATTTCACTACTCGTTATGAAGCAATATGGGCACAAGGAGACTATTTTGACACTAATTTTGTTCTATAAAAATCGAACAGCTTTATTAACTGCAAATCACTCGAGTTTCATACATGTTATGAATGACATTACAAAGTTTACAAAATCGCTTATGCACATTCGTGAATGTAAAGGGGTATTGAAATAAAACCAAGAAAGTAACAATATTTTGTCAATCCCCGTACATTCCTTTGCATGAAAATTGATCGCTCATATTAAATTTAAGTGCGATAAATGCGATACTGCGCATGCTTCGCGACATGCTGTATGGGATTTCTGGTAATGATGTCCACATCGTGCTTGAGTTTTCTTTGGTGTTCATTATTTCTCTCGTTTTTCAATTTCGTCCGTTCTAACTGGTTTGAAAAAACTTTGAGATTTCTGCTCTTCATTTCCACAACAAATATCGGTATTTTCTAGCGTTGCAAGCTTCGTATTTAAAAGCCTCAAGCTTCGGATATTCATCTTCACTCCACTGAAGTCACACACAACTGAACAGATTTGCATAAGCGTATGTGCATTTGAAATCAGTATTCCTTTGGGAAAGCAACAGACATGCAGCCAAAGAATACTCTCGTGAGTATGACTATATTCTAAAACGGTTAGAGAATAAACACTCGTGCTTTATGGAATTTAGAGCGCCTCGCATTGATAGAAGGGCCACGAGGCGCGTTCTATCTGCTGCTCGGAGCTCTAAATCCCATAAAGCACTCGCGTTATTCTCTAACCCTTACTTAAATGAACGCATAAAAATCATTAATTAATCCAGGTTGTAGCCTAAAAACATTTCTCTCACTACACAAAATAACTTTTTCTCTCTCGATCCAGCACGACCTTCCAGTTCCTTCTACCACTTCTAGTCGTCGAAAGATGAACTACAATCCTGACCTTTCAATAGCTTGAAGATCTAAAACTGCTTTCAAAACTAATATTAAATATCTACTTGAGTCCTGTGTGTCGTTTGTTTAGCGACCCGTTTGAGCATAGAGTTACTTCATTACGTGTTCGGATATCATCGCCCCAGTTTTCAGCCAATCGAAAACCTGAAAGGGACATTCCTGACCGATACGATCACATTCTTCACATTTTGTGTACCATGAAAAAAGAATGCCCATTTTATAACTCGGACTTTCTCCGGAAGTCTCCGAGTAATGAATATTATAAGTTGACATAGTAGTTGGCCGTCACAGTTTGCCCTTGTGGAATGAAGTGCAAATCTGTCAAGCCGCGGCCGGTCATCCCACCCCAAATGAGCCATTTTGAACTTTGCTTACTTGATAAGCTAAGGGAACTTGGCTTTCTTGCGAGCCTCAGCTCGTACCACATCATTATTCGGAATTGGCAGTAATAGGTATTTAGGGCATTCTTCTGAAAAAAGGAAATCTTCCCACTATTCTGCAGTAAGGTGTCTGTATTTTTTTGCAAACTTCATGCGAGCTGTGCGTTGTTTTCCTCTCAAAAGTTTTTTTTTCTGTCGTCGAAACGGCTTTGTTGTTGTTGTTGTTGCTTCCAACTTTTTTTTATTCATATATCGCGGTGCTCTTGAACCAGATAAACCTTTATTATGTAGATAATAATAATTCGATGTTTAGTAATCTTTCAAGTGGAGTTACCTCGTTTGTACTTGACTTTTTCGATGACTTTTTCGGCTCTTTTGCTCAAGACTGCTGCTCTTCCCATTCTTGCTTTGTCTTCTCGACTTGACCACTTTTTCACCCAACGCTCACTTTTGTTTAATAATTTTGAAGTTTCGTTTGCATGCAGATATCCCTGAGGATCTTAAGTTGCGGACACACGGTGCAACATTGCGTGCAATATTGCTGGCAATTTTGTTGCAGCGTGTGTCTACCCATGAAACCGATTGCTCGCAATTGACTAGCGCGCGCTAATACGACGTAATTTGTTGCTCGCAATGTTGCAGAAGTAGGACTCGATTCTACTTCTGCAACATTGCGCGCAACTTGTTGCAAAGGTGGACACACGCTGCAATAAATTATACATGTGTTGCAGGGAATGTTGCACGAAATGTTGCACCGTGTGTCCGCCGCACCTTTAGTATAGAAGCTTGTGCTCTCAAGTATGAGACTTTTGCTGTATTGTCCACACTACTCCGTTTTTATTTGAAAACGCATACTTTTTAATGAGTTTTTATCGAGCGTCTACACTAAAATGATCGAAAACAGAGATGTTTATCTATGAAAACGGAGGTCTATCGTTTTAGTGTGGACGGCAGAAACGGAGCTTTTCAGAAACTCTACGTCACAACTCAGCCCCAGTTTCCTTTTCAGTTTCCTGGTATATGCACCCCATTATGAAACATGAAACTATCTCTTTGAAATACAACACTATTCAGTTTAGCAGCATTAAAACAATTATATTCAAGATTGATGAGTTCGTGGACCGGCCCTTTCAAAAACACTCAAGATCTGCTTCAAAACACTCAAAAACTGCTTCTCTCTCGATACAGCACGAGCTTCTACACAGCACTTCTAGTCGGTAGTCGTGGAACGATGAGTTCTAAAGGGTGATTTAGACGGCACGACTTTTGCCTACGTCTGTCGCACACAACTTGCTCGCGCTTACTTACGGCACGAATCGTTTCGTGTAAATCAGCCTACGACTTGCTCACGACTGTCGCACACAACACGAAAAAAGTTGTAGGGATTTTGAATCATGTTTCAAAACCCTGCGACAGTCGTAGCCAAATAAGGTAAAAATATGGCGTAAAATGGCGTATCTTGAAACAATTTTGCAGAAGGGGGGTAGCGCGGGGAAGGTATTTGACTTTAAAATGGCGGACAATGTAAACAAAGCTCCGGTTTCCAAGAAAGTGAAACAAGAATGGTTAGAGGAAGACATCGAAAAACTTGTAACCTTGTGGAGCGAGGAGAAAGTGTTGTACCGATGCCGCCACAAAGATTATTTAAAGAGATGCTCGCGCGGCAAAATCCAAACCGAACAAGTTGTACACGATTTTGTAGTGTCGTGAGCTAAAAGTTGTAGCTGTGTAAATGGTACGTAGGTCAAGTTGTAAGCAAGTTGTGTGCGACTGTTGTAGGCAAAAGTCGTGCCGTCTAAATCAGCCTTAACGATGACCCAAGAGCGAACTAGTTTGACCCGTTTGAGCATAGAATTACTTCATTAGGCGTTCGGATATCATCGCCCCAGTTTTCAGCCAATCGAAACCCTGAAACAAACATTCCTGACCGACATGATCACATACTTCACATTTTGTCGACTACGAAGAAAAAAAATGAAAACAAAAGAGCACATTTTATAACTCGGACTTCCTCCGGAAGTGTCCGAGTAAAAAGAAGTCCAAACTAAGATAAACATTAGAAAATTGAGAGACAACATAAAATACAATGACCTTTATTTACCGTGGTCAATATGCTTAGCTATAAATGCTACTTTTCAGCCATGCCACAACTTTGCTTGGTTTCTTAGACCTGAAGGACGAAGCCTGTGCGCTAGACGAATGATTTGATGATGAACTATCGCCATTAGCAACTCCGGTCATGCAATCCTGCACCCGAGCTCAGGGCGTTCCTTTGAATGGAAGTGTCGTCGTAAAAGATACTGAATCGAATATGTAAATGGCAGCAACGAATAAAGTGTACACAACTACAGCAGTTAGTTAGTAAGATGGTTTTGTGTTTGCCTGTAATAATAATAATAAATAATATTAGTATAATTATAGACTTGAATATAGAGTTTCGCACGCTGTGATTGGTTGAGCGACCAGTGATTATGGGACGATAATCACTGCTCGAGAGCGCGGGAAGTACAATTACCAACGAAAGTACCGATAAAACGATTTTTTTATCTTGAATTTTGTCTTTTCTCTGATATTCAAGTCTAAATTTATACTAAAACAATTATTCACCTCGGGCTCAGTGATTATGGTGAATATTCACCGATAATATCACTTCGCCTTCGGCAAATAATTGTTAAATAATAATAATAATAATACATTTTACATAGCGCTCTGTACGGTCAGAGATTCTTCCCCATAACGGTGCACTGACGAACGTGGGCTTGACACCGGCTCACTTGCAGTATTCCGGTCTCTACATTGTTCATGTTTAGCTTTAATAGTTATGGCTTTCAAATACTGATTTTCATCTTTGTTTAGATACTACTTCATCGGTATACAAGGCAAGGTTAGAGTGCTACTAAAATCGATTGATCAATGAGTACCAAAAATGTTAAATCCTTAATAGATTTTATCCAAAGAACTACATTTCTAGGGAACTATTTCAGGCTAGAAATAGTGCTAAAACCTTGGATCGACAGATTTAACCTAACTAAATATAAACGTCGCAGTGTGACTAAAACAGTGTTTCGTCACTCGTTGCGTGACTACTCGGTAAAACATGGATGCGTACTGAATTAGCTTGACTTTCGATTTATGTATTAAGTCCATCAAGTATAATTTATCTTCTATATTGACGATACTCGACCATGATTTAAAGTGTAAATATAGCCAAGAACTAAAGCACAAGTAGCCCGAGTAATTGTAAATGTTTGCACAGCTTTGTACATGAAAAATAAACTGAACCATCCTGTATAGTCAATAAAGGGAAATTAGGATTGAGGTAATTAAGATGTCACGGCCATGTGAGTAAGAACAGGAAATTAGCAGTTCCAAGCCTAGTCATTAATGCAGCAAAACTGTCTTATTCCTCGAGTAACCGACCCACCAGTCGTCAGTAAGTCACAAGTTCTGTCCACAAACTGTTGAAACATTTGAATACAGCGGCTATCACAAGACCGATCGTCAAAGTGAAGATATGTTTTCTGATATAAAAGTTGGTCCCCATCGTTGCCTCCTTCAAGAAGGCGAAGGTATTCGGCTATGATTGTTATCAATATCTTGCTATGCATTCTTGGTAGCCTTGGCAATGTTATCGTGTGTTTTACCATTGGTCGTACTCCCTCTCTACATACTCTCTCAAGTTATTGTATTCTCAACTTGTCCGCTGCAGATCTTCTTGTCGCCTGTATTGTTGAGCCATGTTTGGTGTTCATCCTCTCTTGGAAACTGCATGGAACCTGCCCTGTGAAGGTCGAACATGCTGCCCGTCTTGTCGGGAATCTATCTTGTGGGATATCAATATTAACGTTAGCAATCATGAGCGTTGAACGATGCTTTGCTATAGTTAAACCAATGACATACAAATATATCATAACCACTACAAGACTTAAAGGACTTTTAATTTTTACGTGGTTTTTCTGTTGGATTACTCCCAGCCTTGATGCATTTATAGATGAATCAACGAAAGACACCTATGTTCAGTTTACAGTGATTGCAATGGGATTGCTATATGCAGTCATTCTGGTTTCATATGCCTTCATGTTCAGGGTGGTACGTAAACAGTCGTACCAAAGAAGAGAACTCGGCCACACCACTAACGTCTCACACGAAGCCGAGAAAAAACTCGCGCAAACTGTCGCGTTCGTAATCGGCCTTTTTACTCTTTGTTGGTCCCCGTTCGCTGTACGAATGGTGCTTAAGCCATCGGTCAACTATGGATCAGCGTACATATGGACGGTGACAGCAAGTCTTGCTAACTCTGTAGCAAACCCTATTGTGTACTTCTACAGGAGCAACACCTTTCGAAACGCCCTCAAAAACATTATCAGGGAAAACTGCTGTACGAAAAAGAGAAAAACTCTTATCTATCCAGCATTGAATATGAATGGAAAACTTACAAGGCGAGCATAATATATGCACTGAATTTGGTAAATATCTCTCCAAAATAATATATTCCAATTTTTAGACGAGAAACAGATGACCTTCTAAGTGAAACATGCAAAACAAATTGATAATCACTGATGATGACCCAATGGTCGAAAACGTTTTGAACACATTTTAAACCTTCAAGCCTTTTATTTATTACAAATTTACAGCAATTATATTATGTACAAATTGATAATAGATAACAACATTCAAATAAAATTATATTTGTCATATTCTTATATGTTTGTCGGCTTTACTTGCACGAATCAAGTAAGATGTATTTCAAAAAAGAGAAAAAACTTGCTCATATAATGTTAGCAAGTTACTTGCCGTGTAATTTTGACAGTGTATGTAGTGTCTCTCTATACTTGCAATTAAACTTCGGAAACTATTGGCGAGTTCTTATTCATATTTTCATTATCTTCTTGCAGATTGAATAAACTCTGTCGCTGAGGTACTTGTCAAGCTCGTCAGTCTTCACTCACCTGTTAAAACTCATTGAAGAGAGTTACGCCTCTTTTTGTTTTCCAAACTTTGCACGGCATACTCTTCACATGAAGCATCAATTTAATTGAACAAGACGCGGAGTATCATTCATCATTTAGTATTGGCCAGGTCAGTTGAGGCCGAGGTTTAGAGAAAACTGAGCTGCTTCGTTCATATCGTTTTGACTGCTTTGAATTGAATGATATTTGGTGAAGAAAAAACACGATACGAGCCGGCCTCTATCTAACTAACATACGTAACTAACACCAGATAACAGAATGTGAACGAAAATTTACTTCACCGAAGTTCGATTAAAGTGAGTAAATCTCAGTATATATACCTAATTACATGAGCGTTATCGGGTTGAGAATCAAGAATTATTGAAGCTTCAACTGCTTCCTATCTGGAAAGCGAAAAATCATCCATGTGCGCGAAAACGGAAACTCCATTCAAGAAAACAGACAAACACGGGACTGCTCTAGGGTGGCCGCGTTTAATACAGGTTGCAGCAAATATAGAGACGTGGGAGAAAATTCGGGACTTTCAATTTAAAACTGACCGCTTAATGAACGGTGGTCGCTTAATACAGGGCCATTATACACAGGTTCCACTGCATAATTGTTTTGAAGAAGTTCTAGTTTGTTTCACTCAATATGAGTTGTGTATTTAGAAAGTCCCATTATGGACACAGAAATGTAAATATAATAAGCAATTCCAACCAGTCGATTGAATAAGAGCAGATGTTTTAATTTGTTTCAGTAACCAACATATAGTAAGATCTTTTTGTTTACATTTGGCTTGATTAGCATAAATAGTACTTCAAGCCATATACAAACGGAGAATGTAATCATATCAAACTTATGCCCTGCATCATTGAACATTTGCTCCTGTTGGGACACAGTATCACGCGGACAGCGTTTTTGAATGCGCTAGACTTTAATATTTAAACGTTTCGGCCAACTAGGCCTTCTTCAGTAAAATTAATTATTTACAACACTTGGAAGCGGGAACTAAACTAAAAATCTAATAACAATAATACACCTAATTTCAAAAACGCTGTCCAATAATAATCAAAAAAGCCAAATAGGATTTCATTAAAAGACAAAAGAAGTGCACTCAAGCTGAACTGTTTCTTTTGTCTTTTTGAATGAATTCGTATTTGGCTATTTGGACAACGTTTTTGAAATTAGGTGTACATAGTAAAAAAGAACAATAGAACAATACAATGAATGAAATGGATGTAAAAAATGTACAAAGGAGATAAAAAGTAATACCCAAGGTTCAGTTATTGTACCGTATGCGTTTGGATTAATTGAATTCCTGCCTTTTGTTTAGACCATAAGGGGCTAGAGTACACAATTGTGCACTCCAGAACGCCTCTCTAGTTATAGTATATTGTCTATGTTGTCAGAAACCGTAATGCATTCAATGGCAATAAAATGAAAGTCATTAAAAGAATGATTAAGCGCATTGAAATGAATGGCGACTTCGCAAGTTTTTTTTGTTGGTTTTCATGGCTGACTTATGATTGCGGAACTTGACCTTGAACTCATTAGAGTTATTCCGCATAAGAACACTAAATATGGAAATGTGCACTTTTAGACCGTAGGCATGCAAATTATAGTTGATAATGTAAAAAAGCGTGCAGCTTTCATTAACAGCTCCATTGTGCAAGATCTCACAACTCATGAAATTCGAAAGCGCGTATTCAAGAGCCCTGTTTGATTGTTTATTTGATTTATATTATATATACAGTGGATTTACGATTTTTTAGGCTATATGGGAAAATATTTGATAGAAATCACATGTGAAAATGGATAGAAATCACAATTGCTCAAACAAAGCAATTCTGCGCTCGGTCAAAAATGTGCATAGTTCTATCACAGTGGGAAGCAGCCATCTGGGATGGCGCCATATTCCAGTTGTACATTTGTAGTCCTTTAGATGCTTAAATATATGTTCGATTTGTACACGTTTGCGGGAGTGTTCAATATTGAATTTTCTAGCCAATCTCCTTGCTCTGTAGTTTCCTAATCTCCTTATTTGCACTTGTCTGAACGGAGTAAGCAGGGGTGGTGTATCTGGGTAGCCCATATCGGCTAAGATAAACACATGCACCCGCGGGTACGTCGAGTGCTCGGCCAGGTCCGAGCGGCACCATTAAACGAAAGCTTTGAGAGTCATGAGTACTCCCTAAAAATCCCGCTTGCAAAAACCGAATATTAACCTCTGTTATCGCAAATCATCTGTGTATTTAAGAGGTGAAAATGTCGGTGTCCGCTGTAAAATTCACGTTGTGGTTCAGTCGACGGGATTTGAATTTCGTGTGGTGTTACATCTATGCAGCCAACAGCGTTTGGAAACTTTGGCCAAGTACTGCGTATTCCATTCTCTAATACTTGGCCAGGTCACTTCTGAGTGAAGATGGTGTCAGAGGACATTAATTCCATGATAGAGTAGAGAAGAAACAGTCTGAGTACTGATGTCGAACATTAATGCAAGAGTGTGCGAGTACTTCCGAAGCCATATAAAGCTTAAATCTTATAACTCGTTGCCTTTGATTGCCACATCTTGTTATCGTGAAAAATCGTGGGGCAGCTCGACAAACAATATCCAAAAACGTTTCTGGAGTTTCACCTGTATTTAGCCAGAAGAGGTACCGCTGTTGGCAGATAAGGGTAAACAGGTCTCTCCCATAAAAGTTATGATCATGAAAATCATAAAATAGTCTATCTCTAAGTGTTAATTCTGCTTCATTATTATTATTATTACTTGGAGGAGCTAAAGAAGTGATTAAGCACATGAACTGATGCAAGACATTCAACAGCATGCATGGGTATTCGTTGGCATATCTCAATGGGCCCCATGATAGCTACAGGTGGTGGTACCAGTATTAGTGCACGAATTGCTTCGGTTGAAACCATAATGCATAGGAGGCACATACGTAATTCTTCGCGATCCATCTGTGTTCTCTAAAGTTAGAAGCGTGAACTCAAGAACTGAAGAGAATTGGACAAGAATCATCCATATCGTAATAGGGTTTGTAGAAGCCCCAAACAAAAGATAGTTGATGGAAAACATGACAACGTGCATATTTATGAAAACCTGATAAAAACCTTTTCCAAAAACTAGATGAGTTTTAGAGTATCGGAAGAAATCGCGCGGTGTCCAATAAATATTTTATTCTAATATATCAGTGCTGTCTTGCTTAGTCTAAATGATACACAGAATGGAAATAACGATACGCGATAGCAGTAAAGTGAATAGCCCGACGTAGAAAGTGAATATAGCAGCCGACGTTTCTAGCGATAGCTTATATAGGGGGTACTCCCCTATATAAGCTATACGCGTATGTACCGCCCGATAGGGTATGGTTTTCGAGCTTCTCAGGTCTGGGATAGGGTATATATTTTGCCCATTTGCACTGGGATAGGGTATGTTTTTTACAGCGAACCTAGTATATTTGTCATTCTTTTCAGTTGCATTTTTACGAGCATTTGAAGATCTCTAATGTTTAGAAATGATCGTAGCGGCAAAAATAAAAATTCTTAACTTCAAATTGGTCACGAATTTTCAAATTTAGGTCTGGGATAGGGTATTGATTTTCAAGCTTAGGTCTGGGATAGGGTATGGAAAATTTCCGTCTTTAGGTCTGGGATAGGGTAAGGTTTTTGGGATCATGGCGCCAGGCACACCTACCCCAAAAATGCCCGAGTACCCCCGGCAACCGGGCTAAAAACCAAACAAACAATCAAACACGGCTCTTGAATACGCGCTTTCGAACTTCACAAGTTGTGAGATCTTGCACAATGGAGCTGTTAATGAAAGCTACACGCTTTTTTACATCAGCTATAATTTGCATGCCTACGGTCTAAAAGTGCACATTTCCATATTTAGTGTTCTTATGCGGAATAACTCTATTACTAGTAGAACCTATGTATTTTAAAGAACATCTCTTGCAAGTAATTAATTGCAAGAAATGTAATTATATGTAATTGTAAGACTGTAACGCAATCATACTGCATATGTTTACGTCATCAGATTAAATATCAAATTATATAGGTTTAGGAGGCGTGCCTCGATAGCTGTTGTAGTTCAGTTCGTATAGTCACAAGTTGTAATGTACCTAACCGTATCTAACTAGTTTCAAGTACCGATCAGCATAGCGGGGACAGAGGTAAGCCTCAATGTAATACAAAGTAAGCAGAGTTTGTCTCTACTATCGTCGCCGATATTGATAGAGTCGTTTTCGTATGAGTGGGAAGTACCTTACGGTACGGTTCGTGCCGTGCAGTGACCGTATCGCGCCATCGATCATCATGCGGTATCCAAGCATTCTGATTGGTCGAGCGATGATTTTGCGCGCTGTGATTGGTTGAATACAATGTCCTCGATTCCGTACCGTGACCGTAACTCCATGCCGTAGGTTTCCCACTCATACGAAAACGACTCTATTATATTCTGTATCGTATCTTAATCAATCAGTATTCCTCGTATTGTAATTTGTATACTCGATATTGGAGAGCTTTAGATTTGACAACGAGTACGAGTTTTCGCCGTTACGATTAGTGCGCATGCGTAAAACCGTGTCACGCCAGCTTGAAAATCTCGTTGTCATCGTTTCGACTACGACGAGATTTCTTGCAAAACTCGTTGTCTAGAGTACGAGTTTTGAGTGAGACATTTTGACTAAATATTTCGGTCTTTTAAATTTAGAACACTCAATAACATCTTCTTTAATGATTGTTCTTCTTGTTGTGTTAAGAAAGAATTAAAGATCAGTGTTATTTTTGCTAAATTTGAAGAAAAAGCGGAAGCGATAAAATTTCGTTTGTTTGTTTTTGAATCTAAATTTTGAATTTGCGCCAACATGATTACGACAACAAGTTAGCGCGCGCACTCAAAACTCGTACTCTTATTCGTACTCGAATCTGAAAGCCTCAAATATCAGCTCAGCAAAGACTTGCGCTGCCAAACGACTACAAAGACCAATGTTGCGAAGTGTTCTACCTATCGATGGATGGTTTTCACCATACGCTGATTTAAAAATAACTAGGGCTTTTTCGTAATATGTTTGTGCTTCATCGTATTGTCCCAATTTCTTGAAAGTAAGACCAAGGTTTTCCAGTGTTGTACCTATCATTGGATGATTTTCACCATACGCTGTTTTATAAATGACTAGGGCTTGTTGGTAACATGTTTTTGCTTCATCGTATTGTCCCAGTTCATGGAAAATACCACATAGGTTGTTCAGCGTGTTAGCTATCGATGGATGATTTTCACCATACGCTGTTTTATAAATGTCTAGGGCTTGTTCGAAATATGATTTCGATTCATCGTATTGTCCCAGTTTACGGAATATATCCCCAAGGTTGTTCAGTGTACTGCCTATCAATGGATGATTTTCACCATACGCTGTTTTATAAATGACTAGGGCTTTTTCGTAATATGTTTTTGCTTCATCGTATTGCCCCAGTTCATGTAAAGTAGCACCAAGGTTGTTCAGTGTTGTAGCTGTCGATGGATGGTTTTCACCATACACTGTTTTAGAAATGTCTAGGGCTTGTTCGAAATATGATTTTGCTTCATCGTATTGTCCCAGTTCATGAAAAATAGCACCAAGGTTGTTCAGTGTTGTAGCTGTCGATGGATGGTTTTCACCATACACTGTTTTAGAAATGACTAGGGCTTGTTCGTAATAAGTTTTTGCTTCATCGTATTGCCCCAGTTCATGGAAAATAGCACCAAGGTTGTTCAGTGTGTATTTTATCGATGGATCATTTTCATCACACGCTGTTGTATAAATGACTAGGGCTTGTTGGTAATACGTTTTTGCTTCATCGTATTGTCCCAATGTATAGAAGGTACCACCAAGGTTGTTCAGTGTTGTAGCTGTCGATGGATGATTTTCACCATACGCTGTTTTATAAATGACTAAGGCTTGTTCGTAACATGTCTTTGCTTCATTGTATTGTCCCAGTGCATGGTAAATAAGACCAAGGTTGTTGAGTACAGTACCTACAGAATCATTGCTTTCATGGTGTGGAATATCAGCAATATATTTGTTGTGAGCGGAATGCTTTACTGCATATAGAGTTTCTTTCACTTTGGATAATGACACTTTTTTAATATTTTCCATGTCACATTCACTTAGCTCTATTGCCAGGAGTAATTGATGAATGCCTTTGGCAGCTTCATATGCGCCATGATCCTTACAAATCGTTCCTATTAATTTCAAAGATATTAAAAAGATATCATCGTTACTTAAGAAGCTAGCACTTTGAAGCTGCTCAACGTAGGATTCAAGTCTTTCCGCAATTGTCTTCATGTGATTCACAAGTTGTTTTGTCACAATAAAATAGTCAGCGGAATTCTCGTAGAAACGTGCCAGTTGTGAAAAAGCAGAAATCACAACAAACATGTCCACGTCTTTCAATTTTCCTTGGTTGTTTCGCAAACTGTGATAGATCACTTGATGAACGCTAATCTCTTTCGCATCTTCAAAGGTAGACAATACTAAAGATGAAGAACAAATAGTGGAAGCCACTTCATCTTCATCTTGATCGGGCATACACTTCATTACGTACTGAACGACGTATTCCAAAGGGATGGGCTCTGCAGCAATGGCTGACAGAAACTCAAACGCATGCAACATAATCTCTTCTTTGACAATTTCTCTTTCCACGGACAAACGGACAGCTGCCGTCATGGTTGTGGTATAAATCAAGCTGGTTCTCTGATATTCTGTATCAGTTATTTCACGCTTTCCTTTCTCCAGTTTTTCCAGGTATTGTTGCCATGTAAACAGTTTGTTCGTAGGAAGTGCGCTCTGCACGAAAACACCTGCGCAAGATAACGCAAGTGGTTGGAGATCTAAGGCTTTAGCTACTATTAGCATCATCTCGTTCTCATCTCTCAAGCCTGATACTCTAGAAAGTAACTCCATTGCGTCAACATGCGTCATTCCGGGACTTAGAGAATCATGTAGACAATGAGAACTAAGAGCAATAGAATGGCTGTCTTGGGTGGTGACTAGGATCTGACCCTCACCACTGATCTTCTCACCACTCTGTGGCCAGTACTTCACTGTAAAACCGGATTGGTTAAATCAACCAATTTAAATGGTTATAACCCAATGCAATTGGTTAAATCTACCAATAATAAATGGGTTAGATTGTAACCATTTTGAATCTGGTAAAAAGTACCAATAACAAATGGTCCAAATAACCAATTATTAAATGGTATATTAAGCATACCCATTTTAATTGGTTACTATAACCAATGATGAAATGGTAGATGTTTCAACCAAGATAAATTGGTTGAAAGTACCAATAACAAATGGTCCAAATATAACCAATTATTAAATGGTATATTAAGCATACCCATTTTAATTGGTTACTATAACCAATGATGAAATGGTAGATTTTTCAACCAAGATAAATTGGTTGAAAGTACCAATAACAAATGGTCCAAATATAACCAATTAATAAATGGTATATTAAGCATACCCATTTTAATTGCTTACTATAACCAATGATGAAATGGTAGATGTTTCAACCAAGATAAATTGGTTGAAAGTACCAATAACAAATGGTCCAAATATAACCAATTATTAAATGGTATATTAAGCATACCCATTTTAATTGGTTACTATAACCAATGATGAAATGGTAGATGTTTCAACCAAGATAAATTGGTTGAAAGTACCAATAACAAATGGTCCAAATATAACCAATTATTAAATGGTATATTAAGCATACCCATTTTAATTGGTTACTATAACCAATGATGAAATGGTAGATGTTTCAACCAAGATAAATTGGTTGAAAGTACCAATAACAAATGGTCCAAATATAACCAATTATTAAATGGTATATTAAGCATACCCATTTTAAATGGTTACTATAACCAATGATGAAATGGTAGATGTTTCAACCAAGATAAATTGGTTGAAAGTACCAATAACAAATGGTCCAAATATAACCAATTATTAAATGGTATATTAAGCATACCCATTTTAAATGGTTACTATAACCAGTGATGAAATGGTAGATGTTTCAACCAAGATAAATCGGTTGAAAGTACCAATAACAAATGGTCCAAATATAACCAATTATTAAATGGTATATTAAGCATACCCATTTTAATTGGTTACTATAACCAATGATGAAATGGTAGATGTTTCAACCAAGATAAATTGGTTGAAAGTACCAATAACAAATGGTCCAAATATAACCAATTATTAAATGGTATATTAAGCATACCCATTTTAATTGGTTACTATAACCAATGATGAAATGGTAGATGTTTCAACCAAGATAAATTGGTTGAAAGTACCAATAACAAATGGTCCAAATATAACCAATTATTAAATGGTATATTAAGCATACCCATTTTAATTGGTTACTATAACCAATGATGAAATGGTAGATGTTTCAACCAAGATAAATTGGTTGCAAGTACCAATAACAAATGGTCCAAATATAACCAATTATTAAATGGTATATTAAGCATACCCATTTTAATTGGTTACTATAACCAATGATGAAATGGTAGATTTTTCAACCAAGATAAATTGGTTGAAAGTACCAATAACAAATGGTCCAAATATAACCAATTAATAAATGGTATATTAAGCATACCCATTTTAATTGCTTACTATAACCAATGATGAAATGGTAGATGTTTCAACCAAGATAAATTGGTTGAAAGTACCAATAACAAATGGTCCAAATATAACCAATTATTAAATGGTATATTAAGCATACCCATTTTAATTGGTTACTATAACCAATGATGAAATGGTAGATGTTTCAACCAAGATAAATTGGTTGAAAGTACCAATAACAAATGGTCCAAATATAACCAATTATTAAATGGTATATTAAGCATACCCATTTTAATTGGTTACTATAACCAATGATGAAATGGTAGATGTTTCAACCAAGATAAATTGGTTGAAAGTACCAATAACAAATGGTCCAAATATAACCAATTATTAAATGGTATATTAAGCATACCCATTTTAAATGGTTACTATAACCAATGATGAAATGGTAGATGTTTCAACCAAGATAAATTGGTTGAAAGTACCAATAACAAATGGTCCAAATATAACCAATTATTAAATGGTATATTAAGCATACCCATTTTAAATGGTTACTATAACCAGTGATGAAATGGTAGATGTTTCAACCAAGATAAATCGGTTGAAAGTACCAATAACAAATGGTCCAAATATAACCAATTATTAAATGGTATATTAAGCATACCCATTTTAATTGGTTACTATAACCAATGATGAAATGGTAGATGTTTCAACCAAGATAAATTGGTTGAAAGTACCAATAACAAATGGTCCAAATATAACCAATTATTAAATGGTATATTAAGCATACCCATTTTAATGGTTTACTATAACCAATGATGAAATGGTAGATGTTTCAACCAAGATAAATTGGTTGAAAGTACCAATAACAAATGGTCCAAATATAACCAATTATTAAATGGTATATTAAGCATACCCATTTTAATTGGTTACTATAACCAATGATGAAATGGTAGATGTTTCAACCAAGATAAATTGGTTGAAAGTACCAATAACAAATGGTCCAAATATAACCAATTATTAAATGGTATATTAAGCATACCCATTTTAATTGGTTACTATAACCAATGATGAAATGGTAGATGTTTCAGCCAAGATAAATTGGTTGAAAGTACTAATATCAAATGGTCCAAATATTTCAAACCCAATTATTCAGAAATCGATGGTACTTTTAACATACCCATTCTTATTGGTTACTATGACCAATAGTGAAGTGGTTATATTTCAACCAAGAATCGATGTGTTACATTAAAAAGTACCAATATGAATGGTGCATACACTAATGGTATTTATTTGGAATTTCCGAAGTCAACCCTGAATAGACTTTTTTTTTTTAAACGTTCGATATTTTCGACGAAAACCACGACAAACATGCAACATTTTAACGTGCTCCCTTGCATGAGCTTCACATTAGATTGAGAATACCTTTGTATAATATACATGTAAATAACAAACATTCCATAAGTGTCTTGTTGAATCAGTTATAGTTTACGATCCTATTGAGATTGTCCACAGCTTTACCTAAACATATCTGTAAAATATAATGGTAATCAAATAATATTTCTTAGAATGGTAAAATATCCAGAATTGAACTTGCGAACAATAATACTGTCATTTTTAAAACTCGTGTTACTCGACCAAATGAATCTTATTGATTTTAAAAGGATTAAAGGATTAAAGGATTTACCTTATTTGGAAAGCTGTCGTGTAGAGCTTCACTGTGATTGGCTAGCAATGTCTAATTTGAATTTTAGGCGGGCAAAGATTCATAAGTGCCATTCTGTTTCACGTTGAATGGTTGCAAGACAGAATAAGTGACTTTATTTAGTGAAATAATCGACCATTTCTACTATGAAATGTCCTGGAATTGTTGTGGAACAGTTCATGTATGTGTTAGGATATGATTACGGCCAAAACCTGAAGCGAGGAACAAGGAATTACACTTCGTTAGCGAGGTAAGATCAGTTGACTACTCGTGTGACTGCAAAACTTCGGGACTGAAGAGTTGAAGTTTGAACGAGTCGTTGGGGCCGCGAGAAAACGAATCATATGTATTCTCTTGTGGCCCCAACGATTCGAACGAACTTCAACTGTTGTCCACAGTGTTTAGCGAAGAATTAGGAGCTGTTTTGCAGTCTACTAAGCCCTTATATTCCTCGTGATAAGTTAACTAAGCTATATATAGCTTATAAACGAAACCTTGATTCATTCTTTACCTTTATATTACCTTTATTAGCCTCTGTAACAAAACTTGATGGATGCTAATACATGTACTGATTATACATTATATTCCTGCGAATGAAGCCAGTGTAAAAACATGGAAGTTATTCTTACAATGGGCTACCGCATTTTATATCCGCACCCCCCTGTTGAGGGCATGTGGAAATTCCAAGGGAGGGGGGTCAGTTTTTGAAGCTGGAAATCCAAGGGAGGGGGGTTACTTTCGAAGTTGGAAATCCAAGGGAGGGGGTTATTATCGAAGTTGGATTTCCAAGGGAGGGGGGTTATTTTCGAAGTTGGAAATCCAAGGGAGGGGGTTATTTTCGAAGTTGGAGATCCAGGGGAGGGGGGCCTGGTTTGGTGTTGGAAATCCAGGGGAGGGGGGCCTGGTTTGGTGTTGGAAATCCAGGGGAGGGGGGCCTGTTTTGGTGTTGGAAATCCAGGGGAGGGGGGCCTGTTTTGGTGTTGGAAATCCAGGGGAGGGGGGCCTGTTTTGGTGTTGGAAATCCAGGGGAGGGGGGCCTGTTTTGGTGTTGGAAATCCAGGGGGAGGGGGGTATGGTAAAGCACATGCCCTCAACAGGGGGGGGTGCGGATATAAAATGCGATAGCCCAATATGAATCTGATCAGTGATTTGGCCATTAATTTGTTTTCACTCGCAATATAAGACATTCTTGTAAATCAGCTCAAGTATATTAAGGCCTGACACATCAGCCTAATTAGCATAAACACATTATTTTCTATAAACTGAAAACTATTCATGCTTTGAAGCTAAAACTTCTCCAAAATGCTAAGACCCATGAATTTGTGACAATTTAGTCGCGATAATAGCAAATGAAGTGTCACGTGACAAATCACGTGGCTAAGACTGGTTGAAAAATTCAATCGAAAATGGGGTACGTAGAGACTTTTCTTAGAACGCTAACTAATGTTTCGGTAAATACCTTTGGTAGATGTCTTTCTAATCCCGCCTTTTAATGCTGTCTACATATTCTCATTAACGAGAAAAATAAAAATATGCAAATAACTGGATTGGTCACGTGACCTGTTTTATCAATTATCTCTATAACTAATGATTAAGGACAACGTTAAAAGGCGAATTTAGAAAGACCTTTCTAAATGTAACTTTTTGACATCTGATTCATTATTCTTAGAAAAGTTTCTATGTACCCCATTTTAAGCTGAAATATTTGGACATATGTTGCCATGTGATTTGTCACGTGACCCAGCACATGCAATAAACCACATCAAATTTTCACACACTCAAGGGACTAAACATCTTGGTGAAGTTTTATCTCCAAAGCATGAATAGTTTTCAGTTTATAGAAAATAATGGTTTTTATGCCAATTGGGCTCATGTGTCAGGCCTTAATATACTTGAGAGGAGCCGTCGTTATATCAAGGCAAGTGATCCTTGCCTTCTGGTATATGCCTGGCTGAGGCTGTTCTTATGGACAGCCTTGCTTGGTGCTCACATCTGATTAATTGGAATTGTTTATATGTGGGTTGATTGCTTTGAACTAATGTTGAATTTGGAAAATTTAGTAACATGTTATTCCACTGGCTCTGCAGAAAGCTATTTGTGTAAGTCTTCATGCAGCTCATTATTACATTGTTTCCAGTTGATGGCAGAGAGCAGTTATCCCAGTTCAAGTCACAGTGTACCAATCGATCAATCAATCAATGGTCTTTAGTGTAGCCGCCTATGCATTCTGTACATGTACATGAAGCTTGTAGCAGTATATAGTATCACTGAGTAAAACTCATTTTCAAATGAATATTTCAGCAAAAAAATATATTTTGTTTTGTGACTTTTACCTTTGTAATTTTGTTAAAATGACCATTTGGGAAAATGGTAAAATGGTTATAAATTCTACCCATTTTCAAATAAATATTTCAGCAGAAAATATATTGTGTTTATTAATGTTTTTTAAAGTTACTATAGCTAGAGAAAATGATATGATGTAATAATTGTTTCCAAATAATTAATTACAGTAAATTTGTGAGTTAAATTTGGTTAAAATGACCATTTGCAGAAACTGTTTATTTCAACCAATTATTTCTAACCTAAAATAAATGGTTGAAATAACGTGATTAACCTATTATAAATTGATTACCTCAGATGCATCATAGGTACAATTTTAAATAGGTTGAAATGACTCATCAGATTTGGTTAAAAACTACCAATTTACCTGGTTGATATAACCATTTTCTAAATGTGAATTCTACCTATTGGTAATTGGTCAAAACTACCAAGAAATAAATGGTTAAAACTACCAATTCACCTGGTTGATATAACCATTCTCTAAATGTGAATTCTACCTATTGGTAATTGATCAAAACTACCAAGAAATAAATGGTTAAAACTACCAATTCACCTGGTTGATATAACCATTTTCTAAATGTGAATTCTACCTATTGGTAATTGGTCAAAACTACCAAGAAATAAATGGTTAAAACTACCAATTCACCTGGTTGATATAACCATTTTCTAAATGTGCATTCTACCTATTGGTAATTGGTCAAAACTACCAAGAAATAAATGGTTAAAACAACCAAATAAGAAATGGTTACCTCAGATGCATTGTGTAACCATTTTTTTTGGGTAATTTTAACCAATCCGGTTTTACAGTGTTCGACAACGATTTCAGATCGGTCACGTTGTCTACGATCATCAGCCATGAAGAATACTTGGCTACTTGTTTATCAGCAAGAGCTTTCAGCTGAATGATTTGATCCTCTTTGGAAAGATCATTCGATGTCGTAATACTTGTTATACAATCTGGATGACAATTTAATCTGACTGCAAATTTAACATACGACTTAAACAGCGTGTCCATGTTAGACGCATTAATCGTTGCAATGAACTTGAGCTCAGCTGTGGTGTCATCAAAGTACTTCTCTCCGATCTGTCTTGCAAACACACTCTTACCGCAGCCCGGATTGCCAGACAGATAAAACATCGTTGTCTCTCCCTTCTTTTCACTTGATAGTCTATTCATCTTTTCATAGATCCTTTCAACTTCTTCCATTCGATCAATAGTGTCATGTGAAGGTTTGGGAGGCAACACACAAAAACAACTTGGTTGTGCATTTCGTTTCTTTTCGTCTTCCAATTCCTTCTTGATGTTCTTAAGAGTGGATGCCAGTAAGGATCGAGACTAATTCTTCAACTCAAAAAATTCGAATTTAATTTTCTTTCACCATATCATTCCTTTCGATGACCTATTTTAGGGGAAAATACTAAAAAGTTCCAGCGATTTTTATTTTAGGAGAAATTTCCAGTTTTTAAAAACCCGTCTGTCGACCGAAAATTTTCGGCTAAATAATAAGCCAAATTTGAACAGTCGGTGTGTGTTCGCCTCTAGCTCTACAACAATGACATTCAGTACACTCAATAAACGTTTCATGGTCTTTTCTACTGCATAATTTATTTTTCTGTAACTTCTGTAGTTGTTTTTCAAATTTGGTTTTAAAAAGGTATACTGAGCGCCATGAACGGAACGTTGAAATATAGGCAATGTTTGAAATACGAAAAAGGAATCTGGTACATCAATTTTTGAAGAAAATGCCATGTTCCAGGAAAGCTTCACGTTTGCTCTTTCAGTTTAGAAAGTTTCCAGCTTGGGAATTCAATGTAGCATTTTTGAGAAATAAAACTATTAGGCTTGGGACTGCCAAAATTAGCATTAATTTCGGCCTTTCGCGGACATTTTTGTCGTTAAAACACAAAACTTAATGCCAAAACACGACTATCTTGCACTTTTAGTTGATCGCTGCCAACTGATAACAATCTTGGAGTTAATAAGAGTTATTTTCAACCATATTTGAGCTATTTCAGCCACATAAGCTCCTAAAATAGTGACAATTAGCATATTCATTGTTCAAATATAAACACCGTTTCCGAAAATTGTGGTTCTTCACTCTAAAATGCTTAGAGTTTGCTCCAAATAAGATTTACAAACAATTGCACTGATTTCTAGTTCAAACTGGCGCTTATTCATGAAGAGTTCGGATATTTTGACACGATGCTCCACTTTGTTGACAAGCCAATTATGTAACGCAATGTAGCTGCTGCAAGTCACGCTACTGCCCTTCGAATAAAATTTTTGCCGCGGCATGAAATAATAGTTTTAATCATAAAATATAATACTAAACAGAATTCATACTTGCTTGAATGGGTGGAATTTCGTATAAACGTTGTTTAAACAAAATTCGTATTTTGATGTTATCTGATCGACCATCTATGCTAATTTTAACTTTTGCGAGAGTTATTTACGACCATCGAAACACAAACATTGTTGAAAATCATTCCTATTGACTTGAACATTGTTTTCCATCAGCAGCAATCAACTAAAAATGCAAGATAGCCGTGTTTTGGCGTTAGGTTTTGTGTTTGGATGACAAAAATGTCCGCCACAGGACGAAAATTATGCTAATTTTGGCAGTCCCAAGCATAATAGTTTTATTTCTCAAAAATGCTACATTGAATTCCCAAGCTTGAAACTTTCTAAACTGATAGAGCAAACGTGAAGCTTTCCTGGGGCATGGCGTTTTCATCAAAAATTTATGTACCAGATTCCTTTTTCGTACCTCAAACATTGCCTATATTTCAACGTTCCGTTCATGGCGCTCAGTATACCTTTTTATAACCAAATTTGAAAAATAACTACAGAAGTTACAGAACAATAAATTACACAGTAGAAAAGACCATGATACGTTTATTAAGTGTGCTTAATGTCATTGTTGTAGTTCTAGAGGTGAACACACACCGACTGTTCAAAGTTGGCTTATAATTTACCCAAAAAAATTAAGTAGACAGACGGGTTTTTAAAAACTGGAAATTTCTCCTAAAATAAAAATCGCTGGAACTTTTTAGTATTTTTCCCTAAAAAAGGTCATCGAAAGGAATGATATGGCGAAATAAATTTAAATTCGATTTTTTGTTGAAGAATTAGTCTCGATCCTTACTGGCATCCACTCTTAAGGGTCGACTAACATATTTATTTCGACTGTACGTTGCTAAGGAAACTTTGAAACCTCAAAAAAATCGTAAAATTCAAAGAGAAGAGAAGGGACTTATAGGAAGTGATTGTAAGGGAGAAAGCTTTGTCAGAGCATGACGTTACCAAATTACGTCACAATGACGTCATCAAAACAGAAAACGCTCTTTTTTTCCAAGGATTTATAAGATACTGTAAACTTGTTCTACAACACAAGGAGCAGACAACTGAGCATGGATTTGGTATTTAAATGAAAAATGATTTTTTTATGGACATTTATCGAGCTGTTTTTAAGGATTAAATTCCATAACTTGTCATATTGTCTTCAGTTTTGAAAAAGCATGCTCAGCAATGTTGACTAGGTCGTTGTTGATATTCTAGGTTAGAAAAAAATGACTCTCAGTGAACGTGCTCGAAAATTTTGAAGGTTTTTGAAAACGAGAATCTGCACATGCGCAGTGAAGTCTTGCTAAATTTACCGTTCTTTTTCAGCATTGAATTGATGGATTTCGGAAAAGAATCCTACGAAAATGTTTAGACAGTTCTCTATTCTGTCATTTGGCATAAAAATTATTATGCAGCAAAGACGTTTTGATTTTCCTGTTGTACCCAAGCAGGAGATGCGCGAATTTTATGACTTTCAATTCATAAATTGTATGCTTGCTCATTTCTGCTAAAACGAAATTTAAAACCCCTAGAGAGAAGTAGGATGTTTAACAAGGCTATAAAATATCAAAATTTCAGAAAAAAATCCTCAACCAAGCTAAAGAATTGAAGACATGTAAAACCCCATAGCAACGCGGTTGCATAGTAACGAAATATGTTAGTCCACCCTTAAGCTCTGTTTGATGTTGTTCAGCTCCTTTGTAGGGAAGCTTGTCTGGTTTTTCATTTCATTAACCCTGGTCGTATCAAGCTTCAATGCGTTAAATGCTGTTGTAATCTTCTGAATGGATGCTTGGAAATCTGCTTCGGTTAGACTTGCATCATTATTGTGGGCGACTTCGTTGCGGATTTCTCGTAAATCATCGATGTTGTTCTTCACTGGTTGGTAACTTTGGTCCTACACTGTCTGAATACATGATTGCGTAAAACAAGCAAGTGCAGTCCCATTCTCTCCTGTCTCCACTGGTCATATTTCCTAGAGAACGGTTGTTACGACTGCGACTCCTTTTGGATTCCATTCCGTAGAAAGACGTGTAATTGACAGGCGTATCGTTCCACTTACCGTGCGGCGTAGCTGTGTATATAGCGTCCCATTCTTGCTTGGAAATCGTTCGTAGATCTTCTGGGACGATACTAAAGGCGATGTTACATACTCTAAAGTAGTTGAGCTGTTCCACTGTAAACTCCATTGTTTCTGTTATTTGAACAAAAAGACATATCAATTACATGCAGTGAACACTATTAAAAATTATCTTGTTGGAAAACAACTATTATAACTACAATAAGTAATAAATAATAAAAATGTATTGAAAAAAGTAAGTAAACACTCTATGTACAAATTCGATATGTACATTTATACTGACACTAACTAAAATTAAGAGTACAGTGTCAATTACTAAGACTAGCTATCTACCTAGGCTAGCCCGTAAATGTTATTGTAGATAGCCTGCACCTCAATTCCAATTAGATTTACTATATTTATGTATTATATACACTGAATTGCAGAAAGGTTGTAGTATACATTTATACAAATATCTAATGAGATACAACTAGATATCTAATGAGATACAAAGTGCAAAACATCGCCTATTTTCTTCTAATATACCAGAATCATCAATTTTAGATTAGTATCGCATCCAGCAAGGCTAAAACAATAATTTTCCAGCACTATTTTGTGCTTAAACAGTTGTATTTTAGCATGTCTAACATTTTGCATCTCATTAGATATTTGTACATTTATGTAAATGTATACTACAACATTTCTGGAATACTCCAGTTTCGAGTTGTTTATGTACCGCTGTACTCCTTGACAAAAGACGCATTTGCACAGGCTTAGCCTCAATCCAGAGAACTGAACCCGTGCAATTAAAAAAGGTTTCTATTGTTGAATGTCAACATTTTTTCGCGTTCTCGTCGGTATTTGTGCATAGTTTACACTGAATTGAGGCTAAATCTGATCAAACGCGTCTTTTGTCAAGGAGTACAGCGGTGTCTAAACAACTCGAAACTGGAGTATTAAGTGTATGTATTATTATATTTTATTATTGTATATTGCAAATTGTGGTGCTAAAAATAAAATATGTCTAAGACTAGGTGCTGTGAGCGATCAGCTAGCGTGTGTTGTTTGCCTAGCCTCCTCAGTCTTCTCTTAGTACGAATGTCAAAGAATAATTTATTGTCGAAAGGTCCTATTGTTTACAGTAACTTCGTATGTCGCACAAAAATGGAATATTGGAGAAGATAACACCAATGGAATGTCTAAACTACGGATGTCAGATTGACTTTGCAATATTGGTGCGCATGCCGGCATACAACCTGTAAAAGTAATCGAAATTGGAGCCAGTTTATGTTGAACTAGCCGATGAATTTGAAATTAATAACCGATATCGAGAATTAAATAACCGATATTGGAAATAGAAACACCGATGACGGTTTATAAATGACCGACATTCCGATATCGACAATTGAAATACGATATGGACAATTCAAGCCCGACCTCGACAATACAATTCCCGATATCGATAATACAATTCCCGATATCGATAATAACCCGAATGAATTTTGAACGGTTTCGTACGCCATAGAAATGATTATTTGGAGACCAGTATCCTGGAGCTGATTCCGCAGTCGTGGAACCTTTGATCCAAGAATTAGTGCATGGATATGAAAGCAAACAAAGGAAAGAAAACGACGGCCGTTCGACGTTGGAACCCGACCGCGTGCTCGCTGACAAAATAAAACGGACAGTGGGACTCCGGATCGGATTGGATGCGGCTGAATCTTTCAGAAAAAGGAGTCAGCCCAAACTAACTGAAAAGGCAAAGGCCTATCAGCTTAGTGAAAGGTTGCGTGAGAGAAAGAGTGCAACAAGGAAAATTAGTTCCAAGATACAAGAGGATACATTCAAGTTATGAATCGTGATGAGAACGAGTACCCCAAACTAGATGAATGTTTTGAGCAGTTTATTGATGCTCACACTGCAATACAACCACTACTCATTGAATTAGAACATTCATTGGACACTAGTATATGAAGCTACAATCGTTTGAAAAATTATTGACACCCCTCTCAAAAAACACTGTTTTTTGAGAGGGGTGTTAATGTTAAGGTCTGGGTCAGTCGCCTAATTAGCATAAATTCATATATTTTTTGTAACTGAAAGACTATTCAAGGCTTGTTAGTAATACTTTGCCAAAAGCTTCATTTCCGAAAAGTCTTGAAAATTTTATGGAGAAATTCGTAAATAGTGTGTCACGTGACCACGCACGTGGTCAGAAATTTCAGAAATGTTTAAATTAAAATGGGCCGATTAGAGACCTTTTTTTAGCAGAACGAAAATTGTGTCAATAAATGACATTTGTAAATGTCTTTCAAACTGGGCTTTGTATGGATGTACCCCATTGATTGTTGTGGAGATAAATGACAAAACAGGTCACGTGACTCAGCGTAGCGAGTCACCATGACAATCATCATGACAATATAAAGTCAATATTACCTGATTATCTTCTGCTACGGCTGTAAACATCGAAGCAAATCATCTGTTGTTCTCTGAGGCTTTACATATAAAGTCATCGAGAAACCTTTTATGTTAGTCTTTCCATCCAAAAAGTCTGCTTTTAAAAGCCATTGACGAGATCTGATGAGCTCATTGACAACAACTAAAGGTGGCGGCACTGTTATTGAATTGCAAGGACGTCCTGCATGGTTTTTATAGTCTTCTATGAAACGTTGTCGTTGAATTTCGTGCAATGCATACCTCATTCTCTCATCCAAATCCACGAATACTCGAGTGTAGGTTTTTGGGACTAAGCAAATCTTCTCAAAAAAAACTATAATCATCGGCTACGAAACGAAATGAGAGTTTTGTCACTGTCCCTTCCCCCAAGGGGTAATGGAGGGTTTTCCCCGCGGGCGACAGCTAGAGAACCAGAAAATATTACTTTATCTACCTTTTTGTAACTTACATTTAGCAGGAAATTCGCTAATCTTGACGACAACGTTTCATAGAAGACTAAAACCAGGACGATTTGGCGGCCTTGCACTGCAATAACAGTGGACTGCCGCCACCTTTGTTGAGCTCGTCAATGGATGGAAAAACAGTAAAGTATTGTTTATCTTCCCAGTAAACTGCGACACTCTTGAGCTTTCTTTTCATTGCTTCTGAGATATACACGTTATAGAGATTCTGATTCTTGAATTTTATTCACCCAGTAGTTTGACAATCCATGCACGCACGTAAAAATGTTTTGATTTCGCGATCGTTTCTTGTCCATTTCAGCCGTGGGAACGGTCCATTCTGATTGGTTGATTTTTACAGAAATGTGATGTCCGCTGTCATATACGTTACATGAGCCATCTACGGCAATAACATATTAGCTCGTTCTTGACCAAAGAGGCCTCTAGAGAGTGAAGAATTATACAATTATCACATATTGTACAGTAGAGCTCGTTTCGCAAAATATCCGTATCGCATCGTTTAGTTTCGCATCGTTTCATTTCGCATCGTATATATCGCATGCCCGACCACTGGGCTAAGTTCTTTCCAAGTCTTCGCAGTGGTAGGTGCCATCTTAACTGGGCTTCCTGTGGTTTACACGAAGTTTTCGACATTTTTACGGTAAGATTTTAAGATGTATTTTATATTATATATACTGCACTTGGCTATTATCCTTACTTTACTGATCCATTTAATACCCTCATTACTTGTTTTTGAACAATTTTCTCTGTGGCGAAATTTGGCTGTTACTCGTTTTGTCATTAGTTCATTACTCGCTATTGAAAATTTCTATGTGGCGAAATTTGGCTGTTACTCGTTACTCTGTTACTCGTTACTCCGTTACTTGTTTTAGTAACACCCCTCATAGCCACTTCATAATACCCCGCAACTAGTCAAGCTCTTATAGCGGCACTCTTTGAAAACGACGCAAAATACAATAGATTGTATTGTTATGCAAATTAGTTGCGGGGTATTCTGAAGTTTAGTGTATGCGGATTAAATGATTAAATGACTCTTGCTATATATAACGAGAAGTCTAGTTAGAGATTAATTATCGTTGGATAATATTTCGGACATCTTCAGACTTTATTGAACTCATAAGGGGTGGACCATTAGATTATTGATGGGGGGGTTGCATGAATTTTGGCTGCTCGATTTTTTTTTTTTTCTTTGCTCCTAGCTCTGCACGTTATTTTTTTCAAGGACCTTGACCTTGCACGATATTTTTTTTCCTCAAGTTTATAAATTTATAAGTTTACCTTACAAAAATTTCGCATTAACATAGAAGCAGCTTGAGGGGATATATCCTGGTGGAGTGAAGACTTTTCCTTGCTGGAGTTGTAGTCCTGTACCAGGCCTGTTTCTTTCCCACAGGCCATATCGTAATTGTACCAGGCCTGGCCTCTTTCGCGCGTGCTCGCAACGTTGCTGGCGTCATCAATTGCGTTCGGTTTTGTCTGTTATTTATTTTCTATTTGCTTGTTATCTATTTCTTCACTCTGTGCGTTCTATCCCTTCTCCATGGTCATTCTTTTTACGCTGTTCGCCGCCACCTCCCCTCCCTCCCCTCCCCACCTCGCCACCCTCCCCAACCCACTTTTATACCTTCCTTTATTTATTCACCATTTTGTATACCAAATATTTATATTTACACTTTATTTTCATATCTTTCATTTCCTTTCTTCATTCATTTTTTCTTTTCTTTTTATTTTAATTTCTGTACCCTTCATTTATTTATTGATTGATTTATTTACCTTTATTTTTTATTACATTTTTAAGATTATTTTTTAACTTTTTAATTTAAAGTTTTTTTTTTTTTTTTTTTTTACTTTCTTCTTCCCTCGTCTTCTTCTTTCAATACGTATGTATTGAATTGTATTTGCCGCCCATAAAAACTCCCTATTATGTATTTATATATATATATAATTTAATTGCTTTATTATATATATATATTTTTTATTTTATTTTTTTTATTTTATTTTTTTAATTTTTTTATGGGCTCCTGTTTATTTTTATTTTTTATTTTTATTTTTAATTTTTTAATTTTTTTTCCCCACCCACATTTCATTTCATTTTTTACTTTCTATCTGTCATCCTTTTAATCTTCACATACAGCCACTGCTCTCTCTTCCTTTCCATATATGTATGGGTTAAATTGCATTTGCCTTTATAAAAATTGATATATTTCGTAGCAGCCAGAATGGCTGTATCTTAAATAATGTAGGAGAGAGTTGAAGGCAGCCAACTTCTAATGTCCACAAAACTTTAATAAATAGACGTTTCGACCTTCACTCTTCTTAAAAATTCCATAATTCTCCTTCCTTCCCGTGCACCTTTGCGCCCCACCTTCCCAAGCGCCTTTGCGCACTTTCCAGTTTTTTTCCGGTTTCTTTCCGGTCCGGTTTACTTCCCTTTCCACGGTATTAAAGTAACGACTAGGAACGAGTCTGGTGTATTATTAAAATCAAATGATCTTTATCGTCTTTTAATATTTATATATTGAAATCGGCTACATTGCTTGCTCGATTTTTTTCCCCTTCCTTTATGTGTTGCGCGATTTTTTTTCTCCTTAGGAAAGGCTTGCTCGATATTTATTTTGGGATTCGTGCAACCCCCCCATCAGTAGTCTAATGGTCCACCCCTAAAGTGAATTTCCATGGGAATGTAAGCTGCTAATTTAACAGCTTCTACTGATTGCCCCTGTTCATTTAAGTTAGGTCTTTGTTCTATCATAAGGCTTCAGCGACTTTCCGCTTTTTGCCACTAAGAGTATCGTTTGCCTAACATCTCAAGATCATGTTTAGTACTCGTGCTGTGTCTCTTATAAAACCACCATTCCTTTGTCAATAATCAATGAATACTGACTATTTATTGCTTTGATACACGTTACTATACATACGGAAATGTTGATTGAGTTTGATAGTGCGAATCGTACTTGACCGAACCGGGCGATTTTATATTTTACGCCCACTTCAAGATGGCGGATATGGCCGAGATGGCCTGGAATCTACTAATATGAGCAGCCCAACTTCCGGTGAATCGTCTTCGTATTTTCTTCGAGTTCACATAGAGTAATTCTTGGCAATTTCTTTGTTGGCTAAACTGCCCGTGAAAGTTTCTCCACATCGATCACTGCGGTAAAACGCTAGCTTTTTAGTGGGCGGCGTTAAATGCGAAGTGAGCTCACACTTTACGCCCACTAAAAAGCAAGCGTTTTACCGCAGTGATCGATGAGTAGAAACTTTCAAATAAAGCTGGATCTTTTTAAAAGTGTTTTGAGGGGAACAATCCGTTGGATAGCCAGTAAGTAAATGAAAATATGGAGTGGCTATTCGTACGGTAACCGTACGCCGACTCTGATTTTGTTATTCGTACCGTTGAGTTGATTATTTCTATGATTTTATGAAAAGTTGATGAAACGTATTGAATCCAAACTATCCTGTCTTTGTTAAGACGTACAAAGCGATTCAGAACAGCTTGATACATTTCGATGCCAAGTTTTGGTTTACGCTGGGCACAGTATACGAGACTGAATAAATTTAATTCTGGCGTGACACATCAGACTGCCGTACGCCGAATCTCATTTGTTATTCGTATCAGGAGTCGAATTTTTCCACGATAAAGCGTGTTTTATCTTATGCCGCTGTCTTGATGTTTAGTTGTCTTACAATACTTACCGCTTTTATGACTTTGCATTGGCATTTAAAATTCTACTCGCGTACGAATACGGTAGCAAATGAGAGTCGAAAATAAAGCTCCAACTTTATCACAATGGATCGTTTTATTTCAGACAATAAATACATACGATTTCTCCTCCAAATATGTATAACCTTCAACATTTATCGAAGAAAACAAAGAAAATGACAAGAATACTGAACTCTATGTGCAAATAATACGATTCACCGGAAGTTGAGCTGCTCATATTAGTAGATTCCAGGCCATCTCGGAAATATCCGCCATCTTGAAGTGGGCGTAAAATATAAAATCGCCCGAACCGGTTCATTCCTGTGCGAAAAGGTACTAATTGTGTGAAACGATCGCCTTGATACCGTACGTTAGGTTACACTTACCATCAGTAATTCAATGGTCTCTTGTGTCTTAACAGACTTTAAGAGTTTTAAATTAAACCATCATTGTGCCTGGAAAGTTCCGTGTTCACAGATCTGCAAGCAAAGCACAACTAAACGCTTGTACATGGTAACGAGGTTGAGTACATGCGTAAAGAAATAAGTAGGGAGGGGACGGAGGGGAGAACAAAGTACTGCTGTTAATTATGCAAACTATCTTTGACAGGAAACAAGGCTTCAGTATTCCAGGTAATGCTTGTATGATTGAATGCTGTATCAATATTTTATATTGCTATTAATTGTTATGGTAATAATAATAACAAGGCTTCAGTATTTCAGGTAGTGCTTGTATGATTGAATGCTGTATCAATATTTTATATTGCTATTAATTGTTATGGTAATAATAATAACAAGGCTTCAGTATTCCAGGTAATGCTTGTATGATTGAATGCTGTATCAATATTTTATATTGCTATTAATTGTTATGGTAATAAGAATAACAAGGCTTCAGTATTCCAGGTAATGCTTGTATGATTGAATGCTGTATCAATATTTTATATTGCTATTAATTGTTATGGTAATAAGAATAACAAGGCTTCAGTATTCCAGGTAATGCTTGTATGATTGAATGCTGTATCAATATTTTATATTGCTATTAATTGTTATGGTAATAAGAATAACAAGGCTTCAGTATTCCAGGTAATGCTTGTATGATTGAATGCTGTATCAATATTTTATATTGCTATTAATTGTTATGGTAATAAGAATAACAAGGCTTCAGTATTCCAGGTAATGCTTGTATGATTGAATGCTGTATCAATATTTTATATTGCTATTAATTGTTATGGTAATAAGAATAACAAGGCTTCAGTATTCCAGGTAATGCTTGTATGATTGAATGCTGTATCAATATTTTATATTGCTATTAATTGTTATGGTAATAATAATAACAAGGCTTCAGTATTCCAGGTAATGCTTGTATGATTGAATGCTGTATCAATATTTTATATTGCTATTAATTGTTATGGTAATAAGAATAACAAGGCTTCAGTATTCAAACCGCCCCAATAGTCCCACGGGAGATGACTTAATGATATACAAGACTATATAACAAGAGTCCTGTAACTAACATATTGTAGTTGACCAAACCAGCGGGACGAACAACATCTAACCTTTTACCTTCCGCAATATGCTCACTCCTGGCCGTCCTTCGTCAACCATGCGGTTGCAAAGTCATGACTCGTTTTACGGTAGTATATCTTGTTTGGGCCGTACGTTCGTCCGAAATTTAATGGTTGAAAGTTCTTCTATTTTGTGTCAATTCACAGGAGCTTTGCTGTTGTTTAACTCATTTCGTACGACGTTGGCAACTGTACCGCCACCAGCCGCCCTTACTACTTTTATGTTTCGATACTCGCTTTACTTTTCTCAGCATAGCCACACGGTACAGTTACAAGCCCTTCCTGACTACTCTACATGCTACCTTTTCGCTTGTTTAACCGTGTTCTTCGCTTTAGCAACTAGTGCACGTGTCAGGATAGAATTTGTGTGCTTCGGGAAGACGTAGACGTAGGTCAGTGTCCCTTACTATGTGCGCGGCTATTAGGGTTTTATGGCATCGGTATTATTCGTGCTTTTCATCCAGTTCCAGTAGTGGTTGCTATTCTATCGTTAGTTTGTATTCGGTCCGCTAATTAGTCGTTTTATTGCACGGGTATTCTTGCCCTTCGCTCGTTTTAGGGTTTTGCCTTCTTGGCAGGACCGGCACAGGTTTCTCTTCGGTCTTTAGTCAGTCTTGTCGGATGTGCTCGGTCAGCTTTCTATAGCAGTCTCGGTTTTGGCTTATCACACGGTAATATATTCTTAGCAGGTTTCCGACTTCAGGACTTATATGTAGGTGTTTTATCTCCTCTGGTAATGTTTCTTCGAATTTGCATATAGGTATGTCGTATTTTCGTGGCATGTCACCTCTATGCATCGCCGGTTAGTTCAATTTTTAGTCAGTATCATGTTGGAGCCTGTTTCGCAAGGGTTAACATCGGTGTACAGGCAGAATGTAGGGGGAAAGAAAGGCTGCAGGAAAGACACCTCAGAGATGCTGGATTTCGAATCGCAGTCTACACGGACAGCTTCGCAGGACGCTTACTGTTTTCTCACTCCGTCCAACGTGAGCCATGTGTTGGCCAAGTACCGACAGGTATATCTTGATTTGGACAGCTCGGGGGAAAGTTAATGGTTAATATTGTTTTATTTTTCGTGTCAGGTTGCAGGAACTCTGGCCGTCCAACGTGAACGTTAACCATGTGCTTACCTAGGACTAGCTTCGCCCGGCGCGGTAGTATACTACAGTGTGGGACCATGCCACGCGGGCGAAATTTAATACCGTTCAAATTTATATATTTTCGTATCAGGTTGTAGTATAGGAAGCTTTCTTGTTGTCATCGTGCCAGTTCATCGACTGGTTGCTCACTCCTGGCCGTCCAACGTGAACCAATATTAATGTGCTTACCAAGTACTATAGAGCCTTACGGTAGTATGTCTTGCATGTGTTGGTCCTCTCGGGCGAAAAATGGTTAACATTGTTCTATTTTCGTGTCAGGTTTGCTGGAACTCTTTGTCCGTAGCACTCCTGGTCGTCCAACGTCAACCATGTGCTTGGAAATTTATTTAAATTGGGCCTCTCGGGCCGGGCACAGATACTGAACTGGGTTCAGGTGCCGTTAGTGGTGTGTTTGGCGAATAGCTGGCAGTCGGTGCTCAGCCAAATTATTTAGTTTGGGCCTCTCGGGCCGGGCACAGATGCTGAACTGGGTTCAGGCCGGTGCCGTTAGGTGTGTTTGGCGTATAGCTGGCAGTCGGTGCTCAGCCAAATTATTTAGTTTGGGCCTCTCGGGCCAGGCACAGATACTGAACTGGGTTCAGGTGCCGTTAGGTGTGTTTGGCGTATAGCTGGCAGTCGGTGCTCAGCCAAATTATTTAGTTTGGGCCTCTCGGGCCAGGCACAGATACTGAACTGGGTTCAGGTGCCGTTAGGCGTGTTTGGCGTATAGCTGGCAGTCGGTGCTCAGCCAAATTATTTAGTTTGGGCCTCTCGGGCCGGGCACAGATGCTGAACTGGGTTCAGGTGCCGTTAGGTGTGTTTGGCGTATAGCTGGCAGTCGGTGCTCAGCCAAATTATTTAGTTTGGGCCTCTCGGGCCGGGCACAGATAATGAACTGGGTTCAGGTGCCGTTAGGCGTGTTTGGCGTATAGCTGGCAGTCGGTGCTCAGCCCAATTATTTAGTTTGGGCCCCTCGGGCCGGGCACAGATACTGAACTGGGTTCAGGTGCCGGTAGGTGTGTTTGGCGTATAGCTGGCAGTCGGTGCTCAGCCAAATTATTTAGTTTGGGCCTCTCGGGCCAGGCACAGATAATGAACTGGGTTCAGGTGCCGTTAGGTGTGTTGGGCGTATAGCTGGCAGTCGGTGCTCAGCCAAATTATTTAGTTTGGGCCTCTCGGGCCGGGAACAGATACTGAACTGGGTTCAGGTGCCGTTAGTGGTTTGTTTGGCGTATAGCTGGCATTCGGTGTTCAGCCAAATCTATTTTAAGTTGGGCCTTTCGGGCCGGGCACAGATACCAGCTAGTGTTGTTTGGCGGTAGCTGAATTGAATTGTCTAGGTGAACGCCACGGGCTAATTTCGTGTGTTCAGTTGGTGGCTTTGTTCAATTCCGCGAATTCCTTTGGCCCGGTTTGACGCACTTGTGAGTTTTGGAGGTGCGAAATCTCTCGCACGTGTTGATAGGTGTGACCAGCTCGCACTCGAGAATATTTGGCCGGGGACTTGCCGGAATGTGCCTTTTGTTATGCTGTGGTGTGGTCCTTTGTTGGTTAACATGCCCGGGGCTATCTAAAGCCCTTTGTGCCCGATCCTTGCGATTGCGCCGTGGACTGTTAACCACCATTGACTCCTCCCTCAGTATTTGGAAACACGAGTCACTGAAAGCTGGCTGGCACGTTACCGAATGCGTGTATAAGGTGTCACAATATGCCCCATATATATGAAATAAGGAAAGGGAACTAAGTGAAAGGAAATCAAAGAAATAGAAGAGTGAAAAGATGATAAGTACACGGAAAAGAGAGACGAGAAAGAAACCAGCCAGTTTGACCGTAAGATTAGATGTGAAGGGAGGGACCAATGGTGGTCAGAAGTAACGGCATGCAAATAATGGATGACCTTGGATCAAGTGGTAAAACAAAAAACCTGAATTAACAAATCAGTCTTGGAAGAAGGATTTTTGAGTAGTGGGGGAGGGAGATGCGAAAGAAGGGATTGGAATAAGGATTGGAAATAAGGATTGGGTGTGAGGATTGGGAGTAAGGGATAGAGATTGAGAAATAAGGATTGCAAATAAGGATTGGGTGTGAGGATTGGGAGTAAGGGATAAAGGTTGAGGTTTGGGGGAATAATTTACTACGGAATCATGTTGGGGACGTGAATTGGAAAGAGAGAGCAGAACGTCGGAACGAACGGATCCATGGTAATTGTTCCAACCGCTGGAACAATGGATCTTAATTATTCCCATTCTTAATCATCGATCCGTGGGACAATGGCGGTTTGGATATACTACTATTCAAACCGCCCCAATAGTCCCACGGGAGATGACTTAATGATATACAAGACTATTCCAGGTAATGCTTGTATGATTGAATGCTGTATCAATATTTTATATTGCTATTAATTGTTATGGTAATAAGAATAACAAGGCTTCAGTATTCCAGGTAATGCTTGTATGATTGAATGCTGTATCAATATTTTATATTGCTATTAATTGTTATGGTAATAAGAATAACAAGGCTTCAGTATTCCAGGTAATGCTTGTATGATTGAATGCTGTATCAATATTTTATATTGCTATTAATTGTTATGGTAATAAGAATAACAAGGCTTCAGTATTCCAGGTAATGCTTGTATGATTGAATGCTGTATCATGCACAGGGAGTTCTAACTTGATATTTGTGGCCATTTAGAAGCTCGTACGATCGATCAGTAATCAAACTCGCCCACATGCTTGATATTTGTAGCCATTTGGAAGCTCTCGAATTAAGTCTGTATACAAACCACTCGTACGATCGATCAGTTAGCTGTGTAATGCTCCGGACCGCGAGAAGCCTGAGGGCGAGCTTGATCCCACAGGACGTGGTTACACAGCTAACTGATCGATCGTACGAGTGATTTGTATACAGACTTAATTCGAGAGCTTCCAAATGGCTACAAATATCAAGCACGAGGGCGAGTTTGATTACTGATCGATCGTACGAGCTTCTAAATGGCCACAAATATCAAGTTAGAACTCCCTGTGTTGGTTTATTTCTTTTGTAATCTTGAATATTAATTAGGGGGCGTAAGGAGAAAAACGGGGGTTTCATTGCAGGCCCTAATTCCCTTCCCCCTCCTCTTCCCAATCCCTCTCCTTTCCTTCCCCAATCCCCTGCCCCTTAGGGCCGCTACGCAGGCTAATGTACTTTTTTAACTGATCGATCGTACGAGTGATTTGTACTTAAAAGTACATTAAGTTAAAACTAGCTGTTCTGCCTAGGTACTTGGTAAGGGCACATAATAGTTCCTAGCGCACTTGCAGATGTGTAGTTTTGTGAGGCGGATTGCAGGTGGTGCAAGGCCTCTTTATTACTGAGGTTTTCTTTCTCGCACGCTGAGGTTGCAGCGTCGTTTATAACATCCCGCCGACGATTTATCGACATGGTTGCCGTTATGCATGGAGTGTTTTGAGACTGCTAATTTCAGAATATCCTCACTTCTAGCAGATTTGCTAACTTTCAAAGGAAGATTCTTGCCTCTCCGAGGCTTCAATAGACGTTCATTCTATCCTAACATCAATCGTAACGTCATCCACGTCAATTTTTGGGTTTTTGCCCAAATAATATTGGTATAACATTAAGTATGCTAGTTTGTTTATACCAAAACAATTTGACAACTCGTACTCGTTGTCTATGAGCTAAGATATAGTCAACTCGAGCTTCGCCCTCATTGACTATCTGCTCATAGACAACTCGGACTCGTTGTCTAATTGTCTAACTTGTGGCCCTCGACTATCTATCTTTTGAGGGGGTAAATCGGAACAACATTGACTAGGGGCTATGGGGGGAATTATAGGATTTTATGCCTTTGGACTTGTGTGTTTGTGATACACGCAATGTAACAACCATTTTGTGCGGGATTGTAGGCTCTCTATTGGGTAGTTTTACCTTCCCGTCAGTGTATCATATACATCGTATATATTTTGTCTACTATCGTCCCAGCAGACACCTTACCCATTCTGCCTCAACGATCGTAAGCGGTCTGTGTTTCCGACATCAATGAAACAAAAATCGTTTGGATCGTATACATATTTATTCATTGAATACCAGATATGGTGTTTATAATATACTCTTAAAAACAAATAACAGGGGTTCCATTAATTTTTAAAGTTCAAAGTAGCCATATACTCCATTTTGTACTTTAGATCTAGACAATAATTAGTTAAAAAGTACGATCATATACACTGACAAAAGTAGCCGCAGGAGGAACGGCAAGTAACCGCCGGAGCTCCGACGGTATTTGTACATGTTATTTGATACAGTTGGTGTGATGTCCTCGGATTTTACTGACTTAATAAATGTAGATGTAACCGGCTTTTCTGTTGCTACAATATTCTATCAAACGGCTCAGTGCGTTCCTTTTCTTGGAAAGCTCTGACTGGCTCTCTATCACTACAATATGATCTTCATACGTTACTTGTAGTATATATTACAGTATTGTATATTATCAAACATGGAACACTCGTGCAATGACAAGAATGTGAAATACAGTCAACTCTCGCCTTTCGGACACCGTGCTATAACGGACTCTCGCTTTTACGGAATTACGGACACCTCATGTGGTCCCAACCTAACATTTTATTGTAATTTTACTTTCGTTACAACGGATACTTTGGATGTGTTGAATAACATATTTACAGAGTAACTACGTTTTGTTCTAGGAACAATTTACTATTTATTAATTTTTTTCATTATTTATTTTCTTGGACATTTATTGAAGAAATAGAAAACGAGCGCGCGTGCTATGTGCAGAACTATATCACGCGGGGACTGATCAG
Organism: Actinostola sp. cb2023; assembly: GCA_033675265.1. Classification (NCBI taxonomy): domain Eukaryota; kingdom Metazoa; phylum Cnidaria; class Anthozoa; order Actiniaria; family Actinostolidae; genus Actinostola; species Actinostola sp. cb2023. The sequence goes on along the minus strand of JAUJYZ010000026.1, from coordinate 427,215 downwards.
AACACGAGAGAAGTATTAGTTGCTTCTCAACACTTCTCTAGTGTTCTGATCAGTCCCCAAGTGCTATAAATCTGCACATAGCACAGTGGACAAGTTTTCTATTTATTTCTTTATTAAAATGCAATTATGATTTTAAGGCAAGTTTTCAATGTTGTTCGTTAAAAACGTTTGATTATCTGCGCGCGCGTGCTGTGTGCTCTCAAAAAGCACGCGGAATACGCATCCTTTGGCCAATAAGAACGCGCGTTATATCATAGTTATTTTATAATTGGTTTTACTTGATGATTGTTGATTGTGTTTTCAGCTCTTTTAGAAATACCTTTTACTATATCTTTAATTGTCATGCAACTTGCATCTCAAGGCCCAAGCCGTCTCCTCTGTTCACTCTCTTCCCGTAAATTATTGGTATTCCTCTATTGATTAATTTTGTCCAAAGTCTTGGAATTTGAATTTGTCAGTACAGTATTTCCTTGTAACAAGTAAAGAGTCGTTTTCGTATGAGTGGGAAACCTACGGCACGGAGGTACGGTCACGGTACGGCATCGAAGACATTCTATTCAACCAATCACAGCGCGCAAAATCATTGCTCACCCAATTAGAATGCTTGGATACGGCAGGGTCACGGCACGAACCGTAGCTACTTCTCACTCATACGAAAACGACCTCTATGAACTAGTGGTATACCAGGTAGATCAGTATAATATTACTTCACTTAATTAAACAATGCACAAGCTGAAATCTCTCACATCCAGCTTTCACGGATTCTCGCTATAAACGGACACCAAATGATGGTCCCGAGAGTGTCCGCTATAACGATAATTGACTGTATTCCAACGCTAATATAACAGACACAGTCACAAAATGTTTGTCTACAAATTAGTATTCATACATGCAGTAAACAGAATTAACATGGGCTTAACTTTTATAATATAGAGTGCAAACCATATGTCTGTGAAATAGCACTATTACTAAACAGTACTAAATAGTGTTATCTCTATTGTTTTCTATTGTTTCATCAAATCTATTTAGTACTAATTAGTTAGTACTGTTTCACGGACATATGGTTTGCACTCTACCATTCCACAATACATATGCGACTAATACTTATAACTCTGGGAGATGTAGACCACTCGAAAATCTACGCTTGCTCCTCTTAGTCAGGTCTGTTAGCGATAAAAATAGCGGAGATCGTGCACTTTCGAGTACAAGCACTAAACTTGGCACAGATGTTTGTGGGGGAATGCTGAAAAGATTTAGGGGTGGGTGCAAAAAATAAGGACGGTCAGGGGGGCGCACGACACGCCATTTAAAGTGCATATGCAACTGGAAAAATGTCCTTCAAGATTTAAAGCTAATACTGTTTAGTTACCATTATTGTGATGAAAGTGCTGTTTAAAAATAAAACAGAATGGCGTTTGCAGTTTGTTGATATCTCTTTGTGTTGCAGAAATATCAAAAATCTGTTTAGTATGCCCCAACGAACATATGTGCTACGTTTGGTGCTTGTACTCAAAAGTGCACGATCTTTTCGCTAACAGACCTGACTATCTCGTCAGTACTCTATGTTTTTGCTGACATTGTATGACCTTGCAACTTTAAATTTCGCAGAACGTTTGTCGTCATTTTCCTATTAATAATTGTTTTTCTTGTTTATCAATAATATCGACATCAAGCTACGATACCAAGACAAGTGGTTGTTCTAGTACGCGACTGATGATCTGCTAGTTACATTCACCTTTAATAAATAAAATATGAGTTTTGTACTACCCCATAGCAGAATAAACGAACACATTGATTATTGATCACATGATATGACTCACTACGTCATCATTATCCACAATGTTATATACGGCCTGCTACGCAATCTCGTACCCAGAGCCTGCATTCCTTATGGTCTGCGACAAAAACAACGGCACTGGCCTACACCAGTCGGTATTTCATTGGCTGGTTTTCCCGTCGCAATCTTGGATGAAAACATTGAATACAGCGTTCAATCATAGTCCAATAAAAGAGCCAAACTCTCGCGTATGATAACACAACGCTCGTGATCAGCGATACATTCTTTCAAGACAACAGAACAGACATACTGTTTGTGTTGACAAATTTTGCGTTTTTCTGCAAGGTTTTCTGTAAACATTTACAATGAAATAAACACCGGCATCGCAAGACATCGCTTGCTGTCTTAGGACGTGTATATGACTTGGACGCTATACCAAAGTATAAATCAGAAAACTATATTGCTAATTAGATGCAATAGAGTACCGAAGTGTGACGTCACGAAAACAATAATTCTCGCTTTATCAACTTTATCAACCAAATTTGAGAGCAATCGGTTAAATAGCGGCTGAGATATGGCCAGTTGAATATATAATTTCCCCATACAAATCACTGTAAATTCGGCTTGGATCGTAACAGATATCTCAGCCGCTATTTAACCGATTGCTCTCAAATTTGGCATGTAAGCTTAATCTTTATTGATGTTCTTTCGAAATCGGGGATCGAAAGTTGATAAAGCGAATATTTTATTTTAATGATTATCAACAAACATACATGCGATCTGCTTGGCTCGTGTTTAGTCCGACTGACCTCAAGACTCTACAACATTTAGTTATAAACTTCACAAAGCTGTGTCACCACGACTGTTGTCGTGTTGGTTGGATGTTTTCTGCGTTCCGATACTTTGGTTGCTTGCAGACAAGGCCGGTCCGTCATGTGCATTTGATAAATCGGTAACGACGGCTGGATTTCTGAGGATCAGATAAACAACAAAAGCTTATGTCTTCGACAAAATTAAACGTATTTACAAAAAGCAAAGGTTATTCTGCACGAAGGCTGATTGCCAGGCGGATCGCAGTCGTTCTAGTTGTCGTAGTTGCTGGAAGTACATGTAGTAGTGGTATTGCCGCTGTTGTTGTTGTTGATAGTAGTAGTGGTGGTATGCTGTTCCAGTTGTTGTTGTTTATATTAGTGGTGGTGGTGATATGTTGTTCCAGTTGTTGTTGTTGATATTAGTAGTGGTGGTATGCTATTCCAGTTGTTGCTGTTGATAGTAGTAGTGGTGGTATGCTGTTCCAGTTGTTGTTGTTGATAGTAGTAGTGGTGGTATGCTGTTCCAGCTGTTGTTGTTGATAGTAGTAGTGGTGGTATGCTGTTCCAGTTGTTGTTGTTGATATTAGTAGTGGTGGTATGCTGTTCCAGTTGTTGCTGTTGATAGTAGTAGTGGTGGTATGCTGTTCCAGTTGTTGTTGTTGACAGTAGTAGTGGTGGTATGCTGTTCCAGTTGTTGTTGTTGACAGTAGTAGTGGTGGTATGCTGTTCCAGTTGTTGTTGTTGATAGTAGTAGTGGTGGTATGCTGTTCCAGTTGTTGTTGTTGACAGTAGTAGTGGTGGTATGCTGTTCCAGTTGTTGTTGTTGATATTAGTAGTGGTGGTATGTTGTTCCAGTTGTTGCTGTTGATAGTAGTAGTGGTGGTATGCTGTTCCAGTTGTAGTTGTTTATATTAGTAGTGGTGGTATGCTGTTCCAGTTGTTGTTGTTGATAGTAGTAGTGGTGGTATGCTGTTCCAGTTGTTGCTGTTGATAGTGGTAGTGGTGGTATGCTGTTCCAGTTGTTGTTGTTGATATTAGTGGTGGTGGTATGCTGTTCCAGTTGTTGCTGTTGATAGTAGTAGTGGTGGTATGCTGTTCCAGTTGTTGTTGTTTATATTAGTAGTTGTGGCCATGGTATGCTGTTCCAGTTGTTGTTGTTGACAGTAGTAGTGGTGGTATGCTGTTCCAGTTGTTGTTGTTGACAGTAGTAGTGGTGGTATGCTGTTCCAGTTGTTGTTGTTGATAGTAGTAGTGGTGGTATGCTGTTCCAGTTGTTGTTGTTGATATTAGTAGTGGTGGTATGTTGTTCCAGTTGTTGTTGTTTATATTAGTGGTGGTGGTATGCTGTTCCAGTTGTTGCTGTTGATAGTAGTAGTGGTGGTATGCTGTTCCAGTTGTTGTTGTTTATATTAGTAGTTGTGGCCATGGTATGCTGTTCCAGTTGTTGTTGTTGATAGTAGTAGTGGTGGTATGCTGTTCCAGTTGTTGTTGTTGATAGTGGTAGTGGTGGTATGCTGTTCCAGTTGTTGTTGTTGATATTAGTAGTGGTAGTATGCTGTTCCAGTTGTTGCTGTTGATAGTAGTAGTGGTGGTATGCTGTTCCAGTTGTTGTTGTTGATAGTAGTAGTGGTGGTATGCTGTTCCAGTTGTTGTTGTTGATAGTAGTAGTGGTGGTATGCTGTTCCAGTTGTTGTTGTTGATATTAGTAGTGGTGGTATGCTGTTCCAGTTGTTGCTGTTGATAGTAGTAGTGGTGGTATGCTGTTCCAGTTGTTGTTGTTGATAGTAGTAGTGGTGGTATGCTGTTCCAGTTGTTGTTGTTGATAGTAGTAGTGGTGGTATGCTGTTCCAGTTGTTGTTGTTGATATTAGTAGTGGTGGTATGCTGTTCCAGTTGTTGTTGTTGATAGTAGTAGTGGTGGTATGCTGTTCCAGTTGTTGTTGTTGATAGTAGTAGTGGTGGTGGTATGCTGTTCCAGTTGTTGTTGTTGATAGTAGTAGTGGTGGTATGCTGTTCCAGTTGTTGTTGTTGATAGTAGTGGTGGTGGTATGCTGTTCCAGTTGTTGTTGTTGATAGTAGTAGTGCTGGTATGCTGTTCCAGTTGTTGTTGTTTATATAGTTGATATGTTGTTGTTTATGTAGTTGTGGTATGCTGTTCCAGTTGTTGTTGTTGATAGTAGTAGTGGTGATATGTTGTTCCAGTTGTTGTTGTTGATAGAAGTAGTGGTGGTATGCTGTTCCAGTTGTTGTTAATTGTTTGTTGTTGTTGTTGGTGGTGATAGTAGTGGTGGTGTCGCAGTTGTTGTTGTTGTTATTGTTGTTTTTTTGTTTTGTTTTTGTTGATATTGTCGTCGTTGCATTGGTTGTTGTTGTTATTGTTGTTTTTTGTTTTGTTTTTGTTGATGTTGTCGTCGTTGCATTGATTGTTGTTGTTATTGTTGCGTTGGTGTTGCTGTGATGGTGGTTGCAATCATACTTACAATTCCATTGGGAGATCTTCTGAATAAGAAAAATATATAACGTTACCAAGTAGTCTATGTTGTAGTTTAATATTTTCCTCAGTTAATTTATATTCCAGTTCATGCTAAGTTATTATTATTAAGATAAAAGGTAAGAGGGACGTTGATGCATGTGTTAATAATAATAATAATATTCATGAAAAATATCCTCGATTCTGATTGGCTTAGAGCAGTGCAGTTGAAAAGTGCAGTGCAAATTTCTTTTTTTTTCATGAATATTATTAATTGGTAATCATACGAGATTTCTCGTTCAATTTGGAATAATTTGCACTCGTGTGTTTTTCAAAGAGCTCAAATTGCACTCACCCTACGGGCTCGTGCAATTTTGATACTCTTTGAAAAACACACTTGTGCAAATTATTTCCAAATTGAACTCGAAACCGTATGATTACCTCTACTAATAACAATAATAATAATAATAATAATAATAATAATAATAATAATAATAATAATAATAATAATAATAATAATAATAATAATATATAATAATAATAATAATAATAATAATAATAAATAATAATAATAATAATAATAATAATAATAATAACAATAATAATAATAATAATAATAATAATGATAATAATAATAATAATAATAATAATAATAATAATAATAATAATAATAATAATAATAATAATGATAATAATAATAATGATAATGATAATAACAATAATAATGATAATGATAATGATAATAATAATAATAATAATAATAATAATAATAATAATAATAATAATAACAATAATAATAATAATAAATTAATTCTGGAGGACCCCTCACTCTTTCGGTGAAGTTGGCTTCCATCATTAAATATTTATTTCATGTGTTTTATTATTATACATGGTTTACACTGGTAAAGAGGGGCTTTCAGTAAAGTTTATAGACCGAGAGACCGTGTTTTATCGGCATTTATAAAATAACTATGATATAACGCGCGCTCTGATTGGCTAAAAAGCTATGTGATATAAGAGCACAGAAACATGGTTTTGATGACCTTGAACAACCTTGAAGCGATGCAGTGGATTTGATCGACCACAAATATATATTTTTCTGTTGTCAAACATGTTTTATTTACTAATTATAAGCCATAGAATTACAGTTTTTCTTGTTTAGTTAAGTTCAAGTTCTATCTAGATGTGATTTTGACAATTTGCAAGAATTGAGCTTCAATTTCAAACACACCAAGAAATTCGACGAATCGTCCAATTATTTTTGTCCACAATAACTGAAGAAAACTAAGTATAACGGCTCAGTTTTCTCAATAACATAGTAACCATTTTGTAAGTTATATAGCTACACATATTTTCTCAAGTGTACGGCTGAAAATATCAAGAAAAGATAGCCGTATTTGTACTCACAAAAGAGTAAAAACAGAGCGATTCTTGTAGCTACACGGCGGGTTCGCCAGAACATTCATATCTCTAGTAAAATATGTCAAAGAGAACAAATATCTTCAAATGTCTCAGAAATGTCCATCGTTTATACATTCTTGTCGAGAAAAGCGATGAAAAGATTCAAAAATACGACAAAAACTGTAGATATTTGGCTACCTGACTTCGTGCTCATTCATCAAGTTGTCAAATATTTCAGAAAGTTTGACGATTCGTCTTCATTGAATCAGCTCAACTTTTCTCACTTTTCTTCGTGTTTTGTGTTCACAGGATACACAAACGAAGTGTAACAAACATTCTTCGGTAATTTTCTGACAGAAAAGAGCATTCTTCAAAACGTTTTTCCTGTCAAAACACTATTTAAACGGCACTGATAAAAGTTGTCGAGTCGCTACTGTCGCTTTGCCATTCTGATTTCTTTCGTGAGATTTGATTGGATGATGCACGATTTCTCGCTTTTCAGGAGAATTGCAAATTTGATCAATCAAAATTCGCGTAAATAAAGGATTTTTTAAGAAAGAAATCCTTGTAATTATTTTATAAAAGCATTAATACACGCTTGCTGTGTCTTTGTTCTCTGTTAAAAACACTTGGGATATGTTCTCCCAACATATCCCGCGTGTTTTTAACAGAGAACAAAGACACGGCAAGCGTGCATTAATGCTTAAATATGTGTCGACCGATTCGCCAAACCTGGTTGGACCAATTGCTCAAGAATTATTAATGAGTTTTAGAAATGCGGTATCAAGGTCCATGCAACTGACCAAATGGACAATTTCCATTGGTCTGATAGCTCAGGAATTATTAATGAGTTCTAGAATGTGTTTTATTAACCACAGGTTATCCATCCACAAGTAGCTTATTACTTACCTCGTTGAAACTGCTTCTGCTTTCTAACAATCACAACAATCATAATGATGAGTATCAATACACCTGCTCCAATACCAACTCCCATCAGCACGTAATTATTCGTTACTTTCTTAGTTTTGTTTCCTGTATTTAAGCCTGTCCCAGTCTCTGCTGCTGTAGTATAATAATAGTATAAAACGATTTTTGTGATATATTGATATATGTGAAAAAGGTTCGTGCCAAGGTTTAATAATAATAATAATAATAATAATAATAATAATAATAATAATAATAATAATAATAATAATAATAATAATAATAATAATAATAATATAATATTTACCCAGGATGATCTAATCAGCACAAAAATACTGTTATCAAAAAGGGCCCTGCATTTGTATGGGTAGCTAGGGTATATACATCGTTGCGTCATTCAGTCATTGGTCACGGGACATGAGCGATACCTACATGAAGCTTACATGATGAATGTTTTACTACTTACGTTTAGTTTTAAAGTCTTTCTCGACCGGTTCTCCAAGACCAACTTCATTGTTGGCATATATTTTCACAACATACTGCGTATTGCTATCGAGATCTCCAAGAGAACAAGACCAATTGTCACCTGCTTTTCTTATGTCTGTACAATTCTGCCACTTCTGTTGACCTTCCTTCTTTCTAATCTGTACTAAATATCCTTGTATTGATGACCCATCGTCTGATGTGGGTGGAGACCAATGGATCTCCACACTGTCTTTTGTAGTTTCTATGTTCAGGATTTGCGGTGATCCAGGGCGTACTAAAGGAACAACACAATAATACTTTGTACAAGTCTGTACAGAAAAAGATGGCGAATAATCAAAACGTTCTACCACTATCCTTTGCGCGCATACACTAAACTTGGTAGAGAATTTAAGAGAGTTCTGAAAATGTACACATCTGGAAGTGTGAAGGAATTACCACAGGTAGCCCAAGCTCACTATCAGTGGCGTAAATACAGTAAATGATGGGCTTTCTTGTTCTGGTGTACTTTAATAAAAGAATATAAAAACATCGTTTGCCTTTATACGCCTCGTACTTGTTCCTTGTGTTGTCGTCCTTTACCTCTGTCGGAATTTCTAGGCCATTCCGCTTGAAATTGAGAGAGTTACAGCGGTTTTAATTTTTGTTCCTACCAGTAAGAAAACACACTTGTACTGGTAGTAAAAAAAAAAAATATATTTATTAAAGTACACCAGAACAAGAAAGTCCATACATTTACTGTATTTACGCCACTGATAGTGAGCTTGGGCTACCTGTGGAATTACCTGCTTATATGTGAACGTGTAACAAAGGTTTGTAGATTTGGTTAGTGCTGATAGGTTCGCAAAGGATTGTGGTAAAATGTGCAGTCGTCATGTTTTGTACAGTGTTTGTTCCCATATGTAAAACAAATTAAAGCAAAGAGCCTGTTGTGATAAACTTTCAACAACTGCCATATTTTAAGGCTATAAATCTATGTACGGTCACATAAAACATTTTGTGATCCAAATTCCTCCATTAAAATTCTTCTATCAATTCTTTTGTTTAATGCAGTGATGGATGGCGATTAACCAATCGATGCTGCTAAGTAACTTACCCACTTCAGTAATCACAAAAGAATCATTGTCCTTTCCCATGAAGTTTTGAGCCCAACACGTGTAGACTCCAAAGTCAATCGATGTATTGGGAGTGAACACCCAATATACTGAATTGCGTGGTTGAGTTGAATAACTGTCTTAACTCACGACCAGGTCTTGACCATGTGATTGTTGGACGCGGAACACCTTGGACAAGACAGACAAGCCTTATGGGACGACCAATCCATGAATACAACTGCTGAGTAGTCGCAGTGACAACTGGTTTGACTGGAAATTGAAGACAATAAATCAATCAGCAAATAAACAGCTGTACTAGTTTAAGTATTTAAGATCAATTACTACTAATACTTTATTAACATACGCTCCCATAATTAAGGCTTTTCAGTAGTTAATTACAATAATAAATACACCTGTTTTACAAAATACAAAATATTAAAATATTAAAAAGGAATTGATTAGAGAAACAATAAGCCAGAGTTCAGCTTGAGTGCATTTCTTTTGTTTCTGTAGTTAATTCCTTTTTTGCTATTTTACTATTTTGTATTTTGTAAAAGGACAACGTTTTTGAAAACAGGTGTAATGATAATGTATAAAAATGCCTAATAAATGCACAATAACATTCTTCAAGTAGAAGACTTTAGAACCGACTTAAAATTTCTTACAGACTATTTATCCTTGATATTGTCCGGTTATTGATTCCACAGGGTGACCGCTCTAGATAAAAAACCACTGATCGCTGTCATGCGGTTTATTCACACTTGAAAGGGATTTATTCTTACTTCTGATATGGCGATCATGCACTCCTCCTGCTCTTGTAACAAACCTGTCGCATACGTATGATGGAGCCAAACCCATCGCACATTTAAATAAAGGTCATTATTATCCAGGCCTAAAATTCATGAGCGGAAATCCTCGTTGCCTGTAGTAAGCAGGCGAAAAGTCTTAGAAGCGAAACGACTGTAATTCGTTCCAAGCATAAAACTATGTTCGGTCTTTTCTACATAAAGCCGCGGCTACACGAGCGATTTTTTGCTTGCACCGGCGACGCGATTTTTCGATTTTTTAGGAAATCGAAAATTGCTAGTTCAATTCTGATTTTAATGAGTTATAAAAACCGGAAATCAGAAATTGAAATGATAATTTTCGAATATCTGGCATCAACAAAAATAAAAAACGGTGATACGGCAGTTTTTCAAAAAAATCGCGTCGCCTGTGCAAGCAAAAAATCGCTCGTGTAGCCGCGGCTTAAAGCGACAAGAGTAATGCATTCATTGCACAAGCCTTACGTTCGTCTTTGTCGTCGTTCGTCTTCGTCGCGAAGGTGTAAAATACATAGTTAATATAATAATACTTAAGAAAACATTCAGTGAATGATTAATAATAATAATAATAATAATAATAATAATAATAATAATAATAATAAAAATAACAACAACAATATAGTATTTATATAGCGCATCCTGAAACCTCGATGCGCTTTACAATAAGAAAAAGAAATAGAAACAAGTGGATTATAATAAATAATAAATACTATAAATTGAAGATATATGTACTGCTAAGCTTGTCTTGTACTTACAATGTACCACAACGCTAGCTTGTGCACTTAAAGGCCTGCCAACACCATTATCTGCTGTACAGCGGTATAACCCAGCATCATCTACAGTCGCATTAATCTTACTATACACAGGTCCTGTGTGAATGACGACTGCTGAGCTGTCTTTTGTCCAGGTTATCACAGGCAATGGTTTCCCGCTTGCATTACAACGTAGTACGATATCCCCTGTCTCATTTAGTGTAACGTTGTTGGACTTTTCTAAGATAACCGGTGGGTCTGTAAGTAGAAGTATATACACCTATTTCAAAAAAGGTTGTCGAGGACATCAGTCCATAGGCAATAAGTTATAGGTCGTTCCAAGACCGAACTGTCTGCATTATAGTAACAGCTTGAATGGCCCAAAATGGCACTTCCTGTATGAACATCTGTATGATATTGTAACTATTTGATTTCAATCAGGACAAGAACAATTTTGAATCGAATTTTCTCTGGCATCGATCCACGACATTCAAGCTCTTGCCATAATGTAATTTGGTCTTGGAACGACCTATAACCTATCGCCTATGGACTGATGTCTTCGACAACCTTTTTTGAAATAGGTGTATTATATACAGTTATATTGGGACAAATCAGTTCAGTTTATTTACAAATAAATTATTTACCTCCCTGATAACACCGACCCGCAAATAGCAATTAAACTAATCTATGCGGGTGGTGTGAAATTTAATATATAGAGGTTATTACAGTTAGAGTTGTGTAATACGGCTGGATATTTTTACGAGTCTTGCCGTATTTTGACGAGCCGTAGGCGAGTCAAAATGCAAATAGACGAGTAAAAATGTCCAGCCGTATTACACAACTCTAACTGTAATAAATTGTTTATTACACGACAACAAAATTAACCAAAAAACGCTTATTTGTTAGCGTACAAAAGTTGTTTTTGTGCTTTGTTTGTGAATGCGCGCGCTATCGATCACATATTCGACACGCCATCGAGCGCGCGCTCAAGAGATTTTTCGTTGGCTTTTCTCGGCTTTTTTTCACCAAAACGATTGTTGTTTTTCTCTTATTTTCTACAAAGATTTCATTAAAAAGTTGTTGTGTGTTTCCCTATTTAATTTAGAAGTACATTCTTATCGTTTTTTAGTGTCTTTTCTTTTTCCAATGAAAACAAAACTGGTTCGGCAAACCGGTTTGCGAACCGTGTAATGACACCCATTGAATAACGCCGTTTATCATTCGACTCATTTCTATCCGCAGTTCTGATTGGCTGAAAGACCTGCAAATAACTGCGTACAAATAACGGTCTGAGCATGCGCAGTGAAGATTAAGCAATGTTCGCTGCAAATAACGGTCTGAGCATGCGCACTTCGATCATTCACAGTGTAAACATGGCAGCTCGTTTTACAATATTTTTTCTTGATGTTTATATTCAATAAATTCCTTATTGATAGAAATGAGTCGAATGATAAAACAATTATTGAACTCGGTTATCGCAAAATATCGTGATTTTGTCAGTGTCTCGCAGATTAATTATTTGGCTCTGCCTTCGGCATCGGCAAATAATTAATCTGCTCACCACTGACAAATCACGATATTTTGCTCAACCTCGTCCAATAATTGCTTAATAATTGCACTCGAAAACCGTGCGTCGTATAATAAAACTTAAATAACTGCTGCCATATCATCCTGGAATTTCATAAAAGTTGAAGAGATTCATGACCAAAATAAGGGTACATGCGCTATTGCAGAGTTCGATGCATGGACCTTTCCGTAGTTGCCCAGAATGCTTCATGATTCTGCGCGTGCAAGCGAGGTCAGGGATAAAAGTAGATCGAAAATATTAAGAGAGAATGAAGAAATTCAGTAAAAAACTTAGACTTTTAAATTAAAAGTGCGTAAGAAGAATCACAAAGATAGATGCAAATACTCAAGCAAAGAAAAAATAATTTTCCTGTTCTTGATTCGTTACAGTAGTCATATTTTCCTCAATACACGATCAATTCTAAATATTTTTTATCCCTGACCTCGCTTGCACGCGCAGAATCATGAAGCATTCTGGGCAACTACGGAAAGGTCCATTCACTTGAAACTGAACTGAACTGAACTGAACTGGTTTCCCACAGCCTCCCCTGCAAGACTACTTTACATTGGTTTGTTGTTCTCCTTATTAATAACAAGCTTTTAGTAGATGCGCCATGGATGGAAAGGCGCACAGAAATCTTACTTTTCTAAACTGAGAAACATCACTTACAGAACACATTCAACATGGCAGTTTTCTCATCTTGTCCAAGAAGGTTTCTAGCTGTACAACTGACTTGTCCATCATTGCTACGGCTGACATTAACTGTGATGTTGTTGCTGTGTTGTGGTTGTAGTAATCCTGTGTACGTCCATCTAATGCTGGGTGTTGGATAACCAGTAGCCTGGCATGTTAACGTGATTTGATCTCCTTCAGTAACATTAAGGTCTGCTACACCACTGACAATCGTTGGTGCATCTACACAAGGTATATGATAAAACATACGTCTTTTGTCATAGTATTAGAATGCACAATTCTACTGGAAACCAGCGTCAGCTGAATGCATCATGGATTTTGGGTTAATTAAGGAATGGTCAACGCTTAGTGTTCGTCCATCGCTGAGTTACAAATCTTACGCTTCTCTCGTGCTCTCCCAAATTCCCGCGTGCTCCATAACTCGATGAATGCACAGCTAAAGCGTTGACCATTTCTTTTATAACATAGTCACTGCAATATCAAATGATTTCAGAGCATGCGCGCTATGACGATGACGTGAGCGTGTGTCCGTGGCCGTAGCGTATGTCCGTAGGCTTACGGACACACGCTAACCAACCAATCAGAGCGCGCGTTATATCATACCTATGTTATAAATAAAATTATTATTATTATTATTAATACTATTAACGAAGTCTACTGAACAAAGTCATGTTTGTTCCAAAACATCGTCTTATGGCCATTTATAAATAATAATACTATTATTTATTTCTTATTTAGCGCCTCTTCCATAAATGAACTCAAATTTTATGAACTCATTCGCGTAAGGCTATAACACACGAGACATCGAAAATATGGTAAACATACTTACATTGAACTATAAGTGACGTTTGCAGTGAGGCTGTTCCAATAGTGTTGTTGGCTATGCACTGATAGTCTCCTCTATTTAGCTTGCTAATATTTGCAACAACCCAAGTCACCGAGTTTTCAGAAGTAGAAGACACAGGTTTACTACCATTGAACCATTGCAGGTAAGGGGTTGGGTTCCCTGTTGCATTACAGTACAGAGTAACGCTAGATGTCTCGTTGACAGTCTGTGTATTCGTAATGAAGACGATATCGGGCTTGTGTGAAAAACCATATAACACGTGTTAATTTTACGCAGAGTAAATCTGTATTTTTTTTGTATTTATTTATTCTCTCCATTCTTTTATTTTCATTTATACAGAACTCTAAATAATAGACATAGTGGATTGTCGATCATGTGGTGTTTTGATAGGTGTTACATCTCTTTCATCTTGAAGCTGCCTGATTTTGGCGCGATTTTAATGACCACCAGAGCAGCCGTATCTTTCTACAGCAATGTTTGCAGCAAACATAAGCGTGAAACACGGTAATAAAATAGATCAAAGTCAATCGTTGATTCTAGTTGTAGTCAGTTGTGTTTTACACGTAGAGTAGCAATCACGTGACATTAGCACGCATCCTCTTCCTCGCACAATGCTGTTCTGCCGAAGGGATCATGATAACAAATGGCCTGAGCACTTCAGCATTGAGAGGGGAGAGGACAACCGGTGTAGGCAGCTGCAAAACTGCAATTTAATCGAATATTCGAGAGCATGCGCAGGCGAATGTTGTAGGATAAGCTTTCTCCACAATGAAGCGTACGCGTTGGGCACTATGTGAAGGGAATGCCGCCCAGGTCGTGCTGTATCAACACTTCATTTGTTTTCTGAACTTCCATCTCGGGTAGTCGTAAACTAGTAAGCAGTGGTAAATAAGGTCAAGAAATGAAATTCATGTTTTTAGATTTAATTTGAACGAAGGTATAATAAAGCTGGTTAATTTTAATTTGTTAACAAAACGTGATCTTAGGTGACCATTTTAGTGTAAAAGGAATGTATGAATAGGTTGAATTTTTTGTCTAATTGAAAGTAAGAGATAAATACCGAGAACGGAGGCAATAAGCCATATAAATCCCAAGGGCCATAGGCCCGAGGGATTTATAGGCTTATTGCCGACGTTCGAGGTATTTATCTGTCTTAGTTTACATTTGACAAGGTTTTCGCACAAAGCAATCTGAGGCATTTTCTGGTATTTTTTGGAGTGTTATTTAGCATGAATACTATGAATAGCATGAATACTATGAGTCAGAATTGAATATCACTTGCTCATTATGAATTCACCGGGATGGATCCATATACAACCCAGGGCTGTATATGGATACATCCCGGTGAATTCATAATGAGCAATTCAATTCAATTCTATTGTTCAACAGGTCAATACCGGAGATAAAGCCCGATGAATAACAAAGAAAACCGTGTCAAATGTAAACTAAGCATTGTATGTAATCGACTGCATGAGGTTGTTGTCATGCATACATACAGTGTGATATACTGGGTAGCTTCTCTGTGGGTATACTACATCTGAATGGAATAACACAATCATCAGTGGGATATCTCAATGAAGAGGCATAATAATTGACTGCATGGTCTATAGAGATGACACTGAAAATATGATATAATTTCATGTATAAATATGATTTTAGTCAAAGGTGTTCTCCATAACACGGTATCGACTACAGAATGAATACAAGGACGTTTAAGCTTTGCAAAATCTACGACGGCGACGTCAACCGAAAGTGTAAATAACTTTTGTTCGGAGCTTCATACCTTCATAGTTGGTATTCCCTGTCGATGAAGTAACCTCACAGGCTTAGCGGCTTGGACTAAATATCTAATGTACGAAATCCTGAACAGAAATTGCCGTCGTAGATTTTGCAAAGCTTATAAACTCCCTAAAATCACAGACAGCGCTACAGAGCATATTAGAGAAGAGAATTAAGCGAAATTGGTTAGTTATTTTAACTTACATTGTACGTTAAAAGTTGTCCAACTGATTGCATGTCCAAGGGTATTGTTGGCTGTACAGCGGTAACGCCCTGATTGACTACGGCTAACATTTGTCACGTGAAAGATGGACGAGTTACTAATGATAGTATCATCATCACGTGACCATGATATGATAGGTTTTGGCATCCCTTCAGCTGTACAGTTTAATGTCACATCGTGTCCTTCGCTGACGGTCGCATTTCCTGGACTGCCAGTAATTTTAGGCTGGACTAGAAGGTATTATATCAAAGTGCATCAGTTTCAGGTTAATAAATATAGTGGGTTGACCATTCTCATGGCTCGACTTCAATGCTATGTTGGTATTTACGACAAGGTTGTTCGAATAGACCTTCCCAGAGTTACCCATACTTCTTTACGATTCCGCCACGTGCAAGCGAGGTCAGGCGATACAAATAAAATAAAATTGATCGTGTATTGAGGAAAATATGGCTACTGTAAGTAATCAAGAACAGGAAAAAACAAGGCTTGCATCTATCTTTGTAATTCTTCTTACGCACTTTTAACTTCAAAGTCAAAGTTTTCTACTGAATTAATTCCTTCATTTAAGAAATAAGAAACGTTTTCCGTGTTTGCACAGGCTTATGCAAACCGAGGGGAAGTTTGGGAGAACTCGAGAGCAGACAGTGAAAACCCGAGACCGCAGGTCGAGGGTTTTCACCTGCTCGAGAGTTCTTACAAACTTTCCCGAGGTTTGCATAAGCCTGTGCAAACACGGAAAAACGTTTTTTATTTCTTTTATAAAATAACTACAGTTATTAATTTAGGAATATTATATTTATTTACGCAAGTTTTCAGTGATCAAATGTGCGATTCTCCTGAAAAGCGTCAGAAATCGCGTGATATCCAATGACATTTCACGAAAGAAATCAAGTTTAGACAAAGCAACTCATAATTTGATAGAAAACTACATAAATATGTATTTTCTGGACTTCTTACTGTGTGAACTCTGTACACTTAAAAAGGAAGCAAAGTGAGAAAAGCCGATTTACTGACAATGAATCGCCAAAACAATCTGAAATAGTTGTGAATTTGATGAATGGAGAAGTATACGTAGCCGAAGTCTATTAGCCGAAATGCAGTCTTTGTCGTCGTATTTTCTATGATTCCTCGCTTTGTTCGACTAGAATAAGTCAAAGATGGACGTTCCTGAGACACCACAAGCTATTGTTTTCTCTTAAACACTTTTCTTGCTGGAGAAAGAGGTAAAACTTTGCTGTACAGTTGGACATTTTTCACACACGGCTGTAAGGCCGTACTTTATAATAAGCTTATTGCAAGCTTAAATTTGTTGTTTGTAGCTACAAGAAACGCTTCGTTTAGTATGGAAATGGTATCGTTTATTAGCTCTACATTTCAACAAACGACTGAGTATGTGTTGGAGAATCCTGAGCAGTTAAGATATTTATTTTTTCTTCGATATTGTACACAAATTCCAACCATTTGTCGTCGCTTCTTGAAGTTGAAGCGTAAGCGTAAGCAAAGCTTATTGAATTTTTTGTTGACAAAACTTGAAGTTTCTCAGTTTGAAAACAGCAACAACATAACTGGACAACACTTAAACTAGAGATAACAAGAAAGAAATATGATTCCATGGTCGTTGTTAAAAATGTATTTAGTAAATAAAATGATTTTTGACAACAAACAAATGTCGTTCAAATTCACTGAATCGCTCTTTGACATGTCTTGGCCGAAAACCGTGTTTGCATAGCCTCATGAAACACGGCTAATCAGCCTATCAGAGCGCGCGTTATATAAAAGTTATTTTATAATCTCTCTTAATATTTTCGATCTAGTTTGTACCCTGAGCTCCTCAGTTTGCGCGCGCAGAATCCTGAAGAATTCTGGGAAACTACGAAAAGGTATATGTCGCAAGCTGCACCTCAAAGCCTAAATGTTTGTTGTTATTTAGCTAGTTTTTTATTTTGTTTGGAAAACATCTCTAATTATGAAAAAAGGCGGATAAATACTTCGAACGACAACAGACAAATTAAAGAGATATTTTGGAAGTTTGTATGCCAATCAGAGCGCGCATAATATATGTGTTATTTTTTATTTCCATAATGACATACATAATCACCCAGACATATTTAGTCTACACACACCGATATTATGTACTTACAATGAACAACCAATGTGGCTAGACTAGTTTTGACACCAAGCTTATTGGAGGCTTTGCAAACGTATTCTCCACCACGTGACCTGTCAATTTTGAGTAGTTTCAGCGTTGCTTGTTTATGGCCTGTGGTTAACGCTGTTCCATGTCGATACCACGTCACATTAGGAGCTGGGTTTCCTGTTGCACTGCAGTGAAGTGAAATGTTCGCGTACTCTTTCACAATTTCCAGTCTGTTGAAATGACTGAATTGTGGGCCATCTAGAACATGCAGCAACACATAGTAAATACACAACGATAATTGGATGACAACTTTTGAAAATTCAATAAAATAAGGAATGTAGAAAAGAGTTGAGGGAGAGACATTTCTCGACAAATTATTCAAAAAAATATCGATTCTGATTGGCTGACGGCAGTGCAGCTTTTTTGGAAATACAGAGCAGAAAAAAATAAATCCAGTGCAGGTATTTCTCGATGCTGAATAGCCAAAACAATCTTAAAGTCAAACTTTTCCTCGACTTTGTTGAAAACATTGCGATACAAACAACAAGAATGGTGAAAAAAATCGCAAGGATGTTTAGGATTTATGTTGTGTTTTTCAATAAAATCTTAGTTGGGTTTCTTTTATTTTCTTGTTAGTCTTTTTCACTGAGTGAAATACTCCATAATCTTTGGCTTAAATTTATCATATGGTGGCCGAAGGCACGTTCATTTAGGAATTTTGCTTCATAATAAACACTTCGTTGTGGTTCTATATGGCAACCTTTGCACGGCTCTGCAGGAATAAAGAGAAAGTAAACAAAGAAATAAAGAATATTATATTTTAGTAAACTTACATTGGACATTGACATAAACAAAGTGTTGATCTCTTCCCATCATGTTACTAGCAGAGCAGCTGTAGTTTCCTGCATGTTGTCGTTGTATTGACGTCAAGAACTTTGTTTGACCATTTCCAATGGAACTACCATTATAGAACCAATAGATATCTGGTGCAGGTTGACTGGTAGCTTTACATGACAGTGTCACATTGTCTCCTTCATTCACATCCACAGTTTGGACGAGTTTATCAATTGAGGGTTTATCTGTCGAGCATTACGATGACAATTATGCAAGATAACAAAGGTATATACAGCTAAGTCAAATAGATGTTTGTGGGTTGTGTTAATATTCATATCAAAACTAAACTTGTTACTGTTCAACCCTGAGTTTTGCTGGTAAACTGTCCTTTGTGTTGCACAGTACAAATTCCAGGTAGTTTGATTCTTGTGAAATTAAATGCCCTCGAATTAGAGAAGCGAGAATAAACTCAGTTTAACTAAATAAGGTTTGGTGTGAATGGGGTATAAGGTCGATGATTTGACGGTGTTATTTGAGAGTTTTAATTTCCCAGAATTCCTTCTGGTCATAGCTTTCATGATTTTCAACCTGACAACGATTATGCAATTAGCTATATACAGCTGTTTGGAAACAGGTTGTTTCATCGATACTCCACATACATATAACGATATTCTATACAGATACATTGATAAGGCCGTATTAGACGAAACGTGTTTGTATCATTTAACATTTTGGTGCATCGACAGAGGACTTAGAACAGAAATTAGCACGTACTATACTATGGCGTTACTGTTCAGGACAGCCTTGGGTTCCCTGTGCCGTCACGTGATTCGCACGAGGTCGACAGTATGGCCACGAAGGCAAACGTGTTTACATTTAATTCTTGCTTCATATTAGCTGTAATTCGTCAACATAGGCATGATCGTAAGTAGGATTTAGCTTGTCTAGTCATGTAATTCATGTAGTCATAATGTAATCTTGATTTATTGTAGTTTTACCGTTTTACCAAAATGAAAGGATCGAATGGATCTGTTTCACAATAAATAATTCGAGTTGAAAGAATGTCTGACTGTCGTACCACAACACAGTAAAAGATCACAACGAAAGGCTAATTGTGATGGCTTCAAGTAGAAGCAAATGGACTGGATTACGGGAAGACGACGGCGCACCTGACCCAAGTGTTTTTGATGTGAATTTAGAAGAAATCGCAAGTAATGTGTTGATGTCTGGTCAACGAGACGACATCGTTCCGAAAAACATAACACTTCCCGAGGTTAGTGCCTTCCAACCACCTGTATTCCAAATCCCGAACACCTTACAGAGTAACATTGGCTACAATCTGAGAACCCAACGTGTTTTAAACCCACAAATTGACTTTGACGAGCTTCATCGTCAACAAACATTGAGACAACAACATAGTCTGGCCGCCGCCTGGTCAAATGCCTCGAGGGAAATTGAGAATGAAATTAACCTTTTGAAGACAAACATTTATTCGTCGTGGGACGTCCAAAGCGTTCAATGCTCTCTTGGACGACTACGAGAACTTTGGAACGCTTTCGAGGGAATTCACCCGCGATATATCCAAGGTATAAGAGAAGTAAAGCGCCTTCAAATCGTAGAAGAAAGGTACCGAATGCTAAAGGGTGAAACGGCGCACGCGATTGAAGAGTGTAAAACAATAGATACCAACCAACGACGAAGATATGATGGAGATGATATGTCTATTAAGTCTCAAGCCTCGCGGCGATCGAGAACGTCGTCAAATTCATCCTTGTCGTCGCAAAGAGAGAGCCTCAGGACCATGCTTCTAGCGAAAACAAAACTAGAATTTGCCAAGGCTAGGCAAGTCGAGGATACTGAAATTGCGAGGTCCGCGTACGAAATGAATGCGAAGAAAGAACTACGCAAACTGGAAGAAGAAGCTGCATTAGCGGAAATAGAGTGGAGAGTGGACAATGAGTGCGATGAACAAACCCTTCCTGCGAAAACCCACCCTGACGGAATTAAGTTTAGCACACCTATTATACAACCATCAGGCAATGCCGCGGATTTTCCAACGGCATCGACCGCCGCAGGCCCGGAACATCACCAAACAACTCGTATCGCGACTGACCAATCTTACGTAACGCGTCACAACGTCCGTAGTAACGCGCGTAACGAACTGTGTCCTACGGGACATGATGATGGCTCTTACGTAACGCGCTCCGCCGCTCGTAGTAACGCGCCTAACGAACTGTGTCCTA
Organism: Actinostola sp. cb2023; assembly: GCA_033675265.1. Taxonomy (NCBI): domain Eukaryota; kingdom Metazoa; phylum Cnidaria; class Anthozoa; order Actiniaria; family Actinostolidae; genus Actinostola; species Actinostola sp. cb2023. The sequence continues at coordinate 406,356 of JAUJYZ010000026.1, read as the reverse complement.
CGGGACATGATGATCGCCCTTACGTAACGCGCTCCGACGCTCGTAGTAACGCGCGTAACGAACTGTGTCCTACGGGACATGATGATGGCCCTTACGTAATGCGCTCCGACGCTCGTAGTAACGCGCATAACGAACTGTGTCCTACGGGACATGATCGCACTACCAAGGTTCCGACGACCAATGAACGAGTTAGTATTGATAAAAAAACGGGTCCTTTCCCCCCAGATCCGTTTGCGGCAATGTGGAAAATACAACTACTTAACGGAATAAAGCCTGCACAATTTACCGGAACCCCGAGTGAATTTCCCTTCTTCAGGGCGCAAGTTAAAACACATCTTGAGGATGACCAATTACTAAGCGACACCCAACGCCTCGAGTACCTACCCAAGTTCTTGGCAGGGGAAGCGCTCGAACTTTTGAAAAGAAACAGAGGGTGCCCTTATCAAACCATTTTGAAAGCCATTGAAGATCGGTACGGGAAACCAATTCAAGTGGCCCAACATTGCATCGAGCAGTTGACCAACGGCCCTAAGATAAACAACGGTGACAATGTGGCTCTCCTCAATTTTGGAGAGCAGCTCCATACAGCTACCACAGTCCTTAAGGGAGACTACGAGAAAGAAATCAGTGTCGCAACGAATATGAGGAAACTCGTTAACCGTCTTCCTTTCGACATGATATCGAAATGGCAAAATGAAAACTACAAGATAACCGAAGGGGGACGATGTGCGAGGCTTGTTGACGTAGCCGCGTTCGTAAAGAGACATGCAGCGATCAGAAACGATCCCGTCTTCGGCACCCAAAGAAAGGACACTAAGCAACCTGAAAGACGCTTAGCCCCCACAGTTAAAGCAAAGCCATCGACGCTTGCTTCTACTTTTGTCGAAAAAGAACCCGCGAACAAAGGTTCTTGTGGCTGCGAAATCTGTGGTGGAAAGGCCCATAATCTGACCAAATGCCCAGTGATCCTACGATGCGACAAGGTAGCAGTGAGAAGACAATATGCAGCGTCGTATAGCTATTGCTTTAACTGCGGCCAAGCGAGACCTGGCCATGGCTCTAGCACTTGCCCCACTCTACCAGCGTGCAAGCAATGTACCGCACCCCATCTCGACATTTTGCACCTTGACCGCAAACCTACTAGGACCCCTGGACATGTGGCACCAAAACGAGACGGGACAAGTTCTTCTACGACGCCGAGCAACACAACCCCAACCGCTGACGGTCCGGCGAAGGCTGGTAACAAGGCTGCCAACGTCACTTCCGCAGGCGTGTCTACCATGATGATGTTAAAACATCATTCCTGTAGTTATAACGTCCGAGAACGGTCGATCTGCCACGACGTATGCATTCCTAGATAATGGATGCACTGACACTCTTATCGACCGAGAGTTGGCTGACCATCTAGATCTACATGGTTCTCCCGAAGAAATAGAAATAAACACTATCACGAATAACCACGTCGACGTACACTCTGAAAGAGTGAAGTTCAAGCTTTCTGCGGCCGATGGTAACGGACAAGATCTAGCAGTTGAAGACGCGTACATACTCCCGACACTGAACCTATCCGTGCGCGAATTTCCTGATGAGACACATCGCAATACCCTCACCTGAATGACTTACAGTTCTCACGGCCAGACATACGCCGCGTCTCGATCATCATTGGAAGTAATTTACCAAACGCTCACGTCCAAACCGAAGTGAGACTTCCCGAAGATCCTGAAAATGGGCTATTCGGATTCTGTCATCCGCTGGGATGGAGCATCGCTGGACCTATTGGTCAGAGGTCGCAAAGAGTACGTCTTAACTGCACTGCATTGGATCGTCGATTGGACGATCAAGTGGAGAAGTTCTGGCGTCTAGAAACCAATGGAACTGTGAAGGCCAACGAAACAGGACTTTCCGAAGATGATAGACGAGCGCTTCATATCATCGATGAAACAGCACAATATACTGACGGACATTACGAGGTTGGTTTGTTGTGGAAACACGACAACCCAGAACTACCTTGTAGCCGAGCTATGACAGAAAAACGACTCGCATCTCTAAAGCGTAGACTGACCAACCCAACTAATGCAAGTATCGCTACCAAGTACCACGAAGTCATGAGCGATTACATTCGTAAAGGTTACGCACGCAAGCTAAGCCCCGAAGAAACAAAGCGAGGTAGAGACCGGTGTTGGTACCTACCACACCATCCTGTCACAAATCCCAACAAACCGGGTAAAGTGAGAATCGTCTTTGATGCAGCTGCTGAAACCAAAGACACCTCCCTCAACAAAAACCTTCTACAGGGACCAGATATGACAAACAGCCTTGCAGGTGTGTTACTGCGCTTCCGCCAAGGAACTGTCGCCTTTGCAGCTGATGTAGAGGCGATGTTCCACCAAGTGCGAGTAAAAAGGGAAGACCAAGATGCTCTACGATTCTTGTGGTGGACCGATGGCTTGGATCAGGAACCAGATGTTTATGTCATGCAGGTACACATTTTTGGCGCGACCTGCTCGCCTTGCATAGCGAATTCTGTTCTGAAAAGGACAGCCACTGATAACGCTGAAGACTTCTCACCCGAAGCGGTCACAGCAGTACACCAAAACTTCTATGTCGATGACGCATTAGTATCTACTTTCGACGAAAGCTCCGCAGTACGGCTTGCGTCAGAGATGACTGAAATCTTAGATCGTGGTGGTTTTCGCCTAACAAAGTTCACGTCAAGCAATAAGGAAGTGCTGTCATCAATCCCCAAGGACAGGAGGGCAAACCCAAACCTCAACTTGGACGAACTCCCTATTGAAAGGGCCCTCGGAGTGCGCTGGTGGGCAGAGACAGACGAGATAGGCTTTGACGTTAAGGACCTTTGTCGCCCGGAAACGAAGAGGGGTATTCTATCCACTATCTGCTCCCTATACGACCCAATAGGATTCGCAGCACCTGTGGCTCTGTCAGCGAAAATACTAGTACAGGACCTTTGGAGGACAAAGGCTTCATGGGACCAACCGCTTGAACCCGAATACGTTCGACGCTGGAGAAGCTGAAAGGAACTGTTGTCCTCCCTATCAACATTGCGCATTCCCAGAAGTTACTTCTTACCAATCGTGAACGACGTGTCGTCTTGCCAGATCCAAATGCACCACTTCTCGAACGCGTCCGAGGTTGGGTATGGAACTGTATCGTACTTGAGGATCAAATATCCAGATGATACTATTCAGTGTGCTTTTGTTATGGGGAAGGCCAGAAACGCCCCGTTAAAGTTTACAAGCATTCCACGCTTGGAGCTCCAAGCCGCTGTCCTGTCTACACGTGTCAACAGCATGTTACGAAAAGAGCTGGAACTACCGATCCAACAAACACGCTACTGGACCGATAGTGAAATTGTTCTTCATTACCTCAGGAACAAAAACCGTAGATTCAAGACCTTCGTTGCTAATAGAATTGAGGAGATCAAGGAGAACTGCATGGTAGAAGAATGGCAACACGTCCCAGGGACACTCAACCCTGCAGACGACGCATCAAGAGGAATTCGCCCTAGCGACCTGACATCTACTCATCGTTGGATCCATGGTCCTGACTTCCTGTGGCAACCTGAATCCTATTGGCCAAACTCCAATGAGGTAGAGTTCGAAGTCCCGCCCGAGTTGCTAGAGGTTAAGGATGAAAGAAAGAAGCCCATCGACTCAAACGCATTGATAGCTCAGACAGCATGCCAAACTGGATCAACAACCAGTAGCCAGCCAAGTAATATACAACAGATGATAAACGATTGCTCTGATTGGACCGTGCTTCGACGGCGAATTGCCTGGCTTCAACGCTTTGTTAAGTATGTAGCCGACCGCAAAACAGTTCCTACTGGTGGACTTACAGTTGATGATTACGAGAACGTAGCCTTAGCAATTATCAAGATCATACAGAAATCAGCCTACCAACGTGAGAAGATCGATCTTGAGACGAAAGGGACAATCAAAGTCACAAGTAAGATCGCCAGCCTCACACCTGTACTTGACACAAACGGCCTGATCCGATGCAGTGGACGTGCAAGGACCGCTCCCATAACCTGTGATGCCAAACGACAGATTATCATACCAAGAGGACACCATGTGGCACGCCTAATAGTCAAACATACACACGCTTTGATTGGACACCTTGGTCGAGAACACGTGCTAGCGAAGATTAGAGAACGATACTGGATTCCTCAGGCAAGAGTTCTGATCCGCTCAATCCTCAGCCATTGTGTCACATGTAAGAAGTTTAATGCCACGCCCATTGTCCAACAGATGGCTCCCCTTCCAAAGGATCAAACTACCGCCTTCGAGCCCCCCTTTTGTTATACAGGAATGGACTTCTTCGGACCACTGCACGTTAAGCATTAGCCTGCGAATACAGCCGCTTTTTTACGCTCGCCACAGGGGTCTCCCGAAAGAAGCGTCTGCGGAGTGAGGCCCAAATTCCTGTACTGTGACGTCATTTTTGACCCGATTCTGGTCAAAGAAGCTGATTGGTCAGCTTGCTGGTAATCGCATTATTTGCATAAATTAAACTCAACGACCTGAACAAAATATTACAATGTCGAGCCGTGGGCGATTGTATCGGACTTATCATATGCACAGATGAATAAAATCATGTTCTACAATAATTTTGATTGCCGAATCAACAAATTCAGGCCGTTTGGAATTAGTGTTCACAACATGAGCGGCTGTGTTGTATCAGATTTACAACACGAGCTGTCATGACCTCAGAGGTCACAGTACAGGAATTTGGGCCTCACTCCGCAGACGCTTCTTTCGGGAGACCCCTGTGGCGAGCGTAAAAAAGCGGCTGTATTCGCAGGCTAGTTAAGCATGGACGAGGGACTGCCAAGCGATGGTGCTGTTTGTTTACCTGTTTGAATACGAGAAGTGTTCACTTGGAGCTCGTTAAGAGCAGGTGCATGAGAAAATCAAGCAAAGTTGGAAATGAAAGTTTTTCACCCACCTTGAAATTTTGTGTGCAGGTAGACCACCCAGGGGGGTGCACAAAAACACCCCATGTTGGGGTCATCAAATGCATTGTTGCCATAGAAACGGCAATTGTTCGTTCTGGCCCATGTGCCACAAATTCAACCCAAAATGCCCTCCAGTAAAGGGCAAATGAATGAGGCTCGTTCTCCGGCGCATTTAAACCAATTTCATTCAAATTTGTTCCACAAGCAGGGCAACTCTTCTAGTTTTAAAAATGGTCAATCACTACAATTCGCTTTGAGTATTCGCTCAGAAAATCAACACTTAACGAGGGGCCATGTCGGCCATTTTGATAGACATGAAAAACAGGCCAAACTATTTGGCTGATATCTCCTAAAGTACGCTCTTCTAAGATATGATACTTTTATCACAACTTCTATAGACATTGATGTTTTAAATTCTAGAAAAAGGTTTTTGGGGAAAAAAACTATAATTTTACGGTGGGGGTTCGTACCATTTGAGGGAAATGGTCAAAATATGAAAAATTAGTCTTGTTGTAGCTCGATTATTTCACTCAAAAACTAATTTCATTTACTAAATATCACTATAAAGGCAATTCTTATTATCTCCTAAACACATTCAATCCAATTGTTGAAAGTCTGAAGACGCGAAGTCTGAGAAATAAAAATTCATAAAAGACCTACCTTGCGAATTTGGTCACTTTTCACAATGTCGGTCTAATCGAGGTGATTTTATCCTGATTATTCCACATTCTTGGCCATACATGGTGCAGTCACTAACAGGCATGAAAAGCTCTTAAATTACAACTTTAAGATGTCCATATTAAGATAACCTTTGTTTATCCCGCTCACACAAACTGCACAGCTATCGAAGGACCAAGTCGTACAAGAGCGTAATATTGACGATCACTTCAATCGAAGCAGGAAAATCCCTCCATAGAGCTGCATATATGGTTCAAGCACTTTGTTATAAACTCATGGTGTATTCTGATTACTGTTATGTGCTGAAATGTTGCCATTAAAACCTTTAAAACGACAAGATAGAAGTTTCTTTTTTCGTGTTGTAAAAACCGGAAATATCACGCGAATGTCAACCGCTGACCGGAAATGAGACCACTTCGAAACAATATATCCACCAATAAATCAAGAAAGACGTATTTTTATCTATCCATTGATTTCAAATATTTAAAAACTCTTTAAGTCGAAACAATAATAATTCGCCTATCTATAATAGTTTACTGAAACCCGGCCATACCAATCGATAATTCCGATAATCGATAATATTCAATAATCAATCGATTAATATTGAAAATCGATGTGTGACCTTCAATATATTATTATTATTTATTATTATTATTATTATTATTACTTTTATTATTATTATTATCATTTTCATCGATTACCATCGATTTCATATCGATCGATACTTATCGATTTTCAACGATGCTTAGAAATCTTTGAAGTGGATGCGCTATATAACACAACATATTTTATTGAAGACTTGTGCCTCCCATACAGAAATCATAACATTATAGCTCAACGAACTAGCTCAACGTTAACTAATAAACATGTAATACAACTTTTACTTCAAGCAGAACTTCAACCTCGACGTGAAAAGCACACTTATTATACCCCTTCACGACATACTTTTGTACAACAGCAACGCGCGAATTTTGCTGTAGATGAACTGACGCTCTGTTGTTCGTGTTCGCTGCAGTTGGTGCCCGGGGGGAGGGGTACTCCCATATATGGGCTATACGGGGACGTACCGCTGGACATGGTATGGTTTTTGACCTCTCTGTCCTGAACAGGGTATGGTAAAACTCGTTAAATATGGTTTTAACCGGTATTTAGCCATCCGAGATCAGAGATCTTTAGCAGGTCACCAGTCAACATATAAAACACGTTAAAATTGCGTAAAAGAAGACTGTGTGTATTTTCAGCCCTTTCTCCTAAACAGGGTCCTAATAGAGGGTGTTGTCCTAGACAGGGTAGGTATTTTCAGCTGCACCCCGTACCCCCCCCACGCCCCCCCTCCCCCCCAAGGAAAAATGCGAGTAACGAGTAAAATATCAGCCCGTATTACGGGAAAAACCCCAAATAAGTTATTTATTATACTACTTTGAACGGCAAAAAAAATGTTCGTTTTTGAGTAAATTTATCTAATAATTATTTCAAAACCTTTCAAAGTCCGCGCGCTCTTTTACAAATAACAGACACATAGAATGACGAATCGCTCGCGTATTTACGTAATAGTAGTATAATAAAGTCTATTATTATCATTATTGGTGATGGCCGGGACTGAAATAACCGCACCGTTCTTCTTCTTCTTCTTCTTATTATTATTATCCATGCAGTCTCTGGATTTAATTGTACCGGTATTACGGCTGGTGTAATTACAGGCAGAGCTACCATTATTTCGGAGGCTAATAAATATATTGATATGAGCGCATTTTGGAAGGGCTAGCGCTCCCTACTCGCGTGTATTTTTCCGTTGCGTTACGTTCAAGTGTATTGTGACAAGTGTGATACTCAAGTGACGTGTTGGAGCGATGTGTGATCTGAATATACTATATAATATACTGTATATAAAATATAATATAGTTGGGGTTGAGGGTTATTGCACATAGATCCGTTTCAAATTAAATTCTGACACTGAGTCGTCGATAACTGAAATATGTTGAACGTTTGAAGTTTTTACTTGAAGTGGTCTCATTTCCGGCCAGCGGTTGACATTCGCGTGATATTTCCGGTTTTTACAATACGAACAAGAAACTTCTATCTTGTCGTTTTAAAGATTTTAATGGCAACATTTTAGCACATAACAGTAATCAGAATACACCAGGAGTTTATAACAAAGTGCTTGAACCATATATGCAGCTCTATGGAGGGATTTTCCTGCTTCGATTGAAGTGATCGTCAAGTATTACGCTCTTGTACGACTTGGTCCTTCGATAGCTGTGCAGTTTGTGTGATCGGGATAAACAAAGGTTATCTTAATCCGGACATCTTAAAGTTGTAATTTAAGAGCTTTGCATGCCTGTTAGTGACTGCACCATGTATGGCCAAGAATGTGGAATAATCAGGATAATATCACCTCGATTAGACCGACATTGTGAAAAGTGACCAAATTTGCAAGGTAGGTCTTTTATGAATTTTTATTTCTCAGACTTCGCGTCTTCAGACTTTCAACAATTGGATTGAATGTGTTTAGGAGATAATAAGAATTGCCTTTATAGTGATATTTAGTAAATGAAATTAGTTTTTGAGTGAAATAATCGAGCTACAACAAGACTGATTTTTCATATTTTGACCATTTCCCTCAAATGGTACGAACCCCCACCGTAAAATTATAGTTTTCCCCAAAAAACTTTTTCTAGAATTTAAAACATCAATGTCTATAGAAGTTGTGATAAAAGTATCATATCTTAGAAGAGCGTACTTTAGGAGATATCAGCCAAATAGTTTGGCCTGTTTTTCATGTCTACCAAAATGGCCGACATGGCCCCTCGTTAAGTGTTGATTTTCTGAGCGAATACTCAAAGCGAATTGTAGTGATTGACCATTTTTAAAACTAGAAGAGTTGCCCTGCTTGTGGAACAAATTTGAATGAAATTGGTTTAAATGCGCCGGAGAACGAGCCTCATTCATTTGCCCTTTACTGGAGGGCATTTTGGGTTGAATTTGTGGCACATGGGCCAGAACGAACAATTGCCGTTTCTATGGCAACAATGCATTTGATGACCCCAACATGGGGTGTTTTTGTGCACCCCCCTGGGTGGTCTACCTGCACACAAAATTTCAAGGTGGGTGAAAAAATTTCATTTCCAACTTTGCTTGATTTTCTCATGCACCTGCTCTTAACTCTCTCGACACTGATGACTTCATACTGTGTCTCAGACGTTTTGTGAACCGCAGAGGGGAAGTGATTCAACTGAGATGTGACAGAGATACGAACTTTGTTGGGGCAGAGCGTGAGCTCCGAGAAGGCCTACAGCAATGGAACCAAGACCAAATCGATAGAGAGCTCGCCCAAAGAGGTTGCAAATGGATCTTTCAGCCTCCAACTGTATCGAGTATGTCGGGCGTTTGGGAGAGACTGGTTCGAAGCGCCAAGAACGTCATCAAGGCGACAATTGGTCAACAAACTCTAACCGATACTGCCCTCCAAACACTGCTTACCGAAGTAGAACGCATCTTAAATGGTCGCGCACTAACAGCCAACTCCGATAGCCCAGACGACCTGCAGGCACTCACGCCAGCACATTTTCTAATGCAGAGGAAAACGATCAGTCTCCGGCCAGGCCTGTTTGATGACAAAGACCTCTACCACCGAAGAAAGTGGATGCAAATACAGTACATGGCCGATTTATTTTGGAAAAGATGGCTAAAGGAATATATTCCAACCCTACAGAAGAGAGCCAAATGGCTTAAAGTGTTCCCCAACCTTAAGACAAACGCCCTGGTTCTGCTTGTAGACCATACCACCCCCAGAGGACGCTGGCTTCTCGGACGAGTCCTAGAAACCTATCCTGGACCAGATGGAATAGTACGCACAGCAAAGGTCAAGACCAAGAATGGTGAACTCCTGCGCCCAATACAGAAACTGTGCCTCTTGGAGGAGGATCTGATGGCCAAATGTTGAACACTTTATAGCCGTTATGTTTGTTATAATTAGTTAGTTTGAGACTTACAGCCGTGCGTCTCAAGGTGGCCGGTATGTTCAGGACAGCCTTGGGTTCCCTGTGCCGTCACGTGATTCGCACGAGGTCGACAGTATGGCCACGAAGGCAAACGTGTTTACATTTAATTCTTGCTTCATATTAGCTGTAATTCGTCAACATAGGCATGATCGTAAGTAGGATTTAGCTTGTCTAGTCATGTAATTCATGTAGTCATAATGTAATCTTGATTTATTGTAGTTTTACCGTTTTACCAAAATGAAAGGATCGAATGGATCTGTTTCACAATAAATAATTCGAGTTGAAAGAATGTCTGACTGTCGTACCACAACAGTTACCGAACTGTCTCTTCGCTCTAATCTATATAAATCGTTAGTACAATTTAATATGCATTAAATTCCAAGATGAAAATTTCATTTTTGTCTATGAAAATATTTTTTTTTGCAACATGATGGTAACGTAACTTACAATGTGTTGGTTTAGCTTGGTTTTGGCTTCCAATAAGACTGTATAATTTATCACAACGATTACTGATTGAGTACTCACAAGACAACGTTTTTTGAAATAGCTGCATCTCGATGGTAGACAGGGCGAATAATTATCGTTAGTATTTACCAAATCAGTGGATAGCAATTTTGGCGCGTTTTGATTGGCTCCCGTAACTCGGAATATCCTTGGCTATTCACTGTTTTGGGACGAGATTCAAAATGGCGTCTCGTTTCGCTACAGCTACAGCTACATTTTTTATCCAACTGAATTGGTAAATACTAAAACAATTATCCCCCTCAGTGTCGCTGAGTAGTGGTGAAGACTCGCGACTCGGTAAATATCCACCTCCACTTCGGGGAATAATTGTTCACTAGCCACGAGGCGAGGTTAAAGTACAGACAAGAGGACCCACATAACTTCCTACGTTTCATCCCCACATTAGTGATCCTTTGTATAAAAGAAGTCAGTTTGACCTTTTCGGTCGGTAAAAATCTATAGAGACTCTAATGGATTGGATATTTCGATCATACCACAACTTTCGAAACAAGAGGATCATTACCTCGAAACTAGTATTTTCAAAACTTTCAATAATATATTTTGTTGCTGACTTGAAGTTGAAAACAAACTTTCTCCATCTGATAATCAATGTACATTATATTATTATTATTATTATAATATTATTATTATTATATTTTCAGGATTTTCAAATATTGTGTGAAAAGAATCTATTGTTATTATAATAATATTGTATATAATGTACATCCAATACTTACACTGTATATGGACGACAAACCTTGCCGTAGTCTCTCCATGTTGATTGGTCGCCTTACACTCATATTCTCCTGCTTGTGCTTTCACAGTTTTATTCAGATGAAAGGTGTTATCACGTGACAAGACTGTGTTGTTTCGATCGCTGGTTTTCGTCCATTGGATTCTGGGTAGTGGTTTACCAGATGCTTTACAATACAGCGACACGACATCAGAAACATTGGCCGTGACGACAGTGGAGACATTTGTGGTGTCAATTGATGGTAAAGCTGGAGGATCAAATGATTCAATATTATTTCATATTGTCAGTATTACTGTCTTCGTCCAACTACTAATATCTTAAAATGCCTACGAAACGAGTTGTTATTGCTTTTAGCCGTAAATCAATTAATTTAATAATATAAATACGACAGCAAATACGACAAAAGATCTTGATTAGCTCGATTTTTTTTGCCGCTATCTGCTTTATAAACAGAGGTGTTTTGCCCTCAATAGTGATTCCAGTTGCTGCGCGGCCAAACTAACAGAAGCGACGTCATACGCCGGTGTGTATGTCTGTCGAAGAAGGCGAAAATAACTTGGCGGAGTATGTAAAACATTGTTAGCGATTAGAACGAGAAAACGGATAGAGCAATTGCGCGTTTCAGTACCTATTGATATCTGCAAACAGTATCATCTTGCAAACCGTGTGACGTCACATTAAACTCGGACCCAGTCCCCGTTCCCATAATTTATTGAAAAACTCGGTACAAAGAAAAGTTAGTTGTTTTCCCTTTGGATTGATTTAGATAATAGTAACAATTATAACAACTCGTTTTCATAGGGCAACAAAAGTAACACTGACAGAAACTTCTGAAATGCTCACAGGCAGCCCAAGCTGTGATCTTGTGAATAATTGTAGAGAATGTATGTAGAATTACAATTCTAATTCTGGAAGTAGCGATGAAAGGCGTGGCCATGACTGGTATTTTATCATTTCGGTCCGATTCTACCTCAGCAGCTTAAAAAACAAGGTTAATAATCTTTATATTTTAAGAACATAAAATATTCCTATGTATATATACTGGCAGTATCAGTTTTTGGGTGTGGCGCTACAAGTGAAATGAAAGAGCTTATAACATTTGATCAGAGAGCATTAATTGATGGTGGAAGTGTGAAAGGAAACAATTGTTTTTATTAACTTTTATTGTGATCAATTCCATTCATATAAAACTGGAAGTAAGGATAATAGGGCGTGGTACTATAGCTGGTCATGTAAAATGGCGGTACTCATAAAATATATTGCATTTTATGGAATATCCTTGTTAATGCACCACTCTTACGTAATTTTAAGAGAAAATTAATTCCACTGCTGTAAAACTGGAAGTAATCATATTTGGGCGTGGCGCTACATCAGAAATTAGTCAGCATGTGGTCTTCTATCGTTGTGCCAATTTTCATACTTGTAACCAAAAACTGAACAATTCTGTACAATTTGTGCACCATATTCTTGCACTAAGAGCACAGTCCAGATTCTAAGTGAAATTTACGTTACCATGGCAATTCAAGGTAAAGCAGAAAGCGTTGAAATTCAGAAAATTTTAAATCATTTTGATTGATTCATCTACAAAAGCAAAACCAGCATATTACACTATGACAATAATAATAACATACAGCTATTTCGTATTGCACATTGCGTATTGCACATTGCACTTTGCGTATTGCACATTGCGTATTACACATTGCGTATTGCACTTTGCGTATTGCATTGTGTATTCGATGATTGAAATACGTCTTAGGTGTATAAAACAGTCATGCCGCCACCATATATGGTGATGGGCTTCGATGGAAAGTTTTTTGGTTTGTCGACATTTTGAGCTCAGTGAGTAGAAAAATGATTCTCAGTATAATCATATGCAAAACACAATATGCAATGCGCAATACGCACGAGACGTTTTTTGTGAAATAGCTGTATAAGCAAACAAAATATCAAAGAATCAAAAAGTTATTTATAGTATATCTCTGGGCATACAACTGAATGATGAATGTAATAACGAGAGGATAAATCATTTTTCGAACAGGGACAGTCACGCACTTCCTCTTTATTTATTCACATAAATTGCTAAAATGATTATGAAAAAAAACAAAAAACAATAATGTATTATAAAATAATCTACTTCCTAATTTAACTATTAAATTTATTAAAAAAAATATGCAACCATGATAAAAAACAATTTCTTGTCACACTCGGTTCTGAATTTGAATAAATCGCAAAAACAGTAGAACTAATGACGCGTTATTCATTTATTGCTTACGCTTTACTGATGGTTCATGGGAGTCTCCTTTACTAAATCCAGGGTTACGTAAGGTTGTGTGAACTTTGGACGTAATTGTGATCGCTCATGATCGCTATTGTCGAATGCCGCTGTGAATTGTTTGTTATGTACACTGATCGTGATTTGATTCTTTTGATATTTTGCTTGCTAAATGCCATAGTGTATATTATGCTGATCTTGTCTTTTTAATACGAATCGCTCAAAAAATCAATGTTTCTGATTTCAACGCTTTCTGTTTATCGTTGCCATAGTAAAGTTAATTTCACTGAAATTCAATGTAAGACCAATAACTGGTGCATTTATGATCGATCCGACTTAGGGAACATTGTTTGTGCATACAAGGTTCCAAAAACATTGTTCACAAAACCTATCGAACAGGAATATAGAGAGTATTGATTTAGAGGCAGTCGTTTCGATGCTGTAGCTATTGTCTATATTGACAGTTCTACTTTAGCTACTCCGTTACTACAATTACGTCATTTTTGTCTTGTTTAATCATACGGCCTTAATTTATCTCATTCACGGTCGTCTTTTTCAATGCATTAGCAGAAGGAATTCTGTAATTCTGCTACTTTTAATTACAGAATTCTTCCCTGAGTACGTATTATAAATAAATCCTTTGATAATAATATACAATTATTTTTTAATTTTTGCCATTATATTATGTCATAAATAAGATGCACACGTCATTTAACCGATCGATTCAATTCCCAGGAAACCCACAATCGTTAAAGGACAAAAACATTGAGACACTTAGACAACGGTGTTGCAATTAAACGCCTGATAAAGACACTGCTTTTAGCGTAAAATGACGGTAATTTGAGATGATCAGCTTAACCCTTCTGCTAACATACAATTGCAGTGATAGATCTTTGGCTGTGTTGCTAGAATATCAACAGTATTCCTTTTGTTTTGACTAACATTTTAGTTAGTAGTACTCACCGTATGTCGTTAAAGTCGTACATGAAATATTGTCATGTAGAACTGTTTTGTTGTCCCAGTATTGTACACGGCAGCAGTACCGACCATCATGCTTTTTCTCTAGTCTTGGTAGCATAGACAACGTCACATTCGTTTTACCAACAACTTGGAAGTCACTTTTAGTGAAGCCTTTTTCAAAGAAGTATTTGTTGTCATCAGACTGTCGAACGGCAATATCCTTACCATTGGTCTTTACATGCGAATTTCTAAACGTTTCGACATCAGACATGTTATAATGCCAGCGTATGGTATAATTTGAACCAATCTCGCCAGATGTTTGCGGCTGAGGCTGATAGATCCACCTGAATCCATCTTTGACATGAATGAAGCCTTTGCATTAGTAATACCTTTATTGGCAAGAATATACTATTAAAAAGCACAGGAAACGACATTGTTCTAGTTTTTCTCCTTGTCTGTACGGTTACATTCTTACCTGAGTACGTAACACGTTCAATAAAGATGCAGAACACAAAGACAAAACACAGACAATGGCGAACTGATAATCCGTTGAGAGTCATCATCTGAACGACAACCAACCACTGGAAAAGATAAAAAAACAGTTGTTGGTCTAAGATGCCGAAAACCTTTAAGCTAAAACGTACCTAGAAGAACTCGTCGTGTTTTTGAACGAGTAAAAAGACGCGTTTCAAGTGATTCTGTTTTGTTCTTCCCTGTGAATTGACCTGTCGGGCCTTCATATCAAACTTGTCTCCAAAAAAGCAAACGCGTAACGCGATAGGTTGCTATAGTTTACCGAGAGAAAGGTGAAACCGAAACTGCTATGGCTGTCATTTGCAACCCCCAGAATATGGAATTAGTTTCCGTAACGGAAAAAGCTACTAAAGTAAGTTTAATAGTTCAAACAGTGGTTTTATTTAAAAATAAAGATCGATTAAACGTAGCGTAACCTCCCTTCCAGTAGGTTCTGGAGATATCTCAGTGATTGAAAGCAAACACTAATCAGTTTAGAGTGAATTCCAAAAGAAGATCTAAAACGAGTAGATAATTTCATATAGAAATGCCACAAGTGAAAACCACTTACAATAAATCACTTGATCGGTATATACTTGTATACTGTGAAACATGGGCCATTTCATATTTTTTGGTCGTTGTACTTTGTCGAGATTTAGCGAAAAAAACTGTAGCGTGACATTTTGTACTTGACTTGGTCGACAGGATTTGTTAACCATAAGTCAACACGCCCATCATATTGTGGACAGGCAAAAGAGGGCCATGAAGGATCTTAAATTTACCTGATATTTGAATGGATTGGACTAGATAAAGAATAAACAAGAGCAGCAATACCCGTATATTGAATAAACGTATCATGGGTGTCTTAGAGAGGAATACATATTAATACATCAAACATCTTGTAAGATAAGTTGAAAGTGTTAATTATCTGATCGATACTCTTGTATTTCAAAACTCTAATATCTCAGTTGGTTATTTGTTTCAATTTGTTACTAATAATATTAAATACGAACATATTGCAAGTTGTGTTAGATTTTAGCAGGTCGTGTTTACTCCTTTTTGCCTCGGGCTGTTTTGACATTTCTCCACCGGTCAAAAAAGTAGTCGAGTTACACGTTCTTCTTAATCGGCTTATTTGCTTCAGGCTTCTGTCTGTGTTTTACTGTTTGGCGTTAGTTTGAGACCCGGGGGGGGGGGGGGGGGGGGGTACTCCCATATATGGACTATACGGGGATGTGCCGCTCAACAGGGTATGGTTTTTGTCTCTCCGACTCTGGAACAGGGTATACAAATCACTGTTTCTGTCTGGAACAGGGGTATATTTTACGTTCAGTTTGGCTCTGGAAATAATACTCTGGAACTAGAGTATATTTTTATTGCTTCTGGTCTGGAACAGGGTACCTATTTTGGCCATGTTGTCTGGAACAGGGTCGCAAAATTATCTTTTTTTTGTCTGGAACAGGTCCAGGGTCTGAGCGGCACACCCCCGTCCTAAATTTAAGGGAGTAGCCCCCCCCCCCCCCCCCCCCGGGGGGGGGGGGGGGGGGGGGGGGGGGGTTGAGAAGTAAAGAGCATATCCAAAGCTGCCTAGTCTTTAATTTTGATACCCTTTGAAAATCACAGTCGTGCAAATTATTTCCAAATGGTATGATTACCTCTACTAAAAATACAATGCGGGACCACTTACTAGTCGGTGCGACTAGGCAAACACGACAATAATGCTCCTAAAAATCATTCTGGTTCTAAATCTATTATTTCCTATTCGGTGTGGCTTTCTTTTATAATGCTTAGCCAGACAGGCCACGAAAGGGGACTGGTTTATACTGGGAAGATATGACGGTACTCCAGTTATTCATCTAACTTTGTACACCTTGACATAAAGACGCATTTGTTCAGCAATTATTGTCAAATGCCAACAATGTTTCGCGTTCTCGTCGGTATAAGTGAAGTTTAAGATTTGCAAAACTTACGACGGCGACGTCAACCGGAAGTGTAACAAACTTCTGTTCGGAGTTTCATACCTTCATAGTTGGTATTCCTTCTGGATGAAGTAACCTCACAGGCTTAGGCTTGGACTAAATCTCTAATGTACGAAACCCCGAACAAAAGTTATTGACACTTCCGGTTGACGTCGCCGTCGTAGGTTTTGCAAATCTTAAACTTCACAAATACCGACGAGAACGCGAAACATTGTTGGCATTTGACAATAGAAACGTATTTTTAATTCCACTGGTTATCTGAGTAAATGCGTGTTATGTCAAGGAGTTCAGCAGTGAGAACAGAACTCGAAACTGGAGTATCTCAGGAAACGGTGTGCATTACTCAAGAAATGCCGAGGCAAAGGTTTTCCCTAATCGATCACGTGATATAAAGTATTTGTTCATAGAAAACCTAGTTCTCGATATCATGACTAATCGGTTACATTTGATGTATAAGATGTTTCAAAGAATATCAATATTGCTATAAATCCAAGTACAATTGAATACGGGGAATTCCCATTTCTAAAATAATTCATCCAGAAAGAACACGGTGGCGGAAATAATTCTAGAACTAATAGCTATTAGTAGAAACCAACTAGCATACTATCACGAATCCTGCAATCTGATTGGCTAACGTACTCACTATCTATTGCGTGATAGATAGTGAGTAGCGAAAAAGCCGGCGTTTTGAACAAAAACAAAGCGAAAAATCAGTAAATTTGGTATAAATTCGAATATAGTATGCAAGTTGGTTTCTACTAAAACAATTAAACTACTCGTTCTCGTTTTCTATGAGATCAAATAGTCAACTCGACGCTACGCGCCTCGTTGACTACCGACTCATAGAAAACGAGGACGAGTAGTCTAATTGTTAGATAGATGTACAATAATATACTGTGGTAGTTCATTTACAGCCAGTAAATGAAATACAGTTTTGTTCCAGAGACTTCATAAATCTTCCCGTTTTCAAGGTGATTCCTCTCAAGCGCATATACAATCCCCGGGGGGAGAGGGGGAGACTTCCATATATAAAGTCAGTGGAGATACTCATCGGAAATGACTCCTAGAAGGTACCCGAGTCTCATCTAACTGGACGTGGGATGAAATAATTTTCGCCTCAACTGAAAGTATATTAATTCCTTTGCATTTTGCGATTAATTTTCGATACATCAGAAGCTTCGCAAAACAAATGTTATTTGCTATTTATTTGCTGACAGACACCCTAAGAGGTACTAGGTGTCTTGGTGTTCCTTTTAAATCTGAGACCCCTAAGCGGTACCAAATCGAGGATTTCAAACCCTAAAAGATAAGACGAGCACTGATCCCCACCGCTTTATAAATGGGAGTCGCATACAATCGCATACAAAAGGATTTGAGATCTATTAACCTGTACTCTGGCAAAGGTCATGGAAAACATTCCTTCCTCAAGTGGAAAAACTGAATGACTGGATTGTTAGCTCTAACAACGGCTGTTATATTTTGAAAACAAATAAATAACATAAATCAAAGGCACCCAATGATGAACTCGTGGATTTTCGGTATGTGACTGACGAGGAACGCCTTGAAGAAGACATTAGGGCATGTTTGAGCATGGAACCAGCACATGTCTTTGCAGTTATCTTTCGTGATCAATGCTGTATGTTTTATATTTCCCTCTTTGAACATTAATTAAGTAAAATGTATTATTAGTAAAGTTCAATGATTGATTAGCATCTGTGTTGTGTCGATTTTAATCGACACAAAGCTTTGGCATCATTCAAGACTTACTGGGATCCCCGTATACGTAGGACCTGTGAGTGTGGATTTCCGAGGGCCGTGTCTCGGTTCGTTTCTAGAAGGCCTCCCTTTTCTAGACTACTTTGTTCTTCAAATACTTGCTACAAATATAGATTGATAGTTATTTGATGGTTGAGGCGTATTTTGTGGGTTTCCGGGATCGGCTGGATTTCGAGTTGTTTTCGCCTGAATTCAAAGAGACGTACGTAGCACATGCAGCAACAACACACAACGGTAAACTTGTTTGATAATAATAAAAACCAATAAATAATGAAAATCAATACACAAATGCAATAACGCAAATTCAAGTCCAATTCATCTTCAAGTCAGCATGTACATGAATGTAATCTTGATTGTGCGCGAGTCTCTAAGTTTTTGGCCGATTTGGGTAAGCTTTGCTTTGCTGGCAAGCCATTTTGGAAATCTGAAGCTTCATGTCTAGTTCCCAGTTCCATGCGGCTCAAAAGTTTACAATTTGTCCCCGAGTGAGTGAGTGATACTTCCGGTTCAAAAGTCCCATCCCAATAACTCGTGGATGCTTCGCAACCCACGAGTTAAAAAGAAACAAACAAAATTGATAATTAACCGTATATATGGCCCCACCATTTTAATATTTGAAAATAATATTTCGATATAATAGCTTCTAAATTCAGCTAAAATGGTTGCTGCAAATCATAAAAAGTAATATTTTAGTATGCTTGACGCAAAGTTGTTTATAGCATAGTTATTATACTTGGCTACACATGGGTTTATACCAGTTGGTACTTGTATCCGCTGATCCATTTTGTAGGATAAATAAAGATGATGATGATGATGATGATGATTAAGTACAGTTGTGAAATTCATAAAAGATTAAAACACATTTCTTTATTTTCGCGCTTTGGTTCAGCCCTTGTTGCATTCAATAATCGCTCTTTTTACGTTCACTGAATTTGTTAGTAATCCCAATTACGCTACCAAATATGTCGATTTCTCGAATTGCTTGCATATTTAGTTTATACGACATGTCTACCGACTACTGAATATATAGCTAATTGCATAATCGTTGTCGGGTTGAAAATCATGAAAGCTATGACCAAAAGGAATTCTGGGAAAATAAAACTCTCAAATAACACCGTGAAATGATCGACCTTTTTATCCAGACTTGTAGGATCATATACCTTCAAAACTACGAGAGCATTGAATATATCTACATGTAATGTGGCTCATGAACTGATTTCCCATCCATCCTTGCGGTCTCAGCTTCTATGATTTATGATTTTCAACCCGACAACGATTGTGCAATTAGCTATATACATCGACCGATACCGTTAACATGTGAATTCACGTGGAAAGAGTGGACAAAGAGAGAAATAAAGATAGAGAGAAATAAAGTAAATAATAATAATAAATAGAAAACATTCCCTCTAGATACCTCTTAGACGTGCAACGGAAATCCTTCGATGGATCGCCTTTCGGTCGATTCACATATTCTATTTATTTTCATGCATATTCATTTCAAAGCTGTCTAGCTCGTCTGTGTACACAGGATTTCGCGACAGTCTTATAAAGTTGACATTATGTCATATTCTCCTTCACTTGTTGAATGTTCTAGAATACCTTTTATGACTAGTCGTTTCTAATAGAAGTGTAGACTTGCTACAAGTCGTCCACTCTCTTTTTCTCCCTGCCCATAGAAAGAGAACTTGGCGAGCGCGAAGCGCGAGAATTTACGAGCGACGGAGTCGCGAGTGGGCGACTTGTTTCCCTTGCAGGGATTCGATTTCCGTTTCGCGCCAAAAATGTCGACAATTTTGACGTAATCGACTTTTGGGGGCGGAGAGAAATCAAAATATGAATAATTATATAGGGCGGCTTTTCATTCTTTTTATTCTGTTCTAAGCTATTTACATACTTGATTGACATCTCTTCACCAAGGCGTTCTGATTGGCTATTTGATATAATGTATTCACCGACTGAAAAACCCGTCGGTAAAAATGGCGCGAAGCAGAGATGAAAAGTCCTCAGTCCCGCCAGTAAAAAAAAAAAAAAAGGGCTGAGGACTTTTAGAAAGTCTAATAGAAGTGCTGCGAGTTGAATTATTTGGAGCCGAGGATAACTATACACATTCATTCTACATTTCAGGCAAATAATAATGACACGAGGTAACAGTAACACTAATTACATCTAAATTTTATCGATATATTTAATCGATATATTTCTTACAAATTGGCAGGGACTGCCGCTCATGCGGCAGCAGGTGGGAATTTTGTCTACGCATGCGCGCGCCGAATTGGCTTTACATGTGCGGGTTTCCTATGTAAAGCGGGAAACTTTAAAAATAAGAACAAAATGGCGTCTCGTTTCGTAATAATATCATAGTTTTTTCTCACTTTATCTTTACCTTGTTTCCTCGACATTGAGTTCTTCAGATAGCTATTGCTATATTTGTCATCGGCCATGTGAAAAAAAGGTTAAGGGATTACAGAAACATTCGTAATTACCTCGATGTTTTACCAACTTGTATCGGTATTACGATCGGTAGGCACGAAAACACACAAGGCCTCCTCTGCCCAACATGCCGCAGAGCAATTGATAAACATAAAATTACAGGACAGTTTTTTTTTCATATGAGTATCTTCCTACTTAGCTGTTTACTTTTACTTTGTTTGGTCGTATGATTTTTCCCCGTAATTTTCACCACCGCTTACCGGCGTTTTTCTCACACCAATGTAAATTTTTTTTTAAATTCAACTAACAAGCTTGTCGACTCGAAGGAAGAAGCGGACAGCAGGACGTCCAGGAAAGCGAAAATCGTATTCTCATAAACCACTTCATCAAAGAAGAAAATATTGGGAGGAGGAGGAAACGCCTGTTTTGGAGGCCAAATAAAAAGAGGCCTCAACAAGGAAGTGTTGTTATCACCGGGTTTTTTTTGAAGAGCTTAGCGAAAACAGTAATCAGTAGTTATTGTATCTAGTGGGCGAAATTGGAAACCAGTATTTTTGTATTTGTAACCCAATCAAAATAAAGATTATTATTATTAAAACATAAAAGTATTATCGCAAAGTAAGTTACAAATTAATCAAACAAATTAAGAGAGAAATTAAAATTATTTTAAAATTATTATTATTTTCTTGCATGATAGGGTGTGACCTTCGAGTGGAGTTGAATATGCTAAAGAACAGGATATACAGAGATTTCAGCGTGGACAAAAAATTACGCATTTATGACCCCCAACAGTTTGAAATGTATTGCAAAAATGCAGGAGCACGAACAATCTTTGCTAACATTCTGACTGCAGTTTCAAATAGAAGACAATCAGATGAAAGGATAGAACTGAATAAGAAAAGAGCTGTCAATGTAATCTATATACTTTGTTATTGTTCAAGTCAATTATGTAACAATTTGCAAGTCGATCACAGCCTATACCTCTACAAAAACCACATCAGTCAAGAAGGTCTGGATACCGAATATATTATTGCAGAGTTAGCCACCGATCGTTAGTCTTTATACGAGTTGACCGCTGACCGCTGACCGGAGGCCTGGTTGATTTACCGCAGGCCTGGTGGCAAGAGCACTCTCTCGTTGCTTACCGACAGGAAAGGATCGGAACTCTGGAACTGTCCGAACTTCAGTTGCTTTATGGAGTTCTCGTTAGAGTTAGTATCGGTAATGTTACATTAATATGTTCTTTGAGTATTTTGTCATACCGTTGTGTCTATTTTATTCCAGAACGGTCTCTTCATCGTTGTCAATAAAATCCATTTGAACATCGAGGAGGTTGTTTCTTTATGAAGAAGGGGCCGTTTCTCTGACAAGGATAAACCATAAGTTCAAGAATTCAAGGAGAGAAAAACATGGTAGTCGTTGGATGCTCAGTCCCCGGCTGCGAGTTCAAGTCCGACGATGTATCCGAGGCCATGTCAATCGCCATACTCACAAACCATGGCCTTGCTCATCAAGCTGCACCGCCCGCCATTGCTGGACCTGCCCCAGTCCCTCGCAGTCCAAAGCTAGAGCGGCGCAAAGTGGACGTCGGCGTAACCACAGAAGAGTGGAATGTGTTTGTGCGTCGATGGGATGTTTTTCGTGCTTGGTCGGGAATAGATGAAGCATCAGCACCCTCACAGCTGTTCCAATGTACAGGAACCGAGTTCGGCGACAGCCTGTTAAAAGTCAATCCCAATCCCACCTCAGACTCCCTGACACAACTGCTCACCGCCATGCGCTCACTCGCAATAATCCCGGTCGCCACTGGAGTGCTACGCACCGAGCTGCTCCAGCTGCGTCAGGAGCGTGATTTAAACCTTCCGGACATTCGCAGCGAGGGTGCGTGGGAAGGCTGAGACCTGCGTCTTTGCCGCTAAGTGCGAATGCGGAAAAGGGGTCGACTACACAAACCATGTAATACGGAACGTCCTTCTCGGTGGAGTATTTGACCCGGACATCTGCCGAGAAATACTGGGGACCGTCAAAATCCTCAAGATCCCAGCGAACGAAGTCATCGCCCTTGTGGAAAACAAAGAAATGGCGCAGAACGCCCTTCCGTCGTCGACCCTGTCCGCCCTCTCCTCCTTCCGACGCCAGTAAAATCCACCTGCAGCTCCTCCCACCAAATCTTCCATGTTGTCAGATCGAGCGAAACAAGCACCGTGCCCCGACCGCAAGAACCCCTTCCACCTGTTCACGGAAGGTACTCGGGGTGGAACTCCAAACCCCACCCAGTCTGCATTGAATGCTGCAGATCCACAGCGCGCGCCCCTGGCCCCTGGTCCCTACCCACTGTTCAAGCCGTAGAAGCAGATGCAATATCTCAAGTTGCGGCCCTTCAAGTTGATGAACCTTGTCCCCGTCAACAACGCCGACGTCGTCTCCGCGGACGCACCAAGGCTGCCCGCGGCACAATCAGCAAACTTTCACCAGTGATAGTTGATCATCAGGTCTTCACCGCGGCTGAGTGGAAACGGGCACGTCTCCGAGCCCACCCAAGAATCGCAATAACCGTCAACATGGACATCTCAGAGCATGCTAAATATGGCAGTCCTACACCATCCTCCAATGCCGATGCTGAGATCTCAGCCATTACTGACACTGGCGCACAATCCCGAGTGATCAGGGGCGTAGCGTGCTTTTTTTCCAATGTACGCACAGAGCTACGAGCGCCGAAGGTGTGAGTTTCTAGGGGGGTGAGGGGGCATGCCCCCCTGGAAATTTAGAAATATAGTGTCTTGGAAATACCATTTTCTTCGTTTTCCAGCGGACTTTCTCGCTACATAAATACATAGTAAAATGCATCTATCACTCAGTTTTTTTGGGATTTATGTAAAGGATTTATATAAAGCTTATATACTGTTACCGAGGTCTATTAGCGATATAACAACCCGATAGGCGAAGCCGGGTTTTTTGGTATTTATTTTGTTTGAGAGACTGTTCACTGGGGCTGCTACATGTTTTCTCCGGGATTTTCACTGGTCGAGAGACGACTACGTCGCTGCAGATAACGTTGACGAGTGGCGAACGCGAGAGCTGATAGGGGGTGTGATGGCATGCTCCCCGAAAATTTTTGAAATATAGGGTCTCTGAAATAGCATTTCCTGCCTTCTGAGAGTAGTTTCCAGGAAGTTTACACTGAGTCAGCTGTTGATTTGGTCTTAGATTTATTTTTTATTTTTTTATTCTTCATATAATATTTGTATTTTAAGGATTTTAAATTGTACGCACGTGCGTACGTGCGTATATGCACGCTATGCCCCTGGTGATGTATGGTCATTGGCAGAGTTCTCATCATGCGGACTCTCACGTGACAACCTACTCCCCGTGACATTGGCTCTGTCGGCTGCCAACCGTTCTCCCATCTCGATTGAAGGAGCATTTTTCGCCAGGCTCACGGCGAAATCTCGTAGCGGAGAGTCATTCTGCAGATCATTGGTCTACGTGAGCAGCACCGTCCAAAACATGTACCTGTCATACGACTAGATGCTCAGCCTGGGGATTCTGGCGAACGACTTCCCCTCTTTCGAAGACACAAGTGGATGTGGTAAAGGATGTGATATAGCTGTCCCCCACAATCCACCTTGCATCAACGCTACACGAGCAATTAACAGCGGCTGCGATGCACCAGCTACCTCAAGTGACGCGACATGCTCATGCCCCCAGCGGGATATCGCGCCACCACGACCATCTGAACTGCCATTTCCTCCGACACCAGAAAATAAACGAAACTGTTAAATCATCTGCGACACCAGAAAACAATGGGCGAATGAAAGCTTTGATGCTCGACAGATACGCCTCTTCCACGTTTAACACTTGCCCCCACCGAGCGCTACCCTGCAGTTGAAATACATGTCAACCCCTCCGCTGAACCGAAGGCATGTCACACGCCAGCCACCGTGCCGCTGCACTGGCAGAAGAGGTTTACGAAGACCTCCTGCGGGACGAAGTCCTCGGCGTCATTGAGCGCGTTCCATATGGCGAACCAGTGACATGTTGTCTTGATACCAAAACCCGCGAATTTCAATTTTAAGTATTACACCGCATAGTTTGCACTAAGAACCTTTTATATAAAATTGGGAAATCTGACTCTCTTCTCTGCTCCTTCTGCGGCTCTCATGAAGAAACTCTCGAACATTTGCTTGTTGAATGTTAGAAAGTCGACGTTTTCTGGAAATTGTTAGCTGAATGGCTAGCAGCCTATAATGTTATATTGGAGGATCTAAACAAAATGGACATTATTCTTGGTGTTTGTAAACTAGGTGATGATAAAGTTTTGATTAACCGCATACTATTGCTAGCTAAGTATTTTATAATTATAAATGCAGTTTAAAAAAATTGATTCCCTCAGTTTCTTTATTCGTACCACGGATTAGGCACACTTATGATATTGAAATTAGGATAGCTACAAACAAAGATAAACTCTCATATCATTACAAAAAATGGAACAAACTTCTTTTATTTTTCTACAACAAAATGTTGCCAAGTTTGGATTTCCTGTGGCAACTGGCCAGCGGTTGAACATTGTAAAACGTAGTTAGAACGTCTGGCGAACGTGTGTGGAGAGTCGCACTCTCTTGTTAACTGACTTTATTTAGGTCTCGAATTCATGTAGAAAATTGATCTCATGTGCAAATAAAAGCCCGAATTTGTTCAAGCAGTTCGTCCCGAAACTCCATCCGAGTAGGAAACTCTGATGGCAGCCACACAAAACCTGATACATCTTAGTAGCTTGTAGTATTGTATATTTACACTTATCATATTCATTAATAATTCATGAGGAAAACACAATATAAATCATAGGCGTGGAAGAGCTTGTATTTTTGATTTTCTCGGCCAAACTTACTGGCATCTTGAAAATTATATTATAATATTCATTAATAATTCATTAGGCAGCTGTCCAATCTGTGCTCAGCATTCTGGTCACGTGGCTACCTTGTAACTCCCATACAATTTCCAAGAAACTAAAAGCACGGGGAGGGTTTGAATAGTTGGCAGAGAATAGGTGGGGTTGATTAATTACTGCAATTGTTCATAAGTATGATACAGAATAGTAATGAAGCTTATTAGTATTCTGTATCTGATACAGAAGAGTCGGAGGCTGCTCACGCGAAGTCGTTGAAAATATCCGAGTAAGAGTTTTTGGAAATCAAGAAAGGAAAGAATAAACTTGTTAAAAATGGCTAAATTAAGAAAATAAACTGCCGCACTTTTAAGAACGGACCTCCATAAAATGGCTTAAATTTAGTCGACCGCCGAAGGCCGTCGACAACTGACTTTTAACTCGAAGTGAAAATAAGATGTTTTTCGAAAATTTGCCATTATTGCATGTAACCCAGCTCTACATAGGCTAAATATTACAACCAAACTAAATGTATCATAGAAAATCATGTAAAATGAATTTTACAGAGCGCCAAAGTGACCCGAAATTATAGCGTCTTTCAGGGCGATTTTGATGCAAAAGAAGGGGGGGGGGGGGGGGGGGGGGGGGGGGGGGGGGGGGGGGGGGGGGGGGGGGGGGGGGGGGGGGGGGGGGGGGGGGGGGGGGGGGGGGGGGGGGGGGGGGGGTCGAGAGCAAAAGCCTGAACCAAACTTTAAATACGACCATTCTTAATCTATTCCTATAGGTAATAAATGATAGCAATTTGAAAGGAATCGGCCGACCCCCATCTTTCAACTCTGCCCGGTTTTCTCAGACAATGACACTTAACACAGGAACTACAACACGTTGCAAGTAATCTAAAGGCGTTTGCGAAGACGGGTAGACATTCATTCATGAGAGGTAGCATAGTAGTAAGCAGGATGGAAATGTGAAACTGCATCCGCCTCCTCCTTTTTCGTCTTTCATGTTTTCTTCTGTTTACGTTTACACGCGACATCATCAGAAACTAAATGTGTGATAAATTTAAATGACATGGGCGAATGCACACTTTTAAAGTTGGTGGTAAATACTTTCGTGAGTTGGTGGTATATAGTTGCCAATACTGATGTCGATCAGTTCTGCCGGCATGCACAAGGATTTGGTATTCATTTTACGTTTCTGGCTGCTGATAAATCAGTGGAGCTGCTGTGACTGCACATACACTCGAGTACAGTGCCAAAATGAGTAATATTGAGAAGACAGAGCAAGGTATTGTAAAAGTTAGTCATACCTGGTCATACTTTACCGAGTTGTAGCAACAGTGTGTTGTTTGGTCTCGATCAGGTGTTTCACGAATAACACGTTATCAACTCCCGTCCTTCATGTAGCAACTTCATTCAATATTCTGAATAATCTTATACAGGTCCATCGCGTAAACGCATACGCATCACAATTCCGGAAAAAGAACTGGTTCTTCGTTGTTACGAAAACAAAAATGGACAGAGTTGGGAAGAAGTTCTGCAAGCCGTGCAAGAAAACCTTGATTGTCTTCCGTTTTCGTGTCCTGCCGTTGAGTTTTACCTGGAGCAGGATAGCAGGCAGGCAATAAACCGCATTCGTCGCATTATAAGCAACGAACTTAAAGCAGCCACAGAGTCGACGGACATCCCAGTTTCAGGACCTATGTCCAGTGTACTCTCATCTAAAATGAGGTACGCCGAGAAGAAGAAAACAGAAGATCGATATAGACCGAATGCAATAATGGCGTCCAATTTCAATTGTCATTGTTCTGGACTGACTAACCTCGTGTTCATGTGGAAACACAAAAGCATTTTCACCTGAATGAGAGGCTAGTCAGTCCAGAACAATGGCAATTTTGGACGCCATTATTGCGTTCGGTCTATGACGCCAAATTTAGTAATTTGGTTAGCACTAGCTGGAATGAATCAGCAGAGCAAAGTGCCATGACAATGAAAAACAAGCCAAAAGCAAAAAGGCAAACAAAAAGCGAAAACGATCCAAAGGAAAAGGCAAAGGTAAAGCCGAAGACGCACACGTGGCTATGTGCAACAAAGCAATGAAAACGCTTGACAAAGTGAACAACCTTTTAGATAAGTATGCAGATAGTTCGAGCTCAAGTGACTAGTTTCAAGTTATGTTATACACAGTACTAGTGTGGATTAAGTATAAAGACGAAATAATTCTGCTTAGTAAATAAAATAGTTTGAGCTCTGCACATTTCTTGCACAGCGTAGGTCACATAGAACTATTCCAGACAGTTTAAGAATCGATCAACTAACTAATGTATCCAGGATATTAATTGTTGATAGCATACACTCTATTTTATATCACACTCGATATATGAGGCTTGTTGTTTCGTTCTTTCCAATAAAATACATTTAAAACTATCTAACTATGTCCAGTCAGGTTTTCTACGACCCGGATAGGTTGGATGGTTTGTAAACTCATTTGCATATTTTGTTGACTCATTATAATAAATAGTGAGCTTACACGGAACATCTCTATTTATGCCTTATTATTATAATTATAATTATAATAATTATTGTTGTTATTATTATCATCATTATTATTTTTATTACTAGTAGTTTCTGATAGAAAGTGAATTGCTGCGAGTGAATTGAAATGGGTCAGTTGCTATGGTTTTAAATTTGTCCATAAGGCAATTGGATAGATTATGCATGCATTAAATTTAATCGAGTACCATGTTTAGCCTGTTGATTGAGTCTTGACTTCGTATTTTCCTCGTATTTTGCATCCATTCAAAGGGTAAGTGTTTTCTACAAATTTATCATGTCAACTTTATTCATTATTATTTAAGTTGATATATAATTAAAGTTACTTATGCACGACCTAACAAACTTCAAGCCCATTCTCGTGTTGAAATAAAGGACTTCAAGGTTATCACGCCCAGTTATACAATGGCGTACTTCTACAGTCGATCAGATGTAATATCAATGAATTATTGCATGTATTCTTCTTCTGTTTTCAAAATCATATTCAGATCTTGATCAAGGGAGACATCTTGTATAAACTTACATACATACATGTACATAAGCTTTATATAAGCTTACATAAGCTTTATTTTTCCTCAAATTTCCAGAGTAGCTTTTACAAGCTAATGTCTTCGAGTAGCTGTATGAATTGTACTTGAATTTACAACGAGCGATTTGTTTGATTCAGTAGTCTGGCCGCCATGATTTATAGCGATTGGTTTGGCGAAGAACAACGAGCTCGATCACTGAGGTAGATAGGTCACTAGCGACAAGATCGGCAACTGACGTGATCACTGAGTACACAAGAGCGATGAAAACTCATACATGTATTAAAGAACATTGTCTTCCCCTGGAAATGTCACTATAAAATCGTACGTGACCCTGATGAATGCTTCTAGCAATGAATAAATGGACTGAATAAAGTTGTATTTGACATGATAATTTATAGAAAACGAACACTTACCTCCCTTGAATCGAAGCAAAACACGGGGGAAATGACAACCTGTAAACACGAGTATCACTTGAGCATCATGGCCTGAACGCGCAAGAATTGACTACCATTACCTCTGTACAAAAATACTGCAGACACAAAATCATCGTGAACGAAAACAATCCAAAATCGTATTGGAAACTGGTTATAAGAGCCCAAGCCCCACGCGGGCACATCAACACAGGAACTCCGTCGAGATTAGTTTCGCTGCTCGCCTGTCGGCTCGCAGCAATTAATAATTAATTAATTAATTAACTGCTGCGAGTGAAGCGAGCAGCGAAACTAATCTTGGGTTTCCTGTGTTGAGATGGGGTTCCTGTGGCGGATTTTCATATTGGCTGCAAATCGAGATTTGTGTTAGCTTAGATGATTTTCGGAGCCCACAGTACTTATGATCAGCGGTGGTAATAACAACAACATGGCCGTTCAAACATGATACAATACGTTCTCCTTGGTTGCATTGTAATTACACTCCGAAAAGAAAGCGTAATAACAACATGGCCGCTCAAACGTGATACAATAATTCTCCTTGGTTGTATTGTACTTACATTCGGAAAAGAAAGCGAAAGCTTGACATGTCCATAGCGACTATTAAACAGTGAATAGTTGGCGAGATTGTCTACCAGCTGTGTACGGGGGAAGATGAAAGTTCGCCGTGATAATGGTGCTAGAACTGGTAAACAAACGCCAATAGTTTTCTATGGTTTTCTATGGAATACGAGCGAATATTTCACGAAAAAAATATATTATTTGGTATACAACGAGCCTTTAGGCGAGTTGTATACTAAAATAATATAATTTTTGAGTGAAATTTTCGCCCGTATTCCATTGAAAACCATGGAATAACCATATTATCCTATACATATTACATCAACAATTAAAACTGTCAAGTCGTTTCTACTTAGCTTTTCGAGTTTCGTAGAAATAAATGCTATGAATTTCGATTTCGTCGTGTCAATTGTTGTTTTCTAACGCTTCTTCTGAGTGAAGGAAGATTTGAATTATTTTTCGAACTTGAAGGAAGTGGAGGAAAAAAGCGGGAAAATTTACAACATTTTGATTGGCTAATACAAACCATGAAATACCGCTCTGTATTTCATAGAAATGGTGAGCTCTGATTGGCTGAGATGTAATATGTATAGGATAATATATTTTACCTCACATCAACTGTTTCAAGTTGGACTAAAATACCACTGCATAAATCATCTCCTTTATATACTTCAGTGTAGTACGTACTATTAAAGACTGGCTTTTGATTAAACGTGATGAGAAAAGGAATATGTGTATTATCAAGCGAAATATATTCATGTTTTATCACTCGACAGAAGCGATCAGAAGCCACATGTGTCGCCAATTTGAAGCACAGAAAGCCCAAACATTTGGGCTTTGTCATTTGCTGAAATGTAGAATGAATGTTCACAGTTACATGTATATTTTGCAACTCGCAGCACTTTCTATAGGTAAATTCATTGGATGACGAGGGAATTCCACGTGGAATTCACGAGTCATCCAATGAATTTTCCTTGAATCCCATAGCGTTCTCTTTGTTTTAGAAAAATATAGTTTTTTGGCAATTTTGAGTCGCTATTTATCGCGCGTCGCAAAGAAAGCCAGTGCAGTGTTCAGTCTTTCGCTACGCTAGCCAATAGGAATCAAGCAAAATTGAATACTAAAATCAGTTTATTTGAAGGACAAAAGTTGTTTTCTTCAGTCGTTTTAACGTCTACATTTACGGAGAATCTACAACGGAAACACAGCCATAGATCTAGATATGGATAACCAGTTCATAGTTAACGAAAACTTACAACCAGAAAGACTAACAGCGATGACAAGCTGACTGAGAAGTTCTCAACTGAGTTTTCACAATCACTGAATCAGTCTTGACAAACTTGTAAGTAAGTTAAGCTTATACTTTTCTGTTTAACAAAGAAGTTAATCGGAAAGATATAAAACTACGGACTTATTCTATCCTCATAAAACTTTAATAAATCGTTCGAATTTTCTCAACTGACGTTCAGTTCTTGTTGTCTTTCTACCGCTTGCATGAGATTGAGAAGCTGAACTTCAACTTTTCACAGGACGTCGACATTGATGGATTTGACTACGTTCCTTGAATGCTAATGATTCTCAGGCAAAATATTTCAGACAAAGACATATTTATCGATAAACAGATCCAGAGGTGATCGCTCTGATTCAGTAATTGTGAAGCTACATCCAGTACATGTACAACTACAACAACTGAACATGCAAGTCAAAGCCGGCAGCCGAGCGACAAGCAAAGCCAACTGGATAATTTGCAGTTTTGTATGATTTTGGCCATATTACAGGTACAGATTTTGCTAGGTGTAAATTCTGTATTAAATTCGACTATTGTTGTTGTTTATCTATTGGCTTCTATTAGATTGTAGTTGTTGCTGGAGCCGGTTCAGTTGATTTAAGCTTACGCCGTTACGGCAGTGACTGCCATTTATGACTTGTACTTCGTGGTCTCTTTCTCAAACTTATAGGTGAAAGTTTTGTAAATAAATAAATTCTTATCTCGCTGAGAAATTTCTGGAGTATCATTCATTCAGAAGAGTATTAATTTAAGCTTGCAAAGTATACGTATTACGATTGTTTTGTTTTCAATGTTGTTGTTTTGCGAAAAGCCAACAACATCAAAAGTGCGGGCTTCCTGTTTTTTCATTGAATTCAGCTTTTCAAATGTCTTGATTCTCATTTGCAAAACAAAAATTCATTATTTCTTTCTGTCAATGTTTTTGTTTGTTCCTTTTGTAAGCAATCTCAATGTTTATTTGTTCTCTTGGTGAGAAACAGAGACGAAAATCGAACTTAAATACAAAATTCAGCGCGGGATCCCTATATATCGATGAATTCAGCTTTCAAAGTGTTGAATTCCACGCTGAATTCCCTCTCATCCGGTTTGCTTCTCATCCAATCAGCGCGCGAGTTTCATATGAGCTATGGGATTCTATTAGAAACGACTAGTTTAACTATTGTTTAGTTAGGACCTCCTTGAAAATCACTTTAGATGAGTGGAATATCCTCATTAAACATCAGTATGATTATACGGTGGGACTTATTCTTATCAATACAATCTAAGCTGTAATCGTGGTGAAGCCCTGAAAAAAAAATGTTGTAGCCGAAATACAACTGGTCTCGGCATCCTCATCTTATATATACTACTAAGATACAAATTCGTATTAGTTTGGTACTAACTATAACTGGTCCAGCCAGAGTATAATGTGTTCTTATACAGTCGGACGATTAAATGATAAGTTTGAGTGCTATGAAGCCTTGTGATGTACAACTTATTTTCAGCTTCATTTCAGACTAAACTTGACATAGAAAAGTATTTCCGTCTTAGTAGTCTTCGAGCCGCGACACCTGATGTCTAAATACGTTATTTATTTGAAAAGATCGATAACCAGCTCTTTTATATAGGTGACTCCGTTATCATTCTCGGCGCACTCGTCTATGACAAACTTTGGGTCATAACTTCCTCTGCTTTTATGCAATTGCCATAAAACATTGGCAACTATTAGAGCTTTCATTCACCTATAATACAATATAATTCGATTGCACTGCAGAACATTTTTTTTAATAATATTAGAACTTAAGTAAACTCAATATTTTGGATAAAATTGGATATTGCGAAAAATCTGTCCGTTTTTTTTGGATGAAAGTTTTGGAATCACTTTATATTGACATAATTCATAACCTGACCAAGTTTTAGCAAAATCGTTGGAGCGAAAGCAATCGTTGGAGCTAATTTCCATGCTTAATTTTGGTTGTTTTCATGCGGCCGTGCTTTTGCTCCAACGATTTTGCTAAAACTTGCTCAGGTTATGAATTATATCAATCTAAAGTGATTCCAAAACTTTCATCCAAAAAAACCGGACAGATTTTTCGCAATATCCAATTTTATCCAAAACATTAACTTTACTCAAGTTCTAATATTTATTTTTTTAATGTTCTGCAGTGCAATCGAATTATATTGTATTATAGGTGAATGATAGCTCTAATTGTTGCCAATGTTTTATGGCAATTGCATAAAAGCAGAGGAAGTTATGACCAAAAGTTTGTCATAGACGAGTGCGCCGAGAATGATAACGGAGTCACCTTAAAGGGAGAGCACTTTGTAATGAATTTTAATTTTAGTGATTTGATTCCGTGTTTAAATAAAGTTCATTCATTCATTCATTCATTCATTCATTCATTCATTCATTCAGTCATTCATTCATTCATTCATTCATTCATTCAGTCAGTCAGTCAGTCAGTCAGTCAGTCAGTCAGTCAGTCAGTCAGTCAGTCAGTCAGTCAGTCAGTCAGTCAGTCAGTCAGTCAGTCAGTCAGTCAGTCAGTCAGTCAGTCAGTCAGTCAGTCAGTCAGTCAGTCAGTCAGTCAGTCAGTCAGTCAGTCAGTCAGTCAGTCAGTCAGTCAGTCAGTCAGTCAGTCAGTCAGTCAGTCAGTCAGTCAGTCAGTCAGTCAGTCAGTCAGTCAGTCAGTCAGTCAGTCAGTCGTCAGTCAGTCAGTCAGTCAGTCAGTCAGTCAGTCAGTCAGTCAGTCAGTCAGTCAGTCAGTCAGTCAGTCAGTCAGTCAGTCAGTCAGTCAGTCAGTCAGTCAGTCAGTCAGTCAGTCAGTCAGTCAGTCAGTCAGTCAGTCAGTCAGTCAGTCAGTCAGTCAGTCAGTCAGTCAGTCAGTCAGTCAGTCAGTCAGTTAGTTAGTTAGTTAGTTCAGAAACCCCGAGAAATGCGAATGACTTCAGAACGAGATAGAAAGTATCATCCCTAAATAGAGACTCGGAATGCTCACGTATTATGTGCCGTCCATCAAGATGCTTCAAAGAAAGAAATCATCGATAAGCTATCATCCACCCAAGTATTGCTGATCATGGACTGGGCCATGAAATTCCTACCAACCATATAATATATTTATATATTTACACAGCAATACTGATTTGGAAAGGTCCTATTTGCTTTAGTTCCAATAACTGCTAAATACAAGGGTGAAATTGAGGTATGTTCATGTAAAATTTGGAGTCGCGCAGTGATAGGAATTAATGGTTTTAGCAATTAATGGTTAGATGCAGGAAATGATTGATTATTTCGCGGTCCAAGAAATCATAATATGCATGGTGCCTTGTTAAAAGATATTTGCCGTGCTCATTCGGACACATGGATACATGGTAAGATACATGGTAAGATACTTGCCTAAAATTGGGTTAACCAGCTATATATTTATATGAGTGTCTGTCTACTGATATGTGTAGTTTCCAAAAGCGCAAATTAATGTCTGTGATTTTTGTGTCTACTGCGCATGCGCTAGTAGTCACTATAGCCATTGTGCAGGTTTTCCGAAAAAGATGTAAGTAACATTTTGAACGAATCACGGTTTAGTAAATCAGAATAATGGAATCAGAGAATGAGGCCAACATATTTTCCTTTGGAACCAATTCGAGAATAGAAGCAATAGCATACGACTCATTGGCGATGGCCTTCTCAAGTCAACACAAGTTCGCCTGGCTTCGTGGTTTTAAGGATGGTTTTATAATTTCTCCAAATTTGGCAAAACTAGTTGTAATTTCACCAAATGTGCAAATAGGTCTTGCCACAGCTTTCAATCTGTGTCGAACGTCAATCGAATGAAAGGTTTTCGAATTCTATTTCAAGTTATAGGATGATGGCAGGCTGTTGTACCGAACTGTACTCACGAGAGACAGAAGAGATATCTCGCCAATTCTTCATTTGACAATGATATTTTGAAAGCTAATCAACCTTCCTGACTGTTTTGTCTCAGTTTTACACTATTTACAGCGACACAGAATATTTCAAGCTCGACACACACAAAAGTTAAAAACATTACCCAAAGGACACGTCATCGCTTCGCTCGAATGAAGCCTGTAACATTATAAGAATGGAATAATAATTTATATTCCCTGTGCACATGCACTTTTTATTATTGATCAATTGATTGATTTATGTTTTGTATTTACAGACATTTCGTAATTCGCATCCACTTAAAAATAAAACGGCTAAAATAAAGGCCGAAATTTTATCATCCATTGCCAAAATTAGAATTTGGAGAAACAAGCCCTGCCACAAAGAAGAATAACAATATTTTATATTTAATGCTTTTCAATTTGAATTGTGTCATTTGCAATGATGCTTTACTAGAATAAAATCAGTTCAGTCCTAATAAATACGTATTTCGCATCAACACACACCCATAATGAGAAAGCGGTAGACACATGTACCCATAGGGTTTTTCTAGACGAGAACCTACGTTCACCTGTTTGAGGAATGCACTCAAAACTGGTTTTCGTTGGCGTCCATCATAGGAAACACGCTGGCAACAATTATAGCATTGAAGCCCCAACTCTCTGAACCCATTGTAAGATCTGACAATGCTGGTAGTTACCACAATGCTTTCTTGTACATGTTCTTGTCTCTACCCAGCAATTGACATCGCGTTGGAATAACGGTTAAAAAATTCGACTCCAGCGAGCCCCAAGAGCGAAAAGACCGTCGCACTGCTGTCCTGAAGGGTCACATGAGGCGTTTTCTTAAAACGAAGGCTATGACATCAAAAGCGCCTCAGATATGAAAGGTGCCATTGAATCAGATGGTAGAGTAAAAGGCTGCTTCGCTGTAGTGTGCACCGTACAGACAACATCAAAAACCATGTTCAAACACACTATGACAGGTGTTCAAGCCCTCAATAACGTTTTAGCAGTCCACCAAACTTCTAGAAGTATGAAAATTGTCAATGTTCTGAGTGGGTTTGGAATGCCTTCTGATTAGAACAAGCTTTAGAGAGTAGAGGCTCATATGGAAGCAAGTGTGCTGAAAATAATGCTATATTGTATAATGGTATATATTTAACACCAGCTATTGCTAGCTATTGATAATGTTGATTTTCGGAAGATCTCCAGATGGTAAGCGTACTTTGCATGGAGCAGCAATGGCGATATACCAAAGATGTAACCCAGAGGATAAACAACTTGATCCTTTTGTAAGTGAGCCAGATAGTACTCGTACGCGTTCAAATAAGGATTTACCAGATTCAATAACAAAGCTACTTGATTGCCCCAAGCACCCTTCAAAGCCCCAATATATCACATATCCAGCTTTTACAGTTCACAAAGATGACCAACATTTCGTAATCACTTTCCCTGCCCGACACAGCCTGGATTTTCCTGGACAGCGAGAAATGAAGCATCTAAACAACGGTCCAGTTTAAATGGAATATTTGCAAACAAATAGTGATTTTATGCTTAAACACTGGGTGTGGTATCCCTGTGTTAATTTATTGTATTCAGAAGTGACACGTGAGTGGGTTTTTTATTGCAATTGCTATGTACCCCCTCGAGCGAGGCTTGCGTGTGGTCTTTCCCCACAAACCTCCAGCAAGTGAGCCACAAGTTTTGTTTTCCCACCTCCTCGCCTTGACCTGTCCTCTTTCTGACTTCTACCAATTTTTGGCGATTATTTGGCCCTCACCTTTACTGGGCTTGAGTTTTTGCTATAGATTACTACTTTATTTAGCATTAGCCAAATGAAACTTGAATATTTGAATCATTCCACTCCAAACCAGTGTGATTGTCTCCTTGATCGACTTGCCCAGTAATCTAGCTCGGACATTGCAGCACAATAATAATAATAATAATAAGTTCTTGTTTAACGCATTAAACTGACGTCTCAATGTACTAGATTAGTACTATAATTTACCGCCCAGTGGGATAATAAAGGATTGGTGAACGGCTAGCGTGCATCTATCGAGTTTTAGATGCACGCGGGAGGTTGCTAAGCACGAAAGAAGCGTAAGAGTCGCACGAGGCGTAGCCGAGTGCGACTCTAGCTTCTTGAGTGCTTAGCAACCGACCAAGTGCATCTAAAACTCGATAGATGCACGCTAGCCGTTCACCATTCCTTTTATAACATAGCAGGTACAATATAACATGCAATAACAGGGCTAATTTGCTATATATTTTGGTGAAAATCGCACGCAACATTCACAAGAAAATACAACAAAATATGAGTCGCTGTTTACGTGGTAACTTCAAACTCGCTTTCGGCTTTCTGTCAAATTTTACAAATTTGAACCAATAAAATTTCATTATGAGAATCGTTGATTTGTACTTGTCATGTCGTGACCTAATTTATCCAATCAAAAAGCGAAGACATGCACTTAAAGGGTTTCCCAAAATGTAAACAAATTGCCGTGAGTAAGAAAATATATTATTAGTTAAAAATAAAGGATGATTTTGACTGAAAAAAGCAAAGAAAAGCAGTATCGAGCGATTTACAATGGCTAACATTGTTGGCTATTTCGTGGAAGCTTTTGCGGCTGACAGCGAGAAAAGTAACGATTTCAAGTCCCTCAGAGAATCCTCATTCTCTATGTTCAACGAAGGGCATGTACAAAAAAATGGAGGTGAAGACAGGATATCGGAATATCATCATCAAATGCGACTGCTTGCCAGAGATGAGAAAGGATCGAGTCTACAACATCATGGTACGTCTGGTACAGGAGACAGGGGACAGGAGAAATTGAATTCGCCAAGTGTGGTTGTGTGGCAGGTAAAGGAACGAGAGCTTGTTGTAAACACATAGCTAACGTACTAACTCCTCATGATTGTAAGCTGCTCGGCTGCCGTAGGCACCTTTCATATGCAGCCCGAAAAAGTCCTTTATCGGTTGTAAAGCGCATTGAGACAATGTGAAATGCGCTATATAAGAACCGACATATTATTATTATTATTATAGCTTCGGTGTGTTATGCTTTGGAGGATTTCAGCAGGAAATTTCTGAACGACAACGAACACGACCGTCCAAGTTGTACAGACCAGTTGCAGAAGTGGAACCAACCGAGAAAAAAGCGTCTTGCTCCCCAAAAAATAAGTCAGCTAGACTTTGCCATCGAAACGTTCGGCAAAAATAAAAA
Organism: Actinostola sp. cb2023; assembly: GCA_033675265.1. NCBI lineage: Eukaryota > Metazoa > Cnidaria > Anthozoa > Actiniaria > Actinostolidae > Actinostola > Actinostola sp. cb2023. Next base: position 368,158 of record JAUJYZ010000026.1, on the reverse strand, counting down.
AAGCAAGTAATCTAAAGGGCAGAGAAGCAGAGGAGATAATAGGATGTGTTTCTGAAAAAGACGTAGATGAGTTGAGATCGTGTCTAAAATCCTTCCAGGAAGAGGCTGTCTGTGTTGTCAGTGTTTGGTGATCACTCTCCTAAGTTACGTAACACTTCTACTTATACAGCTACTTGTACTACTACAACTACTACCAGTACCGCTACATCCCAGACTGAAGAACAACCTACAGACGTATTTAACAAATAGAACAGCTTTTTCCGTGCTCCGTTCAGTAATACAGCACGAAGGAAGTGACGAGAACACGAAAGAAGTGTAGGGAGAGCACGAGCCGTGGCGACACTTCTTGAGTGCTCTCGGCACTTCCTTCGTGCTCTATTACTGAACGGAGCACGGAAAAAGCTGTTCTATTTGCTTTATTATATAGAAATTATGGATTTTTGATAATATAAAAGAACAAGAATAATGAAAAAATGGCAAGAAAGTTGAGGATTCTGTTGTGTTTTTGAATAATATTTTAGCGAGTGAAGTGCGCGCGCTACTGACGCCAGTTACGCCATCGAGCGCGCGCTTGGTTTTGTTTTCTTCAGAATTTTGGATCAAACCAAACAGCCGTTTTTATCAGCGTCATCCACAGGCAGCCCAAGCAGGGCATTTGTGGAGTGTACGAACGTACAGCTGAATGTATGGGGCGAAAATATCGTAAAATTGGTTTGTAATAAACTTGACTAACCTTTGTCTGTAGTTGTTTTTTGATATTATGTAGATCCTTTCTAGCTGGTTTTTAGCCGTTTTAAGGGTTGTTTTAGATTTTTCTCCCCACCTAGTAGTAAGAGAGGACAAGGCTGGAGACTCCAGTCGCCAACCACTCCAACTCGATCGACAATTTATCCCCGATAAATCCCTCCATCGACCCCAAAATGACCACAGGGTGGAAGGCCAATGATCATTCTATCCAGAAATCATACTAGAATCCAGAAATACCAAATTAAACCCAAACATTTGCTCCGTATTCTTGCTCTACTCGCTCGACTTTTCGCTTGGGAAAAGCCGTTAGCCTTCCTTTCAAGACATCCGAGCTTTGTGACCTGGCCTGATTTTGAAAAAATCATTCTGATTGGTCGTTGGTCGTCATGGTGTCATGCCATCTTGTCCCCTCGACCGGAGGGAAAGTAGTGACAAAACCGATACGCTGCAGGACACACACAGTCAAAACGTAAAATGCCTTTTGTCTTGCGTCAACCAGTCAAAACGTAACATGCCTTTTGTCTTGAGAAGGGGTTTCCCTGCCGGCCGTTTGTTTCAATTTCTGTAATCGCGATCTCATTTGAAAGCTTCAGCGGAATCGAAAATGCCTACGAAACGAAAGAGTGACAATATTATAGAGACAGATCAAGTGCCGGTAAACAGTAAAAGTGGTACTAATTTCAAGTATTCATTTCGGTGGAAGATATGGTGAGTACATTTATATGTGTACATTATGAAAAAAATCGTTGGTCGACAGCTCACCGGTTTAAAACGACGGATCTTTGTGTTTGAATATACCTGAGTAAATGCTACAAATTTCTTGTCCGCATGTAATATGTATTTATTTACCCTACTTTATTTATTTTTAAAAGGTTGTTAGCGAACTTTGAGTTCTCAGAGAATCAGTGTGTCTTTGCCACGAAGGAAATTTTAAATTTGGCTGATGTTGACAAAGAGAATTCAAACGATACTCCACTGAATTCCCGTTCTCTCGGACACATCGTATCTGATATTTGGAAAGACAGAGTGCGGCTGGTAAAGCGAGGTTCTGCCGGACAACGTCAGACGTTTTACTTAAACCTGAAAAGGAAAACAATCAGAGCTGGCATTTCAAAGAATAACGGCATCGAAAGCCTGGATAATTTTGAGCCGCCTGCTGGCTGGACCGTGATCAGAAACGACATGGAGTTTTCCTATTTGAAAATAGAGAACACAACTTTCCAAAATCAACGACAGATTACAGAATTGTCAGTGATTTCGAATTGCTCAGGTCAAATAGCGTATGGAATGAAGTGCCACGGTTCGTTTATCGCTGATTTAAAGAAGCACTTTGGCATTGGTACGATGTTGAATCATCTACAAATACAAGAAGAAGTTGCCCTGTTTATTGATTTCCTTTCTTGTTCGAGCCTTTGTTCTGGAATTTCCGTCGCAGAGGGAGAGGAAATGTCTGCAATGGTACCCCATGTCATTGGAAACTACGAAGACCTCTGCACAAAGGAGGAAAAATTAATTGCATACGCCGCTGAATGCAAGTTGATCGCACCTCCAGGTTTTTACTGTTCAGCATGCTCCCACTTAAAAAAAATTGATAAAAACAGAAAAAAAAGAAAGGAAGCACGAATCGAGATGAAACCCCAAACCAATAAGAGGTACCTCTCTAAGTATGACGTTCTATGGCAACTTAGAAAAGAGCAAAAGGCAAAGAGGAACGCAGAGAAGAGGGTCCAGTACTGGAAACAGAAATTTGATGATCAATGTATTGAAATGGACAAGGAGGACCATGATGATCTTGCCTATATTATAAGGACAGTAAAAAAGGAAGATGTTCCAGAGAACATGGAATGCCTTCTGGAACAGCAAAAGCAAATATTGCAAACAACAAGCAATAATGGTTACAGATGGCATCCAAAGTAAGTCTAATCAAATGGATTTATTTTGAGCATTTAGCTTAACCCTCCTGTTATATTTTTGAATGTTATAAATTGTCTTTTTTTACAGGATAATCAGACTTTGCCTTGAGTTATACTGTAAAAATCCTCATGTCCTGGAACCACTTAGACAATTTATGAAACTCCCAAGCAACAGAACAATAAGGTATAGTTATTTTGAAGTATACCTGTGCAGTATTATAATTATATTAAAATTGCAGGCACAGCTGATCTGATAAATTTTCAGAATGTGCTGACTTTTCTTTTCACACTTTATATACAGATGGCATAAAAACAAGATGGAACAGGAGACAGGTTGGCATGACAACATTTTGTCTTGGTGTTTAAAGGAAGCAAAGGAAAAGAACCTAAACCTTTGGGGTGGCTTTGTCATCGATGAGATGAAAATACAGGTGTGTATTTTTAGATAGATAGGTAGATAGATAGATATTATTAATAGATTATTATTAAATTGATTATTATTATTATAGATAGATAGATAGATAGATAGATAGATAGATAGATAGATAGATGATAGATAAATATGAGTGTGAGAGCGTTACGTGACGACGCTAAACACGACTGCTAGGGATACTAACAAATATATTACTAATTATAAATTACCATATTCTATACATTGTCAGTGGCATCTTGCAAATTACTTTCGTGTTACCTGATCTATATACACCTGTTTTCAAACACGTTGCCCATTTACAAAATACAAAATAGTAAAATAGTAAAAAGGAATTAATTAATTAATTAATGTTTCTCTAATTAATTCTTTTTTTGCTATTTTACTATTTTGTATTTTGTAATGGGCAACGTTTTTGAAAACAGGTGTATTATAAAATACATGACTTTGTATCATTATGTTATGCATATCTATTAGGAAAACTTGGAGATGGTGATGACAAATGGAAAGCACAAACTAGTTGGCCTGGTAGATCTTGGAGAACATCACGAAGCCATGAATAGACTCTCAGGTGAAAATTAATTGTCAATAATTCAAACTAGCATTCAAATTTAATACATATATGTGACAGAATATTTTGATTTGCTTTGTACTTTATACATACAGGTAACACAGAGCCAGAACTAGCCACACAAGTGCTACAGTTTATTTTTTTCTTGGTGATAACGGTTTCCGCTTCCCAATAGCACAATTTCCTTCAAGAAGCTGCACCCCAAGTGCTCTCTATTTCATCTTTTGGGAAGGTGTAAAAAAGATGTGGCAGTTTGACTTTATGTAAGAGATAGAGTAATACACATACTGTCATATAATTATAAGAAAAATACCATTGAAATAGGAATTAATTAAAAGAAAAACAAGAAGTTCAGCTTGAGTGCTCTGCTCTTTTCTTTCATGAATTCCTATTTGATATTACTAAAGAGTGTTATCTCAATTGTTTTCTATTGCTTAATTAGTGCTTTTTAGTACTAATTAGTTAGTATAGTTTCACAGATCTAAATGGTTGCACTCTAATTGGAAATGTACAGTATTAATTTTGATAATGAACTAAGGGTAAAAAAAAGGATATTCTCTATAACCATTCCTGTATTGATTATGGCTAATTAATTTCCATGCAGTATATATTGGTGCATATTAGATGGGGCAGACTGTAATCGGCAGTTTGTGCAACTCCACTTCCAACAAACAAGTGCAAAGCAGTTTGTTACCTACAACATGTACACTGGAAGTTCCATGGTCTTTATTATGGACCCCAAGGTAAATATACTTTGAATCATATTCTAATTCATGGGTAATACATGACAGGGGACTGATTCAGGTACTCAGGTATAGCGTGTCACGATCAATTAGAATAATTAGAGCTATACTGTATTTGGATTGATGCTGATATTTCATTCCAGCATAACATCAAAAAGATTCGCAACAACATAACAAAGAGCAATCTACAAGGAAAGCCTAGACACCTGCAGTTTCAAGGCAACTCCATCACATGGATGCAGTTTAAAAATGCATTCATGTGGGATCAGAGGAACTTCACCCTACCACTCCACGAGAAGCTAACATTACAGCATTTCGATCTGGATTCAGCATCCAAGATGAGGAATCACTTAGCAGAAGATGTTCTTGATAAGAAAATGCTGTTTCTAATGCAGGTGTGTAGGAAAAAACATCATGTATAAACTATAAGGGGTAATGCATCCAATGTATGTTGGGATTTTATCATGTACCGGTAAATAAAACTTTTTTGAAATAGCTGTATTGCTACGAATATATCTAGAGTATATATATCCTTCTCCCATGTAAACAGTGCCTTTAGTATCAACACAGTAAAAAATTCCATTTAAATAAAATACTGCAGATGCATATTGACATATAAATATATGTGATTTATTAAGAATACTATATAATATGATACATGGTAATATCTTGTTAAATATCTTAATTTTTTTCGCTGATTGTCTGGATGTTTGTGGAGATGATGGTGAGTCTCTGAGATCAACAATAGCTCTTCTCGAGCACACGTCGGCGCTTGTGAGCATCTTCAGTGACAAACTCACCATCTCTACCAGAAACGATGGTAGACTTATGGCTTTCTACGAGTTTATGAAAAAGTGGCGCGAGGAATGTCAGGAGAAGGAGAAAAATAACCAATTTGTTTCCTCGAAACTATGGTTTGATATCCAGTCTACGTGTTTGGGTTTTCGTTCAATGGTTACAATTAAGTTGGAAAGATTCCCTAATTCAGTCATTAAGCCTGCAATAATCAACCAGGATTGTGTCGAAAACCATTTTTGTCAAGTCCGTGCATGTAATGGACAGAAACAACAATCCGACATATCGTCAACAACAGTCGACACAAAATTCTATACGGTTTGGCCAAACTACGATTAGCCGTAAGAGCAATGCAGGGAAATTTAGCTCAGATACTAATAAGTTATCTGCCTGCTCATTACCTCTAAGTAAAAACTGATAATTGTACGCAGTAATTGTAACCTATAACAAACAGCAAACATGTACATATCAAATATATATAACTTAAAACATACCAACCGAATGCATGGCCAACTGCACGACGCCATTTTGTTGTTATCGTCCCGCATGCCAAAAAGAACGTAGGCTCAAAAATATGTTCATGTACGAACACATGCATGGTAAAATGTTAGAATTTCTGTTTCTCATGCTCAAAACCAGGAAGAGACGAAAACAAAGAGGCTTTAATTTATAACCGTGCTACTGATGGCCATGCAACAGACTAGGGCTGGATTTTTGGGTGTTTTTAAGCTGTGCCTGTGTTGTTAAGCTTAAGCTTATATTAATATATCCATGCAGATCGATCGATCGAACCTTCCAGCGAAGGGGTAAGTTTATTTCTATAATAATTTATAAGCTAGGTAAACATATATAAGTTAATAAATTTATTATACAGTATAACACTTGAATAAACAGTTTTAAGCTTTATATGTATACGTTGTAGCTAATTTTTGTACATTAGGTTTAGCTAAATTTTTCCAGGCTTATTGTTCTGTATTCATAATTCAAATATACTTTATTGTTTCTTTACCATATATGCAGATTATAGGTGTCATATAAGTTTATGTCGAAACAATAGCCAGGAAAAATTATCTAGAGGAAAAAAATTAACTATGACATATAAGCTTACATAATTAAGCTTATATGTATAGAGCTTGTATACGAATATACCAGAACTCAGTAACACTGGTCACACTGGGTTCAATTTAGATACACGAATGTATGTATATACCACAATTGCACTGATCATGTGTTATATGATTAAAAAAAAATAACTGATCTATATAGGTCATTATTTTGATCAAGCCTCCAGTCATACTTTAATTGAAACATATGACACATCAACTATAACAATAATTAACTTCAGCAAAACTGACCTGAATCATGTAGTTTCATCTGAAAACAATCTCATTCACATTACATGTATTCCCATTTTCAAATTGTAACACTGAATGACCAAAGCAAATTTATTATCTGAATAAGATTGTTTTCTCATGTAATCCGAGTGAATGTTAAAAAATTGTGATTCGATCTATCATTCAGTGATATATGTTCTGTACGTACTCCCCCGAATCTGGTACAGTTTCAGCCAATTTTTGGGAAATCCATTTCTTGTTAGAATAAGATTGTTTTCTCATGTAATCTGAGTGAATGTTAAAAAATTATGATTCGATCTATCCTTCAGTGATATGTTCTGTGATAAGTACTCCCCTGGATGCTGGTACAGTTTCAGCCAATTTTTGGGCCATCCATTTCTTGTTTGACTTACTGTTGTAATGGATCCCATAGGCTTTACACAGTGCTTGCAGTTCATCTTTCCGGAATGTTCTAACCAAACCAGCACATTTGTGCTTTTGAATGAAATTGGTCAGACGACCATGGCTCTGAACCTTCCCCTCACTTTTGTCCTCTAGGATTTCCTTTAAAAATGGATGTTGAACTCATTTACAATATATATAGTTTGGTTGTTACTTTTTTACAATTATAGTGTACAGTATAGCATGAATCATAGTGCAAAAATAGAAGACAACTCAATCACTCAGTACCTTGTATGGGACTCTGTCTCCCTTTTCAGCTTGTATTTCTTTCCTTTGTTGAATTTTCTTTCTCAGCTCGACACTTTTCTTCAAACTGTGTGCCAACCTGAAGTCGCGGAGAAACTGATTCCCAGCCATGTTGGTATATCTGTTAATCACTTGATTAAAAAGGTCAAGAGCTAGATCCTAAATTGGAAAAATAAACACATACACAAGGTAATTAAATAATTTGCATACAATATTGTCTGTATTCTTTAATTGACAATGGGTTTGACATCACAAAATGTTATTAAAACTACAATGTAGACAACCAATTTTTAATGTCATGTTATATGACAGTTTTAATGTTATTATATGCTAGTATATAGTACTTACTTCTGCACCATCATTCAAATTCTTGAAGCATGACAACCACTTTCCTTCAAGAACTTTATTGTATTTTGCTTCTTTTAAAGGGGGACTCTGACGAAAATCATTCGAAATTTATTTGACCTGAAACTTCACTGAAATATTCTCAAAGAGCCATACAATTACTGGTTAATGTGTTTTCTCAAAATTCCTATGGGAAGTATTACATTTTTATGAATCTTTAGAAGTGTCAGTGATGTCATCTACTCAACCCAAACAATCAATACAGCTTCGCTCCATACATTTCTTTGTGTTTAGTTTCTTGAATTATTTTATTTCTATGAAGCTAAAAGTTTGGGTGAAGGAGTTTTCTTACATTATTTGTGCTTAGGATTGATTGTCTGACCAGCTTTCTTCAATGCAGAGCTGTTATCTGAACAAAACATTGAGATATTTTGATCACAAAATACAAATAAATGTATGGAGCTGAATGTTGGGTTGAGTAGATGACGTCACTGACACCTCTAAAGATTCATAAAAATACTGTACTTCCCTTTGGAATATCGAAAAAAGATTTTAACTAGTGATTATCAGACCCTTGAAGAATTATTCAATGAAGTTTCAGCTCAACTAAATTTCGAACGATTTTCGTCAGAGTCCCCCTTTAAGGCATGGGATACCAAATCACCTACAATACAATACAATAACTTTATTTAAACACAATTGAAATTAAAGCTGAAAAGCTTGTGGGGTCGTGTACAAAACAATGAAAATAATAATAAAAATACATGTATGTATATGAAATTCTAAATGCTATATAAATAATTACCTTTGAATTTCTTCAGTCTGTTTTCATTTATAGTGTCTACCCTTTGCTGTTCTAGCTCCATAACAATTCAAATGCAGTGTCACTGATATGCAAGAGACCTCTTTCCCGGTATTGGCGACTCTCGGTTACTTGGAGAGTTTCTTGATATTCTGAATCTTCTTGGAGGGAAGAGAATGGAACAATAACATTGTTCTCCAACAGATTACACATGGTAAAGTACTGGTGTACAGACTTAAGGTAATGCGATCGTGCATTCGTGCGCATCTTTCCTGCGCATGATATTCAACGGCGATTATCTAAAAATCTAAGTCGGTGACCTATGCTGATTTTTCCACTGTAGGTCTAGGTCAACTAAAGCTAGAAAATATCAAAAAATGAAGACAGGTCTTCGAGCTATTTTTTGAGTAAATCTACGAAATGTTCATTTTCGAACTACTTTTCATTGGTTGGGCTTCCTGTGGTAGAGCTCTTTCAATATGGCGGATCAAGCGTTTTAATACTCAACGGCGAATATCTAAAAATCTAACACGGTGACCTACCCTGATATTTTTGCCCTGAGTAGGTATTTACGAAAGCTAAAACATATCAAATCAAAGGCACCATTTGGTGAACTCGTGGATTCCCGTATGTGAGTGACGAGGAACGCCTTGAAGAATACGTTAGGGCATGTTTGAGCATGGAAAACCAGCACATGTCATATATAGAGGTTATCTTTCGTGATGTGCCGTATGTTTTACATTTCGTTCTTAGAGAGAAAACGTATTTGAACATTTTAGTAAAATGTATTCAAGAAGTGTTGTGTCTATTTTTCATCTAGACTTCGAAATAAAGTGTTTTAAGGCGATCGAGATGTTCACCATGTTTACACGGGTAATAGCTTTTACAAAGGAATACCAAACGAACGAAAATATACCAATAAATCGTATAATGACGCATAATAAACTACTACTACTACTACATATTTAGCTTAGTACATGCAGAGAGTGAAACAATGATATGAAACACTTTATACCCGATAATTCGCTTCAGTGAAGGCGTCCAAAAACGGCTTTTTAAAGTTTGTCCCACTAATAAACTGAACTCCAACATTTATCTTCTCTTTCTCCTTCGAAGACGACAAAGGAAACTGCCATGTGATTCAAGTCAGTGACACTGAGTAGACCCTAGGTTAATATTCCATCCTCGATCCTCCCTGAATGCTTTGTAAACTTGGCCTTCTTCCGACTCGGCACAATCGGCTATACGGTGTATAAGCTTAAATCCTTCACTCGATGTGTTGTAGCATATAGTAGTTTTTTTTTTACTCTATCAGAGCACTGAGTATTTGTCGCTTGCAAACTGGTTTGTTTAGAGTATACATAGTTAATTGATTCTCAGGGTATTTCCAGGGTTGAATGCCTAAAGTCCGATAAAATACTGTCAATGCCAAGTACAATGGCAATGGCCGCCGTTTTGTATGAAATGAGAGAGCCCTGGGAACGAGTTTACAATTTGGTGCATATATTAACTTTCCCCCATCTCATCCCAATAACTCGTGGATGCTACGCAATCCACGAGTTAAAAATGAGGGTAGGTCTTCGAGCTAAATTTTAAGGAAATCGCCAAAATGTCCAAAAATAGGATCGTAAAGGACGGTCAAAATGTATTGTTTTTGAAATTTTGGCTTTGAAAACTTATTGTTCGACACAATAAAATGACAAATTTCTGTTTTATCATTATATTATGTTAACATATGTATCATTTGAAAGTATTGCTTTTATTATTACCGACTTATACGGATAGCAAGAGCTTGTAATTCCATTATCCATTTTTGCCAGAAAAGATGGCCGCAAGCCCCATCTTTGAAAAATTATATCTGCTCAATGGATTCGGTGACCCCCATTTTTTATTTCATTTTTCTACTCTAGCACTCAAAATCAATATTTGTGCCAAGTTTAAAAAGAATTGTTCGACAAAAAATTGCACGATCGCATTACCTTAATGGTTGTCGCTGTCAGTGAATTCATATTTTGTCTGACATATTTTCTTCCCTTTTCTAGTACTTTCCTTATGGCCCAAGCACCAACGTGTCGTACCTTTGACTGACCTTCATCTAGCATTTCAGATACTTTGAATTGAACTGGTTCTTCTATTTGTCGGTTTCGTGTTTCTGTTCTCAAATTCTCCAAGAAAAGTAGATATACTTTCATTCCTATTTCACTACCAACCACAGTATAACAATCAGAAATGTGCAGGCTGTTAAACAGACCTTTGAGATATTGGCGATACTGATCAGATCCCCAAAATGAATGCAGCTCAGCAGTTATACCTGTAAAGGCCTGCCTTGAAAACTCAATGACTACCTCTTCTGGGTCATCAGGAATGCGGTCACAGAAGATTAAGAAACAGTGATACCAAATCAGCTTTATGAATGGGAGGATATTTTGATTAAAAATCAACCCATTGATGATTTCATTCATTCTTTGCTGCTTTGGAGTTGAAGGACTTTCATTCAACATAGAGGTGAGGAATTGATGTATGTCAAATTGTTCTGGAAGGTAAGCATATTGGTTCTCACTTTCATTCAGGTTATCATACACAGTGGCAAGGTCTTCTGGTACAGGAACGTCTTCCCTCTCAAAGTAGCTACACACCATTCGGTCTAACATATCAACAGGAATAGTGAAGTCTTCATCTGTTGAAGGGCCATCCTCACAACAATACACATCACATACTTTGAAAAACCTGTCTCCCAGTTCCTTTTTGCAACAGCAAGATTTATTTCTTCTATATTCCCGTAATGAGTCGAATTAATGTCAAGCACATTCTGGGGTGACACCAATAAAAACTTTGGATCAAAGTCTAGCAGTTGTAAGTTACTGGCAGATCTCACACGTGAAGTGGCAACATAGGTCAGACCAGGGACAAATTCCTGTGAACAATGAACTATTGCTGAAGAAAGGGTTTGGCCTTGAGACTTGTGACAAGTTATGGCGTATGACAGAGCCAAAGGGTACTGAGTGAAAGAGCCTATGACCTGGCCATTCCTGTCACGCTTCAACCATGTTTCCTTGGTAAGCTTGGTAAGACCAACTCCAGGAAAATAGACTTCTAATAAAACGTCGTTGTGCATACCTTGGAAGACACCCTGAGTCCCATTTTTCAGTTTCGCGGACTTGTTCCATGTCAACATAACCCTGCAACCGGTTTTAACATCAGTACATCTGGTGCGGGGCAATTGATACCAGTAGTGTTCCCCTCTTTTACGCTTTCAAAGCGGACGTATGCGCCAGGAAGTTCTCTGAGAACTGACAAATTATGCAACTCCGCAGGAATTCTTTTGAAAAAGATGTGAACGGCAGAGCGTTTCTGGTCATCATCAAGTTCCCTAGAGAGAGAAGTAAGGAACATTGTACTTTCTGTCGTAGTTCTCCCCAATCGTAGTTCTCGTAAGGCAGAAAGAAATTGAAGTTCGCCATCTTCCTGACGCATCAAACGCGTCAACGAAAAGGTGTGAGGAATGGCTTCTTTGAAAAGATCAGATTCAAACATAAATCTGCCTTCATCAAACTCGCTGGGGACTGGTCTCAGCTGAAGGAAATCTCCGACTATCACCAACTGTTTGCCAGCAAATGGAAACATATCGACTTCTTCGTGGCCAACCTTGCGGTGAATCGCGTTTGCCAGCTGCAGTATACGCTCACTAGACATACTTGCCTCGTCCCATATTATAGTGTCAACCATTAACCGTTCTCTCACCAGATTGTTGGCTGCTGCTCGTTCTATTACACAATTGTTAGGTAGGTCTGCCGTCTGAAGGCCATAAAACGAATGGACGGTCGATGCATTCAGCCCTGCAGTGTTGTCATAGACGGTGCACGACAGACCACTAGAACAGATTACGGCTACTGATTTGTTATGTAGACGAAGCTGTTTCACGATTTCATTTACCAAAAAAGACTTCCCGGTACCTGCTTGGCCAGTTATTAATATGTTGTGACCTCTTTCAACGAAAGTTAAAACAGTTTGTTGTTCATCAGTCAACCTACAATTTGTGATGTCGAGATCAGTGAGATTCAAATGTCAAATCAAAAGACAAAAATCGAAAACGGCGTACTTACATTGTGGATTTGCATTATTGTGGAAGTTGTATGTTTTCTTTTTCTTACTACACAATCGATTTCAGTATAAAGGCTTTCAAATATCACGAGAATTCTACATTATGAGTTTTCCCTGCAGTGTTGTTACGTTTTGACTGGTTGACGCAAGACAAAAGGCATGTTTACGTTTTGACTGTGTGTGTCCTGCAGCGTATCGGTTTTGTCACTACTTTCCCTCCGGTCGAGGGGACAAGATGGCATGACACCATGACGACCAACGACCAATCAGAATGATTTTTTCAAAATCAGGCCAGGTCACAAAGCTCGGATGTCTTGAAAGGAAGGCTAACGGCTTTTCCCAAGCGAAAAGTCGAGCGAATAGAGCAAGAATACGGAGCAAATGTTTGGGTTTAATTTGGTATTTCTGGATTCTAGTATGATTTCTGGATAGAAGGATCATTGGCCTTCCACCCTGTGGTCATTTTGGGGTCGATGGAGGGATTTATCGGGGATAAATTGTCGATCGAGTTGGAGTGGTTGGCGACTGGAGTCTCCAGCCTTGTCCTCTCTTACTACTAGGTGGGGAGAAAAAATCTAAAACAACCCTTAAAACGGCTAAAAACCAGCTAGAAAGGATCTACATAATATCAAAAACAACTACAGACAAAGGTTAGTCAAGTTTATTACAAACCAATTTTACGATATTTTCGCCCCATACATTCAGCTGTACGTTCGTACACTCCACAAATGCCCTGCTTGGGCTGCCTGTGCGTCATCAAACCGTGCTCTGTTCTCTGATACAGCACAGTTTTCAGCCAATCAGAGCGCGCGGATTGACTTGACTATATAATAAATGTAAACACCACCCAGTAGAGAGTGCAATATAAGAAGCATTTGAACAAAACTGCAGAAGAAAGGATGGATATTTTCGATAAAACTAAGACACAGAGTGATTGTCCATTGTGGTTCAGTGAGAGAAGAGGAAGAATTACTGGTTCAACCTGTGGCCGTATTATCAACAGGAATCAGAACATTTTCCCCTCATCGATACTTAAGGTGGCTGGACTGGGTTTTTAGGTGGCGTTACCTTCCATGTTTGAACGGAAAATTCGTTGCTGCTGACAAGCTAATTAAAAATCAATTTTTTGTACCAAGTCTAGAGATAGATTAAAGTTTGCCATGATATATGTTTGATCATGATCGGAGTTATTCTAGCGCCAAAATGACGTTATTACGCTTTTTGAATAAATTCGATTTTCAGAGAGAGTAGAGCTTTGTTTAAAAAATTGTCTTCAAGACATAAAATTCACATGGTCGTCTTCAAGTTTACGAAGTTTCGATGATTTCTATGGAAGCGTTTGCAAATAGATCGAATCGGAACTTTTTGGTAACGAATTTGTAAACAATCTCAAACAATTGTGTCGGGTGCCCGAAAACTTCTCTTTACGGACTATAAGTAAGCTTCTTTTGAGCTCATATTGTTCTGCAACCTTTTCGGGATTCCTTTTAGGAAACGGAAAGAAATCGCTTCATTCGATTCCGAAAAATACGAGTTCCAGTAAACATATGCATTTTGTCTTTTGTCAAGGATTTCACTTGTCTTTACTGAAAGGGGTAAAACTGAAAAATCCGGTGATGAATTTTTCTCTAACTACCAAGTCAATTAGTTTAGATAGCACATTCATCAACCCTGAAGTTTCAAGTTCATTGAAACACTTTAACACGGTCAAATTTGTTTTCTCAAATCCGAAGACTTTTGCATGCCCATTTCCAGAGTATGACAACCGCATCTTATTTGTGTTATGTTTTCTTTGTCATGCATCTCTATTGTACAGAATACTTGCTAAAGTTGTGCATTCCAACACACCATGCATTACATGCACCGCCTGACTACCTTCCGAGTCCCGTCCGAGTATGATAATATAATAATATAATACAATTGTGTGACAATGCCCATATCCGAGGTACCGGTATTTTCATACTCGGAAGGGATTCGGAAGGCAATCAGGCGCTGCATGGAATGCATGGTGTGTTGGAATGCACAACTTTAGCAAGTATTCTGTACAATAGAGATGCATGACAAAGAAAACATAACAAATAAGATGCGGTTGTCATACTCTGGAAATGGGCATGCAAAAGTCTTCGGATTTGAGAAAACAAATTTGACCGTGTTAAAGTGTTTCAATGAACTTGAAACTTCAGGGTTGATGAATGTGCTATCTAAACTAATTGACTTGGTAGTTAGAGAAAAATTCATCACCGGATTTTTCAGTTTTACCCCTTTCAGTAAAGACAAGTGAAATCCTTGACAAAAGACAAAATGCATATGTTTACTGGAACTCGTATTTTTTGAAATCGAATGAAGCGATTTCTTTCCGTTTCCTAAAAGGAATCCCGAAAAGGTTGCAGAACAATATGAGCTCAAAAGAAGCTTACTTATAGTCCGTAAAGAGAAGTTTTCGGGCACCCGACACAATTGTTTGGGATTGTTTACAAATTCGTTACCAAAAAGTTCCGATTCGATCTATTTGCAAACGCTTCCATAGAAATCATCGAAACTTCGTAAACTTGAAGACGACCATGTGAACTTTATGTCTTGAAGACAATTTTTTAAACAAAACTCTACTCTCTCTGAAAATCGAATTTATTCAAAAAGCGTAATAACGTCATTTTGGCGCTAGAATAACTCCGATCATGATCAAACATATATCATGGCAAACTTTAATCTATCTCTAGACTTGGTACAAAAAAATGATTTTAAATTAGCTTGTCAGCAGCAACGTATTTTCCGTTCAAACATGGAAGGTAACGCCACCTAAAAACCCAGTCCAGCCACCTTAAGTCTCTCTTGGGAAGCAAACCTGGAATCATGACTGCAGCAATGGCCATGGGCAAAGACCAAGAGCCTCCGATTTTAGCCAGATACCTTCACCACCAACGTCAACATGGTCACCCTGACATAACAGCTTCGAATGCAGGATTCTTGGTTGATCAAGAAATGGGATGGCTAGGTGCATCACCTGATGGTGTAATCATCGATGACTCTCGAGGGAAAGGGTACCTGGAAATAAAGGATGCCATATCATGTTGGAGTAATTCATTGCAAGAAGCTGCAACGTCAACCAGTTTTTGTTTACATTCTAGTACCAACCAGGCTGAATTGAATCTAAAGATAAGTCACATATACTACCATCAATGTCAACTACAGTTATTTGTTAGTAGGGATATGTTTAAGTGGTGTGATTTTGCTATTGCAACTGAGAATGACTTATTTGTTCAAAGAATAACTCAAGGCAGTGATTGGGTAACTTGTCAAATACAAGAGTTGGAGTGTTTCTATGACTCATTTTTTATTACCAGCATTACTGAAGTGACATGTATTCATTTAACTAGTTGTTCTTGAAAGTTTGTCAACATACTACAGACAAAAAATATTTCATTCAGATATGGTAAGATGTGACTGGACATGAGTGAGCAACATGAATTCTGGTGTTGGCAATTCTCCTACTTTGAGCAACTTCTATTGGTTCAAGTTGACTTCTTCCAGACTGAAATGCTGGAATATGTAACGTTATTCCCAGAGGTTTCACTAAGTCTTCTATCAAGCTCATCTCCCCTTTCCATCTTATGTAGTATACCACACTTTTGGTTTTCTCCTTGTCTGAGATATTTCCACCATACAAGTCAGAAATAAAACAGTCTGCCCCTGTGGGTGACACTCCAACCAATGCCTTTGCAGTATTGCAATTTGTATAGGGTGAAAATGTTAGCTGTTGATTGGCAGGACCCTTGGGTTGTGTTATTTTTATTTCTGTGCAATCAACAATAACACATAGCCGTGGGTTTTTGAGGGCAATAGACATTGGCATGTAGTTGAGAATCTGTTCTCTTGATGCCCATACATCTAGCAGTTTAAACCGTCGGTACATCAGAGGAATCCAACGCTAAAACATTCTTGAAACAGTCATTTTAGTGATACTAAAAGTATAGCCAAGGTATTCTTCAGTTAAACCTAGTCTTAGTCTCATCATCACCAACATATATTGTTCAGACAATGGCAGTTTGAAGCTGTTTTCCTCAATCAGTTGCCCATGAGTGATAAAATTAAGACACATATCCAATAATTCTGCATTTATAAAACCAGTCAAAGACTTCAGTTTTTGTTTGTTTGATTTCACAGTTTGTGAAGTCAATTCTTTTTCCTTGAGCATTTTAATTTTGTTATCTAATGACTTGATATATTCTTGCAATGACCTAATTTCAGTCTCAGTGGTATCACAGTCTGTCTGAGTTTGTACATTACAAGATGATGTACGATTCTGATAAACTAAACCATTCATACCGTCATTACCTTGGTGTAAAGTGTTTTCTATAGTTTCTGACGTTGAACATGCTTCAGCAGGTGAGCTAATCGCTATATCAGTAAGTAATTGTAAGTTTGATAGAGATGATTGTTCGTGACGTTCAATTATGTAGAGTCAGCATTGTTTACGTTTGCAGAGCCGTCATTATCATCGCTGATATCTATTCTTGATGAAGCACTTCGTTTTGTTGACCGAGGACGGGATACTTTTGTCCATGGAAAGATGCTGGGTACATCGTTAGGGCCCAATCTTTTCGGATTTCCTGGAAAATGAGCACTGCATATCCGAGTGTACGTATTTACCGGTATGGTCTTGCACCGAATTCGCTGCAGCAACGTCCTTAATAGTTGTGTTTTTTTTTCCCCCGAGGAAGTCTGTAAAAACGAACAGCAGCGCCAGGTTCCGAACGGTTTGTACATAAAGGGACAGCACAGATGTTGACCATTATTTAATCAGTAACCAAGCAATGGTTTACAAAGTCGAAAGTGAACTTTCAAGACAGAACAGTGCGGGACAAATCTTTGCAAATTTTGTTTTGCCCTCCAAACGCGCAATTAGCCAATCAGAATGAAGCATGACGTAATGCTTCGAATGGGGTGTTACACGGCCATTGCTGCACCGGTTCATGGATGGCAGACACTGCTAGCCATCCTTATGCAAGCCCAAGACATCAAGAAAACAGCTGTAGGTCCTACCAAAACCATCGCACTTGACATGGGGCTATACAAGCCTGCAAAACAGGTTCAAATGGCTCGAGAAGATCTGGGCAGCATAACACTGCGCCCTGGTGAGCTCCATATCAGCTGCGCGCTAGTGGTTCGTACATCGAGAACAGTGGGATTGTTAGAATGAAGCTCATTCCCATGGATCTGCAACGGCGAAATAAATTATGCTTTCCTATCAAATTAGCGGTGTTCGATCTTGTTTTGAAGTTTGCATTAATGACACGGAACTGAAACGGTCTTAATTCAACCTTGCTTCGAGACTCTAATCTGATTGATATTTCTTTCTCGCTGGTCCCAGACTACCAAAGCGCAAATATATATTTTTTCTCTTGTGCACAATTATTCTGTTCACAAATTTAAAACTTACTAAGCTTATACATGATTGAACTGCACACGAATCGATCGCCATTTTGTATTACGGTTCATTCTCGATCTTACTCGTGTATTTTATCTCAGATTATGGATACAATTGGGCTTCCTGTGTTCGGATGCTGAAACGAAGATGCCTTGTTTGGAGACTGTTTAACCGAAAATAAAATATTAAATAGACCTATCATTTACAGAATTTGACTGAAACAATTATTTCTGGACTACAAAATTGTTGCCCATCTTTGATGACATGCTTCTCATAACAATACATTCAGTACTTTTGCATTATGCCCACATTTCCGCATAACATTTTGTGTGGCAGCATTCACTGCCGTAAAGGTAGACTAGTATTATATTATAAGGTCAGGAGATGGCTGGAATATCCTCAAAGACAAAAAACAAGCACCATGCTCTTGCTGTTGCCTTTTCCAAAAGATAAGAACGTAACATAGAATATTCCACTAGCACCATTAGAAGCGTAACTTATTGTCGAGGTTTATCCTCAACAAGTTTATGTATTTGTGTCCAGTGTCCGTGCTTCATTCCATTCCATTCCGTTTCATCTTTTTTGTTCCCGTCATACCATGCGTGCCGTGTGCTTCCACAATGTGGACGTGTGTGTGTGTAGTACGTTGATATGAGTGTTTTCGCATGTCGTGTCGTCATTTGGTAAGTTTTTTGTTGTCTTTGTGTTATATTTGCAGGTATAAGTGTGCAACAATGTTGTGAATTAATTGTCAGGTTTTCACCGGCGTTAACCAGCATTGCCGCGTCGAATTCGTTTGATCTGATGACGACCCACTCAACACATTACATTGTGAAAACCAATTGCCAATTGAATTGTTATGGATAAACAAGGTGTTCTACTGGCAAATATTGAAAGTTTTGACCGATCTAGAAGAGGATACGTAGGAAGGATCAATCACAAGAATATGCAATAAAATCGACAAGTAAATCCTCGACAATAGAAACGCCGCCAAGGTAGAAATATTACAATCACAGCTTAATATTGTACCTGGGAACACTATTCTGTTTGTTGTAATCAATATTTTGATCTACTTGAAGTTTTAAGCCAATACTACAATCAAAGATCAAGAAAACAATCGTATGATGAGAAGATTCGATTGTTTATCCAAAGTGTAACGACATTCCATAATAGTCGAGTAATCCAAGATAATGCAACGTCAAGGAGTGTTTTCCCGTCTGAGTTTATAGGAAATAAATGCCCTGAGTTAAATATGCATTCCAATTGACGGCGGCCAAGGAGTTTGCCAAGGTTTGCCACAGGAAGCCCAAGAATGGAGATAGAAGGCAGTCCAAATAGAAATGAAGAAAATGGAGCTCGAAATAAGATTGAAATAAAGATGACGCTACTTACGCTACTTGAAGCGGAACGAAGTCAAACCGCTGATGAGAAGGACATAGTTGAAAGGTCTTAAAGGAGTTAATAAACAATTTCGTGTTAACGCGTCCTCAACGCATGACATGCTTTCCAGGGAAGTCCCTCAGACTTCTCCAGTGCTGAACACTGGTAATGCCGGGAGGGCTTGCCAGTGCGTTAAGGACTCTCCAAGATTGCTTTGGACGTTCCTCACAAGTAGACGCACTTACAAAGGGCCCAATGATTCAAAATAGTGACAAACAAGCTTTACGACAACTCGCCGACGATGCCCAAGTAACCTATGATACGCTCCAAGATATGGGCTACCTGGGCAAGATGATGAGCACCGATAATCTGGAAAGAATAATCTTGCGTCTTCCAAGGTGGGCCCAAACTAAGCTCGTGGAAAGCATAAACAGGAAGTATGGTGAACAAGAAATGCAGATGCTCAAAGATGTTGTGCGCTTCTTGAAAGACCGTGCGGACGTAATGAACCATCCCTTTTTCTCAAAGTCAAAGACAGAGGTAACGTCTACGAAGCACCCAAAGGACATCAACCTTCCAAGGCAAAGAGCTGCGAGTCAAAAAGTAACGATGCTCGCTACAACGTCCAAGAAAGAGAAACTGTGTTATATGTGTAAGATTTCTCATCGTCCTTATCGTTGTGAACAGTTTAGATCAAAAACGTCCAAGGAAAGAAATGACTTTGTTAAGTCGAGGAAGATATGTTTTAAAACTGCCTAAGTTCTACTGAGCATAAGTCCAAAGCGTGTAAATGCTCGACTCGAGGTCAGGTTTCAGGATGCGGAAAACGGCCCATCACACCCTGCTGCACACGTGATTGGACGAAAATTAACAAAGCACATTCAAATATTCGACCGTGGGGGAGTGCCCACAGGAACAACATCGACAAATGGTAGAATTTTCGTCCAATCACGATCCGATCCAGATGAAGGCGAAATCAAATTTGACATTGATATGCAGAAGCTCCTGCAGAACAAGAACACATCCCATGTGAAAAAAGTGTATCTTCCTTTCTCCAAGGAGAAACACAAGGCCCAATTGATATTTGTGGAAGAATATCTTTCCAAGGTCCAACAGAAACAGTCGTGACTAAAGGTAAAACCCTGAAAAAGCAAGAAGGATTGTTCACTGACGAAACTGGAACAATACGCATGGTCAACAACAACAACAACAACAACAACAACAACAACAACAACAACAACAACAACAACAATAATAATAATGGTTTATTAACAGCATTTCCATAATAAATGGCTCTTCATCTGTTAAAACAATACTGGTTACATGTAAATGCACAATACAAAAACAATAATTACATGATAGAGAAGTTACTAATATAATAATATCTGTTATAAATATATCTGTTATAAATAATAATAATAATAATAATCATCATCATCATCTTTATTTTGAGTGTGTTACAAATACAGCAAATACAACAATACTGGTTTGCAATTTGGCCCACTAGCCTCACACAGTTGCTAGCAAAGTGTAAAGAAACATTCTATGCCAAAGTGCTGTTCAACAATTCGCAAAATGGCACAGTCACATTGTTAGGTTTTGATGATAGGCTGAAAGAGCTTCATCAGTTGCAGCAACTTCAAACAAATCAAAACCAAACTGATTTCGACACTCTTAATGATGACGACTTGATGACATCCGAAGCATCAATATCGTATAACAACAAACAAAACATTGTAGCAGTGCAACGCACTTGGATATTGGGAATTTTCTTTTGCCTCAATTTCAATATGACAACCCCCAAAACTATTGGTCGCCACACATTATATTGCGCTTTATATTGAAAAACATATTTAAACATTTTAGAATTTAGAAAGAGTTGAAATTTATCAGTTATAGTTATTGTTCATAAATTATTGTTGGTGGCTACAATAAAGAAACATATTTTGACATGTTTACACTTTTAAATGCAAAAACAAATATAGATTTTATTATTTCAAAAGACTTGAAATTTATCATAGTTATTGTTCAGAAATGTATAATTTGTTATCTAAGAAATTGCCTTGTTCACATCTATTCAAAAATTGAACCTTTTATTATCAACAAATTGAATTTTAATAAAGTAATTCCAATAGCTCTGACTTCATAATTGACAATATGGGGAGGGAAGGTGGCACTCACTGCCCAAAGGGTAGACAAGTATACACTAATATTCAAAGACGAGATTGTGCACGTATTTATATTTGTATTATGCTTCTAAAAGGTTGATGACAACAATGTCGAAAAACAGGATTGCTATAACTGTGGTCTTCCAGTGCCCCTTTTCAAACTGCGTGAACACCTTATGTCATGTCCAAATGGAGCATCCACATCATCATCACCCAAGGCAACACAAACAAAGTTCATTTATTTATATTTTATTAGCTATAAATTATTGAGCTGAGTTTGGAATTAAGAGTCTGTTTTTCAAAGAGTATCGAAATTGCACTTAGGGCAAATGAAACAGATCTACTGTATACTTTATTAATCCTGTGACAATGTTTTTCTTATTCAGCAAAGCATTCTCTGGAGGTTTGTCACACTGAATTGGCAAAAACATTGTTACACATTGTCACATGAATTACAGTAGTTCTGCAGTACCGGCCACGGCCTCATATCAGCTTTATAATTCAACACCGAAGTCCAACGTATCTGCCTTACCACCCAGCAGAGTCTCCTCAAATTGATGGTCAAACAATATCAAAATAATTTCAGCCAAGACAATGACGCCATTGCCTCGTTAAAAGCAAAGCTGAACAACCACACAGACCAATCCAATAAATAAATAAATCAATCAATGGTCTCCCGAAAGCTTATCGGGCTTGAAAAGCGTTTCTTAAAAATATATATCCTGAAAACAAAGTAGTTTACAGACATGGAACTTTGCATGAAGCGAAAGTTTGTTCATATTAAAAACATGTCAAAAGAACATCTTTGTAGAGTAAGTGTCTCACATTTATGGGATATCTTTTCGGGCCCGAAAAGTTTACGGGGCTTTCAAGAAACGGGCCCCAGAGTCTTTTTAAAAGCCTTGACTTACATAGCAGTAATAAAGTTTGTGCGATTTGAGTAGCATTTCTTAATAAATCGCCAATCTTTCAAAATGCCATTTTGAGAGAAAATGATTATAAATCCGACAAAACAAGATGAATTGTTTTCGTATTACTATGAGCAAGTGTACAAGTGTTAAGGATTACCAGAAAGATTGGTGCAGGTCAATCTAGTCCTTAGGTGTCGCTGCATAAATGTGTGCTAAAGTTAGGACTGAAATGTTCTACTTGAAAACTTCTGCCAAATTCTCGACAAAAGTTCAAAGACAACGAAAAACGTACCTGTTATTGGAAAGATCAGTGTCACGAGTAGCTTGTGGAGAAATCATGGAAACATCATAAACTAGAGGCCAGCGTAATCTTCCAGCAAACTGAGGGATATTTGTTGTGTCGTCGTTGCTGCCAAGTGCCGTTGTCTCTGCTGCACTAGGAGTGAAGAAATAAGCGTTGCAAAGTCCGCAACTGCAGCCGCTCGGTGTTCGAAGTGTATAGGTAAAACCCTCATGGTTTGTTAATTTATTCAACTCTACACCTCTATATTTGTTTTCACATTCCGCTCGGTGTTTGGCCTTAAGGGAATCCTGAATTACTTTCTTTTCTCCAAGTAGGTACTTAATCCTAAACGTTGTACAGTTGTAGTTAGTTGTTCGAGTTAGCATGCGTTATCAGGATGAACGAAGAGAAAGTTTAATTCTAAAAGTCTACAAAACTTACGGAATCAGGACAAAGAGAGCCATGGCATTATTAACTCATCTGAAACTAGTCATGGTAAGTTGTAGATTAACAGTTGCACACATTAGAACAACTATTAATGATTTCGGTGGCGTTATTCATATGACATTATTTATACTGTACATTTATCACCGGGTGAGGATTCAAAATCATTTGGACAAAGAAAAACCAAAATAATAATAATAATGAACGCGAAATTGCGACCACCGCCAAAAAGGAAGTCTGAATACAATCAGTCACATTTTTCGCCACCAAAAACTCGAGCTCGTATAACGTTGGAATCCGAAGACGTAAATGATTCCTCTTACAGTCCACAGTACAGAATTATAAACTGGCCAGTGCTGGTAAGACAACTGGAAAAGTGTTCGAGTTGTGGAGGACCGGTAAGTTTGTCGCGACAGAATATCATTGACGAAAGACGAGTTGGTTTGATGTTTACATCCAAAGTAAAGTGTACAACATGCGAGAGCATAAACATCATCCATACTGACAATGTCCACTAGGGAGAAGGTGCACGCGGACCTAAGAAGAGTCTAATCAACGAAAGATGCGTTCTGGGAACATTACATTCGGGCAATGGTCACGCCCAACTGGAACATCTCCTTGGCACAATGGATATCGAGTGCTTTCCTGCCAAGACCTACAAAAACATCAAAAGAAGAGTTAGGCCACTAATTGAAAATGTTGCAAAAGAAAGCTGCAAGGCGTCTTTGGCAAAAGAAATAGAAAGTATTGGAGATGGATCAAAAGATGTTGCCATCTCATATGGCAGAAAAGAGGCAATGGGCGCAATTCAACAGCTGTTGGCAGTAAAACAGGAAAGATAATTGATTATGCGACGAGAAATAATAGCTGTCGAATATGTGAAAGCGCCCAAAAAGCATCGAATGAGTTACCAATCCACGACTGCCGCAAAAATCACCATGGGAGTGCCAAATCAATGGAATCAGCTGCGGCTGTCGACATCTACAAACGTGCGCAAGATAACGCAGTGCGTTATTCTACATTCAATCCAAAATGCCTTTGTACGTGGGAGTATTCATTGAATCAGTATAGTTTCAACCACGTGAATTTATTTTAATACCGAGCTTTCAGCCCTGAAGATGTGTCCATCTTCAGGGCTGGTGAAAATGATTACATCATGCGCGAGCTATTGATATTTATAAAAAAATGGTAACTAAGAGACTAAACGATGAGCGCGCGCCCATGAGCTAGCGCGAGATGATTAACAATATAAAATAAAATAACAAACATGCGCAACACTGAATTATACAATGAACAAAATAAAATAAAATAAAAGAGTAAACATGAATGAAAAAATAAATGAATGGATGGATGAAAGGATGATAGAATAAAATATGGAGATAAATTACAATAAACTGATGCCTAAGAAGAGGAGCCCGAGTCTAGCAAAATCATATAATTATCAGGGATTATTCGTCCATATTACTCAAACACTGTTCATTTGTAGTGATCTTCATCGCTTCCGTGTGATGATCTTGGTGTCAATCCATAAAATGTCATGCCCTGTAGAGTTTGCGTGTTCTGCTAGTGCAGACCGCTCGGGTTTGTCAAGGCGTACACTTGTCATGTGTTCTTTCTTTCTTGTTCTTAGTGATCTTCCTGTCTCTCCAATATAAACAGCGCTACAATAATGGCAAGGGATCTCATATACGACTCCTGTCTTGCTTTCAGTCGGGATTGGATCTTTTGGCTTTGATAGTAACTGCCGTAATGTACTCACAGGTTTAACTGCGGTCTTGATCTTGTGATTGCGTAATACTCTCTGGATCTTTTTGGTGGCGCCTTTTACATATGGAAGCACAGCAAATCCTTTTGACTCATCAACACTGGCGTTGGTGTCCTTGTTTGTTGATGTTTTCTTGGTGCAACTCTTGTGTTGTTGGATGTATTTACTAGGGTAGCCATTAGATCTTAATACATCATGGAGGTGCTTTTTCTCTGCGGTTTTATGATCTTCGTTGTTTAGAAGTTTGTTCGCTCTAGAATAGAGGGTACGTACCACGGCAATCTTGTGTTGGGGAGCATGATGACTGTCAAAGCTCAAGTATCTATTGGTATGCGTCTTCTTTATGTAGATGGTTACGTCAATGCTGCCGTCATCTCGGATCTTATTAAGTGTGTCTCGGTTTGTCTCTTAGTTACCATTTCTTATAAATATCAATAGCACGCGCAAGATGTAATCATTTTCACCAACCCTGAAGATGGACACATCTAAAATAAATTCACCTGGTTGAAACTATACTGATTGAATATTCTACATTCATCAGAGATGAAGACAGTACCACCATTGCCCGTGTAAAACAAGTAGCAGGTGCGTAAATTGGTGCCTCTAACTAGTATATATTTGTAATTTAGCTTTCAAAGCAAATTTAATTATGTATGCCTTCTCTATACAGCAAGGTTAAATGCTATGGAAAAGTTCGGTTTTAGTTTTAGTTTGCAGTTTACAATTTTTTTTAATTGGGGTCGTTTTACAGATTACGAAACATGCGGATTTTACTCATGTCAAACGAGCTTTTGGGAGCGATCTTTATAAAGCAAAGTCACAAATCAAGACCGGACGGAATGAGAACAGCAATCTTTCAGACGCAGTTATTAGCTATTTAGAAAAGTGCTTTTCATATGATTTTCATATACCAAAACTAAAACGACATCGATGGACTGAAGTCTGCCTTAGAAGCAATCATCCCTCATTCATTTGGGCAGCATGACCGCTGCAGTAGCAGTTGGTGCAGATATCAGAAAGATCCCTCCAATTATCTTCACAAATATTTGCCAAATGGAGAAAACCTGAGAGGAGAGGCACTTACGGGCTGGGCTGTCTTGATGATATCATGAAGAAATATACTACAGTTGATATGCTGGCGAAAATGGCTCCTATGTGCTAATCTCAAATGAACGAAACTGCTAATAGCGTCATTGGGACCAAGGCACCAAAAATACGATACTATGGAGGAAGTGAAAGCAACGATTACAGAGTTGCCGCTGGAGTGGCACCGGTCAACGAGGATAGGAAAAACTAAAACGTGAACATGCTAAAAAAGCCAAAAGTGTATTAACGCGATATTTACAGACAAATAAAATAAGTAGTCAGTAATCATCACACAAATGATTGAGACAAGATGTCATGGCACGTATTTCAGAGCCAATAATTCAAACAATTTTCATATACCTCAGTAAATGACTGTATAGCTTTCTATTGTTTCTAGGATGTGGATATGTTGAGGACGTTATGAATAAGTTAGGCATCGCTAGTGGCCCTGCATGTAAGCAGTATATAGAAAGAGTTCATTCCAAACAACAACAGAACAAAGAACGAAAAAAACCAAACGAATACAGGGACCAAATAAAAAAGCTCAGCTTAGCTCGCCTTGCTAATGGGAAACAGATGGAAAAAAAAGAGAAGACTTAACCTACGAGTCCGGGATATCAACCAGTCTTAGCTCACTTGAAGGTGAAATTATTAAAGTGATGAGTGAAATTAACCAGGATGACGTGCGTGAGGCAGAGGGGATCGCTGTTATCCCACTACCTGACGAAAGCATTGCTATGCAGGCATCGACAGAACCCCCCCCCCCCCCCTCAGAGCCAACGGTCTTCTACTTTGATTTAGAAACGAGTCAAAGTAAAGATTGTGAGATCATGCAACTTGCTGCAGTCAAGGAAAATAGTTTATTCTCAAGATACATAGTGCCAACGTGTAATATTGCTTATAATATTCATTAATAATTCATTAGGCAGCTGTCCAGTCTGTGCTCAGCATTCTGGTCACGTGGCTACCTTGTAACTCCCATACAAGTATGATACAGAATAGTAATAAAGCTAGCTTATTAGTATTCTGTATGTGATACAGAATACTAATAGACCTTATTAGTATTCTGTATCAGATACATAATACTAATAAGTTCTATAAGTATTCTGTATATCAATGCATTATATGAGAGGAACAATACATTATCCTAAAGGCTAATTAAGAAAAATACTCGTTAGATTTTGTTCCGCAGTTTCTTTAATGTAACTCCCTTCCTCTATTGGAGCTTAGCACCTTCACCTTCTAGCTTTGTGCGGCAATACTTTCACAATCTCAAATAAATTATAACAAACGTTAACTTTGAAAGACACGAGATTACTTCAAATTAAAGATGATAGCACAGTTCTGGCTAAATATTGCGTTATTTGCTACATTATTATTTTCAAGAACCACGAATTAGAAGGTGGTAAAGCAATGTTAATCGAAGAACTTCATACGGAATGTATGTGTCAAAAGGCAAGTCAATGGACTCTTTCCTTGCTACCTTGTTTTTACGAGACATCTGGCAGTCTTCAAAAATCTTGTGCTAGTTCCCTCAACAACTGACTCGCTTGTGCTGCACTTTTGGCAGTTACGAAAATTGCCAGCCATCATCTCAAATGCTCGTCTTAGCTCTATGACCTTCCTGTGAGAACTGTTCTTGATTTGATTGAAATAATCAAAACTCCGTTTGCATTTCATTAACAACTAAAGCCCCCCTTTGAAAACCAAACAAAAGTGTAAATGTATTCTAAATGAAAAACCATTCATATTACATATTTGCCGTATTTGTTCTTTGTATATGTCTCAATGAGCAATCAACTCTATTAAAAAACTACCAAGTATGAAAAGGAATAAAACATTTATTAAACAATCGATATCTTAACTAAGCTATAATACGAAACTGCTTTCATTGTTCAGTGCGGTCAAGCAATCGGAATGAGAATTGAATTATTATATTATTTTCATCTCAATCAGATATTGACTACAATTCTGGTTGAAACGCCTACCTGGTTCAAACAATGATTACAAAATATCAAAAGTAATTTACAACATTCGTGACAATGTTGTATCTAATTTACAATATCGAGCTGAAGTAAATAAGATACAACATTGCCACTCATATTGTAAATACTACATATAAATTATATAGACGTGGGTGTTTTACTGGAAAATAGACCACTCATGAAATTCATACTAAACCATGATATCAATTTAACAAATCGCAGTGACACATACTTGACGTCATAAACTGTTCAAAACTCAAGTGAATTTATTTTATTTTATTATATAGCCGCCTTTTTGTGATTTTTATTTAATTTTTGTCAACTGTCAATTTTTTTATTAATTGGGCAGTTTGGCTTTTCTAAAAGAAAATCCCATATGAAAACTGTCCCAATTAATCCTTATTTGGACAGTTTTTATAGATTAAGAAAAATAGCTATGCTGACATTATTGGATTAACTTGACAGCTATATAATTAATAAGCAATATGTATTATTATAAACCTGTTTTCAGAAACATTGACCGTTTACAAAATACAAAATAGTCAAATAGTAAAAAAGAATTGATTAGAGAAACAAAAGAAATGTACTCAAGCTGAACTCAGGTTCAGATGTTTCTGAAAAGAGGTATACATAATGAGATTTTCTCACTGAAATTCTGGTAGTAAATTTGATTGGCTCACTATTGCTATCCAATGAAATGCCACGTATCGTGTTTTGTTTCTTCACGTGTGAGAAAAATGATTTGTCAAATAGAAGGCTGCGTGAAGTTTTCCTCTAGCATTCAATTGGCTTTTTCTGTGACAAGAAGCTGGCTCGTTTGCTCGTTTGGTAAACGAAAAAAAGATTTCAAAGATTTATGTTAACAGGCACAACAATCAAGTTTGCTGGAATTGGTCAATAAAATGCAAGAACACTTCTTTTTAGTGTAACTGCAGATTCACCAGCCCGCTGCTTGCTAAATAACTTTGTCCAGTTTAATGGTTTCTTTGTATTCCCCTTCTACCTTAGTCCAGGAGAAACAACCCCAGCAGGCAAAGGACACTCTCACACCTACACCTTTGACAGAAATGTTGAGAAACCCGATTATGAAAACCTGAGAGACCACACTTCAACGTTATCTCATGCAAAAGAAGCAGTTAGAACAAGGAAACCTGTGAAGGGTGTAAAAGGTCACTCATGGCAACTATACATTACAAACTTTGATCTGATAAGAGGAACGGAAACCAAGGAAATCTTTTTGATGAGCGATATACCCGACTTTCACCACCACTCTGCATCACAAGTGCTCCAAGGCTAATCATGGAAAACCTGTAACACTGGAAGGCTTCAGAATTCCGGAAATTCCTATTTTATTTCTCTTTAAAGTGCTACTATGATGAAATTCGTATCATTGAACATAAGGGAGGAACCCAAAGGAATAGTATTTCTCACCAGACTCTGATTCAATATCCCCATCAAGCATAATAAAAGCTTGACAGGAACTTCAACATTTTAGTCCTAAGAGTAAGAAAATCTCTGTGTCTCTGTGGAAGGAGATATCAAACATGTAATATGCACTTGATTACACTTAAAAGAAAAAGTCCTGGACTTAGGGCCATTGTGGTGCCAATCCTGTTTCTTGTATGAAGATTATAACAGTGATTTAAGACATCTCTTCCACGGAAGTCAGAAACCAGAAATGCAGATAATCTTGGCAGTTTGTGTCCAACAAAAAAAAAACAGAAATGGTTCCTCTTATGCAAATGCTCAAACATTTTACCATCATCATCATATGACATCAGGGAAATCAGAAGCCACCAATAATGGCCGATTGATTTCCGGTAACTTAAAGGCTATTGGAATATTTCAGCGATGCCCATTGAGTGAAACATATAGATTTGGTGTTGAACAAAGCATTGGCCCAATTGATCTCATCTCCACATTTTCATTTAAACGAATGTTCAATGGAAAGGATATCCTACATTGCTTGAATTATAAAGCTGTGACATGACGAAACAGTTACACAGTTTCATATATTCATGGAGGAATAATATCATGTTTTTTCTTAAGGTCAATCCATTGTGCAACAATACAGTTGCTTGTAATGAATTCTGCAGATGTAAAATTCCTAGTTTCCTCTTGCTCTTTATAAAGCTTTACATGCGGATGAAGATGTTATTCTTTCTGAAGAAACATATTCGAATACAACACTGGCACACCTTTTTCCTGTACAGAAAGATTCACAAGAGCCTCCTGTGATTGCCAAAAATGTTGAAGCCATACAGCATTTGTGCTTGTTTATAGACTGCCAAAATTCAAACTGCAATTTTGTTTCCATTTTCCCTAATCGCTATTAAAAAGAATAGTGCTGGAATTGGTACGATTACAGCCTGGTTGCTGAGACTAAGAAGGTACATGACTTGGATAGTTGTCCCTGATGATTTTGGGAAGAGTTAGTTGTAAAGTCTTACAATTAAAAAGGATTAGTGGTGCTCTAAAAAGAACACTAATTAGTATACCAATTAAAATCTGCAACCGTTTTCACCACTGCACGAGAAAATGGATTTACTCACATTTTTTATGTGTGCAAATATGAAGTGAATTTCGTGGGCTATATTTGCACCATATTCACTCGGGTTGCAAACATGACGTAAATATGTATATTTGCATATATTTGCGCTACATTCGCTTATATTTGTAAATATAATATTTATGTTAGATTTGCGTCAAATAAAGAACCCATGCTAATATGATACATATTTGTACCATATTACAAATATGATCAAATATAACTTTTTACCCCAAAACGGAAATCATTGCAAAAAAAATATGTTTATCGATGTTAGTCAAAATGCCAAGTTAAAGTGTACTTTTTAAACTCAGTTTATCGTGCACACAGACAAAATACTACTAATAATAACTGATATAATCAATTGTATAGTAAAATACCTATTAAATATTCACTTTTATGCAGCGCACTTCTCTCAATAAATGTTTTGATCACTTGTTAGTTATTTATTTTTGTGTCGTTCTCACTCACATCTGTATCACGAAGAGCCTTCTTTAGTAGTATAGAGACGGGCGCCGCAAACCAAAAAGGCATCCCCAGGAATCATTGGGTATAAAGAGAAGGTCCCACGAAAGGCATACAGCCTATTTACGACGGCCTATCATAACCAAAATTCAAAGAAAAAAGGTTAAGCCTCTGATCACGTGATGCGCTCGTGATTAGGTGTCTAGGAATTTCGAATCCAAGAAAACCACAATATAAAGAAAAGGTTAGGCCTACGTCTAACCAAAAGATATTTTGATAGATATAACGATCCCAACCATCTTACTCGACGTCAAGGAATATTTACAAACTTACAGCAGCTATCCCAAGCCACCGAAGATGGTCGCGTGAATAGCTCCTTAGACAAATACATTATTGTCAAGGTCCTCGAGGAAAAGTTCCCAACCAAAATACGCCGAGCCAAGCCGCGTTGGTGGTACGATATCCTCCTGAAAGACCACCATTTCGGCTGGATTCCAATCAATATCAAATCCACGACTATGAGGACAAACGATTCGGCCGGTAATCTAGCCATCTGTCTATGGGCTTTAACCGACGAAAAGATGGATCTTGATAAATCCTACGACACCGGCAAAGTCTGGAATTTACTTTTCGAGAAGTTACATCGGCGAGAATATAATTGTGATTCACGTCGGGACTATTTCTTTCTTGTGATTAATAAAAACAACACGAGTGAAGTCTGTGTCAATAGCGTCTCAGGACTGTCAAAGATAACCCCTGATGTTTATTCATTTCCATTTCAAATCTGTTGGAAGAAAAATAAGCTGCTAAAATACGAACCAATCGACAAAAAAATAAAAATGTTTTTAAAATGCTGGAAAGACACGAAATGTAATCCGATTGATTTGTTTTTACAAAGAGTTCAACAATTATAGAATTTACATACAGAGGGGATTGGGGTCAAAA
The DNA here is from genome assembly GCA_033675265.1 of Actinostola sp. cb2023. NCBI lineage: Eukaryota > Metazoa > Cnidaria > Anthozoa > Actiniaria > Actinostolidae > Actinostola > Actinostola sp. cb2023. Next base: position 336,264 of record JAUJYZ010000026.1, on the reverse strand, counting down.
TGAATTAGATTGAAATCGAAATATTCGGCGGTTCCTTGCTTATTTTTATTCATTCCATTGTAGCGAAGAAAGTTGTAATCTTCATTTTCTAATTCTTTGACCAATCTTGTTGGAGCCCAAACGGTGAAATCTTCTTGGCCGTTGCAAAGGGAAAGGATCATATTTTCACCAAATTTGGTTTCGACTGACTTTGCTTTATTGATGCGGTAAATTCCAAGTGGCAACTCTCTGAATTTAATAGCTTCGGTGGCGGCTTTGTCAAATTGTTCGTTGGTGGGGAAGTTCATGATTATATATTACGAAATATGTATTTTTTGAAAATTATTGTTTTGACATATGTCAATTAAAACTCATTGGACCAATCAAAAACTAACACAAGTTTTTACACAGTTGAGTAATATTACACAAGTTTTTATACAGTTGAGTAATATTTTGTGAAAACGACGCAGCGTGTATAACATTTTGTGTACAATTTTGTGAAAATGCCTCTTTCTCTGAAGCAACTACAAAATCGTCGTGACCAGTGTTTAGAGAAGATTGGGGAGCATAAGACAGTGGCCTTTGAAATTGGTGGAGCTGCCATGTGTTCTGTTTCATTTAACACCATCAAATTTTTTGAAGGATTGGCTGAAATGAGTGATCAACAGATCAAAGATTTTCTCAATGTATTTCCCCAACTACCTAAGATATTAGATTTATCTCGACAAGCTGCGACCAAAGAGGTAAGAAGAAGGAAATATCAGGCTGATATCGAGAAAAAGATGAAAGAAACGGCTGTAAAGCTGCGTCATAAGTATAAAGCCCATTCCAAGAAAGAACGAAAGGCCAAGCGGCGAATGGAGAAGTTGAAGGCTGATGAAATCGATTCTTCTCAAGAACTGTGTGATTAAAACCAAGACTTGACACGCTCAATATGCAAATTAAAACCTGTCTGGTTTCGTTCGAAATGAATATTTAATGAGCGGCGAGTTTTTGTTTGATTTCTTGCACCGCTTCGTTGTAAATTTTCTTTCGTAATTTGGGATCGTCGTCTTTTTTGGTGACACGGGCTTTTTGGCGAAGTTCATTTTTGAGTTGCTCGTATTTATCTGACTCGACCATAATCAAAGCGAATTCATTTTCATCGATTTTATTGTTATGCAGAGCTTGGATACAAGGTCAGAAATTGTGTTTATTTTAGCTCGACAAAGAATCACGGTCTGATCGTGCTTCGATACTTTTCGGGTTAATCGTTTGGTGGCCACGGTTGCTACGGCAGAAATAATTCCACAGAGCCCCCCAACAGCACTTAAAGGGATTCCCACGAGAAGTCCGGGTCCTGTTAAAGATGTAGCGATGCCCGAGGTTGCTAAAAATGCAGAGAGAGTACCCGATGTTAAAGCAATCGTGTTGGTCAGGGAGCGCGTTTTATTATCCTTTTTTCGGACGCTTTCATAGTGTTTGACCTGGGCGCCCAGTTCAGAAAGGATCATATTGATTTTGTGGAGTCGGAAACTTTCTCTGTCAAAAATGGCATTTTTGACATCGGGATAGAGTGGGTGGGTTCTAAAGCATCTGACATATTATATTATATACAAGATGGTGCAGTACGAATGGCATCGATTTCGCAACACATACCCCCACGCCGATTTCTCTAAGTTTCATCCCGCTCCAGAGAGCATTTCATTCGATTATGATGGAATTGCTGTAGATGTTTTTAGAGGGAATATTACACCAGACGGGCCCTTTCCGGCCGAAGTGCATCACTTCGGAGAATCGAACCTGAACGTTGCTCTTTTGAAAGCACTCAGACCGAGGGCTAAAAAACCGTCTGGGTCAAATTTTCCCACAGCTTATCGAAAAACAAATCACCGCTACCCCATTTTAAATAGTGGCGTGACTACGCCTGAATTCGATAAGGTTCAGATTGTCGTGGAAAATCAGAATTATTTTTTCATGTATAAACCTAGAGACATTTTTGATGTGACTTTGGTTCATACAGCAGCCAAAGAAAGTCATGAATGGTTACAAAGCCCCAATATGAAATTTTGGGACCAGCAACTGAACTTTGCGGTTTGGGCGGCGACTTCGGGGTGTGGGGTGGGATATGATATGATTGCAAAAAAAATTATTATGAAGTTTCATGTTTTATTTACAATTCATCGGATTCTTTATGAGCTCAAAGTGGCTTTACCCAAAGACATAGGATTTAAACCTTTGAGCAACCCCTACAATAAAGTGGCCTATGAGAAAATTGGTAAAGAGTTTAATGTACCGCTGAATAGTGATTTTCGGTGGAGACAATCACGGGTTGGGGGTAATGTATAAAAATATGTTTGGGCAGATGGAAATAGTCAAAGAAACGTACGATGAGGTGCTCCAAGGCAAAAAGACAGCCATTTGGCCTGGTGGATTGTTTCATTTTAATGTATTCGATCATATGACGTCTGATGAAAAACATGGCTATCGCTTTTTTATACCACCCAAGGGATTGGGATTGACAAATTTGGCGCGGTTGAATCGAAGTATTGAGGCGTATGTCTATTATATTTTGGGGGCGCAAGTGAATACGAGATCTCCCATTGTGTCGCAATCTGGGGCAAGTCAAGAGACTCAACAAAAAATTGGAATTTTGTTTGAATCGGCGGTGATTGAAAATGACATTTCAAAGAGCATCCAACGATATCAATTTGCCATTCAAGAAGCCAAAGTGCGATTGGATTATGCGGTAGCGCCGGGGTGTTGGTTAATGCCCTCGGATTTGGTGATTAATACGCATTCGGTGGTGGGGTACAACAATCAACTCCAAAAAGCGACGGAGGATATGGCATTGCCGCATTTGGTGCGAACGAAAAAGAAACTTTTGAATCAAAAAGTGGAAAAGCCTTCGTTACCCACGATTCCAGAAGAGCCAAAAAAAGTTAAATCAAAAGAAGAGAATCACGTCTATCAAAAACTGGGGTTAAGTCTGGCGGCGGCGGTGGGTGGCTATTATTTCCTCAAATAATATAATGGACAACCCTCACACGTTAGGAAGAGATTGTGTTTATACGATTTTAGAGACCGAAGCCAATTATAATCAAGGAGCCTGGCAGAATGTGATGAGTGTGGATGTGAATTATCCCGGCCGGAAATTTATTATTTGTAGTATTTGTATCAATACCACGAGCCATGTGAATGCGGGATTTCGATTTGTGGATCACGATGAGAAACCGTTTCTGCCTATGCGCTCTAAGACGAATAATCGGGAGCCCGTTCATTTCTCGTTTGAGCCTCCCATTAACAGTGTAGAAAATTTGAGTGTCGTCGCTTTTCATATGGTGGCTGAAGTGAAGAAAAAGGTCCAGCTTCAAATACGTGCGGATGATGTGGGACATATTCGCGTGAATGGATTTGATAGTCAAAATAGATGCGGCTTATAATCATAAAACTATAATCATTTTAACAGTCATCTCTGTTTAATATATGGAGAATCCCTATACCACACTTCAAGAGGTGAGTTATTATCTGGCTGAAAAAGCCTATGTAGAAAAAGATGAATGGAGAGATATTGATGTTTTTTTTTTGTAGATGTTGAAGGCTATTATATCATTTTTTGCACGGTTAGTATTAACACCGGCAGTGGCGCTAATGTGGGGTTTAGTCTTGTAGATAGTGGGAATCAGCCCATACTACCCTTCAGAACCACCACAAATAGAAGGATACCCGTTCATTTTTCTTATGAGCCATATACTATGTCCGGGGAAGATTTGACACCTGTGACTTTTCACCTGGTGGCTCATTGTAAAGGGCTTGTCAAGCTTCGCCTGATGTCAAGCGATGGGGGAACTCGTCTGAATGTTGTTGGTATCAAACCCCCAGATAGACCCTGGATCCACAAACCCATCAGCACCATGAGTGCCATCCCACTTTGTGGGGCGATAAAACAAAAAAATAACGTGGTGCAACAACCCACCAATAGGATTTTTATGCTGCGAGTTGAAGAAGACGTTAAACCTGTATCAAAGAACCCCGATAAAAAGGCTATCTCCGGCGACGATTGAATTCTTTTACAACGACCATCCCGATGGCCACCACCAAGATCCAATGGTTGTTCCAGACGAACTTTAGGAGTTCCCCGACGGTTTTTAAAACCAAAGAAAGAACCGAGCCGAGAAGACCTGGGATTGAGGCGGCCATTTTTTTGCCGAGTTCAGTCAGGCCCCGACCTATTTTTGCAATACCACCCCCAGCACCCTTCAACATAGAAATAATCACACCAATGGCTGTAGCAATTCCAGAGGCTATAACCAAAGGAAGACCAAACTTTAAAAGAACATGCTTGATTTTTTCTTTCGTCGTTAAGCCTAATTTTTCTTCTGCGGCTGTATTTTGATTTGTCAAATCACCGATCTCACCCCTCAAGCGCTCGATTTCGGCTTTGGCGGCTTCCTTTTCTTCTTCGGTAGCATCATCACGAAGAATGTGTTGTTGTTCTTCAATGTGTTGCTCTAAATCGGTAATGGCCTGGTCTCTTTGGCGGATCTGTGAGAAGGGTTCTCGGTGAGAAGGGTTTTGTTTTCTGCTTCTAGACGCCCGATGGCGACTTTGTTGTATTTGATTTGTTCTATAACGCGGGCAATTTCCACTACATTTTCTAAATCTTGATTGCGCTCGGCATTGTCTAGAATATTTACATTTTCTTCTTGGTATTCTTCAATGCGTTCATCATGAGTATAGACAAGCTCATTGATAGGTGTAATAGTCATTTTCCAGCCCAAAAGATTCGTGACACTCTTTTGGATCTCACCAGCTTGGGTAAAAAGTTTTTGGGGGTTCGTCCATTCCACACCACCTTGTCTTTGGCTTTGGCAGGAAATATACACCTCACCGTTCTTTTCGGTGAGTTTAATGAAGTCTTCATTGAGGTAGTAGTAATTTTCTTGTAGGTAGGTTAGGGTGCCTTCTACAGTGTGAATGGAGAGGGGGTGTTCTTGCAGTTCAATTTCTTCATTTTGGATAAATTGCGCGTAGGTAGCTGATCTTTTACCCAATTTCCCTTTAATCCAAACACGTGCCCTTTCAGGCAGTTGCGTAATATTTTCTCCAGCTCGATTCCACCAAGTATGATCATCTTCTCCTCGCTCGGGCAGCAGTGGGGTTAATTCGTCATGGTCTTCGAGAGGATCGAAATCAGGATCGACTTCGCCCATGTTTAAAGAAGTATCAATCTCGGTCATTTCTATATTCATAAAGATATACCATGATTAGTGCTAAGCTAGATCCCAACAGCCTCCCCAGACAAACCAACGGATTGAAAGCCGAAAGGACCTTACACCGCGTGACTTTCACCCCCTCGTCAGCCAATCCCAAAGAAACGTTGTATGTCACACTCCCCAGATTGTCTGAAAACACATTGTTAGTGCCAGGTACTCTGGCCTTGCGCTTTGATTTGGGTGTGAAACACACGACCCACGACGAGCGCTATGTAGTCAATAATGTGGGGCGCAATCTTGTGTCGCGTTTGAAAATAACAGCCGCGGGGGAAATCGTGCAAGATTTGGATCGATTCGATTTGTACAAAACATATGAAGACTTGCATTTAGAAAAAGAAGACCGCGATTCTAGAATTGAGCAAGGCCTGGGGCATCTCGGGCTGCGAAAGTGGCGGTCCCGAGTCAAGACAGATCCGGTTGCTACAGAAGTGTCTTATAAGCCGATCTTTACAGCCTTAGATACCAAATATGTGATTCCATTGGACTACGAATTGGTCACGAAACATGGGGCCTTTTATCCTCGAGGGATCACTTCGGCCATTACCTTTGAAGTGACTTTGGCCGATGCGGTCAATATCATTCAGGGGAAAAGTAGCGGATATCAAGCCGATTCGACGTATTCGATCACCAATCTTGAATTACAATACGAAAGTACTCAAAGTGACCTCTTGAGTCGAGAAGCCAGTGGGGCATATTTGAATGGGAAGCCGATTCTTTACGAGCATGTGACCTTGTACAAACAATTCAATTTTTTAGATAAAACGACCACGGTCCTCAATACCACGATTAATTTACCAAGACGCTCGATGTCGGGGATTGTGGTGCTGTTTGTGAAACCTTTTACTTCGGGAGACCGAGAGTCTGAAAAATTCGAAAACCCCCATTTAACCGACATTAAAGTCAGTATTAACGGATTGCCCAACAAAGTGTATTCACAGGGCCGGGGACCTCTACCAAGAAATGAGTTAAAAATTTGGGACAAAGAGCGTCACAGCCAAAGCATTCTATACCGACAAATATTGTGTGTGGCTGGATTTAAGGACGGCCTGTGATCCTCAACTCCATGGCGAAGGATTGCGGCTGGTCAATACCCAAGACGGCATTACTTTAGAACTGAAACGAACGGCCAATTCCGCCGCGGGAAACACCGATAAAATAAATGCCTATGTCTTTGTGGTCTCCGATGTGCAAATGTCGCTGATGCACAACCAAGTAAAAGACATTGCGTATTGATTACCTAATATACTATGAACCCTCAACACATTCCTTGCCACGCCTTGATCGTGGGTCCCACAGGTTGCGGCAAAACTCAATTCGTGGTCAATCAATTGCATGGCCCCTTTCGATACCAATTTGATACCATTGTCCTTTTGTGCCCTACATACATTCGAAATAGAACTTGGGAAAATGTGGGGGAACACGACGACGATTTCTTTGTGGATATTCTCCAACCCGATTCGTTAAACGCCCATCTTCAATTTTGGTCTAAAGCTTTTCCCAAAAACGAACAACTGTTGCTGATCCTCGACGATGTGGCCTGTGGCGACGACATCAAAAAACGCACCTCAGAATTGGTTCGTTTGGCCTTTTCGGGTCGCCACAACAATATTTCTGTATGGATTTTGTCGCAGCAACTCACCAGCATTGCTAAACCATTTCGAGAACATATCGGGTCTCTCGTGGCCTTTTACACTCCATGTAAAACAGATCTGGAAACCATTCTTTCAGACTATGGTGGTGAAATTACAAAAGAAGAGCTGAAAACATACATGAAATATTTGAAACAACATCCCCATTCGAAATTGGTCTTCTCTTTGCGCTATCCCTACAATCACATAATAATGGACGACATAGATCAGCTTCTCCAAGATAAATCGGAAACGGATGAGCGAGAACAACTTTCTGTTTTAGTGGCTTCAGGCAAATCTAAAGAAATGGTGGGAAAAGAACTCACCCACGACCAAGTTAAAAAAAAGTCTGAGACAGAGGTGAAGAAGTTTTACAAACGCTATGAAACTGCCCTCGCTTCAAAAACCACGACCGCCTTTGCTGATAGCGTGATTAAACTTGGTACAAAGGTTTTAGGCTATGCTTTGCCTTTGGATGATGTAGAGCAACTTCAAAAAGACCTGCAAGACGACTATATTATTTCTCAAGAGCTCAGAGTGACCTGCGGCTGGTTATCTTTGAAATGCGGCAAGTGGATGGCTGTTGCTTCTAGTATCTTACATGTCGCCCAACACATCGACTTGAAGGAGATGACAAGTTCTTGGAGTGACTTTAAGAAGTCGCGCATAAGTACTGATCAAGTTCCTAATCAAGAACAAGCTCAAGATGTTGTAATGACTTGAATTTAACTTATGGAAGAACTTAAAAATGACTTTAAAAATCTCACAAGTTGCGTCGATCGCTTTATCAAGTTCTTAGCTATTGCTTGTTTTTTAGACTTTGATTAAATATTTGTTAGAAGCACCACTTTAAAATATATATATATGGATCCTAATGAAGTTACTCAAGAGCAGCTTGAGCCAGTTGAAGGCAGTGCGAAAATCACGTCTCACAAATCACCCGGCCGTGTGGCCGCGGGCAAAAAATTAGCTGAATTGAATCGTAAAAACAAAGCCAAGAAACAGCAAGTTGAACCCAGCTCTGTTGATTTATCTCTGGTAATTGGTGTGGTTGGAGTCGCTGAACGTGAAAGACACGATCGTGCTTTAGAAAAATACCAGCATGATCTAACCGCTTGGGAAAAACAACGAAAAAACTACCAAGACTGGTTCTCGGAAAATTATCATAACAAACTCATCGCTGATCAAAATTTCGACGAGACCGATTCGGCTCTGAAACTCTATGCTGCCGTGCATAACCAAATCATGCTTCCCAAAAAGCCTTCCTTTTCGAACTATTACCAACCCAACGACAAGCAAAAACAAGCCGAACTTCTTTATGCGGGACTTGGGGGTTTGGCCCTGGGCGGCGCGGTTGCATATTTCCTCTAATAATATAATGATAGTCTTTGTAGAGAGCGACCAAAACGACTTTACCGTCTATTTAAATCCAACCCCTCTCTCATATTCAAAAAGTGCGGCTGATTCGTTGTTCTTTGTACAATTCATGGTATAATTTAATTGGCGGTGTGGCTACAGTCGGTAAAACCAATAACACCATTCCCGATTCACATTACACCCCACAAACTCTGGCCAAAGAACTCGCCAAACATAAAGTTGCCTTAACTACAGGGTTGCCCCATGAATGGGGTCTCGTTCATGACGCGGGAGTCAGTGTTTCTATTAATCAACCGATCAAAGACCTCATCGGATACAAGATCGTCAATAATGTAAATACATACCATTGGAATGTCCCTTCGAATTATGAAATCCATTGTGATTTGGTTCATACGTATGACAAAGGAACCCCCTCACATGTGGTGGCTAAATTCTCACCTAAAGGAAATCCCTTCGATTTGGTCGAATATCAACCCCCTCTTTTGTATCATCTAGTGACAGACTTAATCACCCAATTCCACATTGTTATTAAAGTCGATGGAAAGGTGGTCGATTTCAATAGACGCCAAATAAATCTTGTCTTAGAATTTGTTTAACATATGGATCGAATTTTTAAGAGACTCTACTATGGTCCTGGGGGCTATTGGAAAGGTGGCTCTGCCGTGAAAAAATTGGCTGCAGCGGCCAAGACCTTCGAAGACAAAGCCTTGACCTGGCTGAAAAAACAACCTCTATGGCAAGTGTATTTACCACCGCCCAAATACGTTCCTCGCCCGAGTTTCGCGGTGACGACTCCGAACGAAGTCCATCAAGCCGATCTTCTGTTTTGCCTCACGATAAAGTGAAGAGAAAAACCTACAGATACGCTTTGACTGTCGTGGATATTGCCAGTCGCTACAAAGGCTCCGAACCTCTCGAAACCAAAGATAGCATCGGAGTCGCCGCTGCCCTATCTAAAATCTACAGCAAATCACTGACATGGCCTAAATTATTGCAAGTCGATAGCGGCACCGAATTTATGGGTGCCGTCACCAAAGCCCTGAAAACCCACAAAACCGAAGTTCGTCATGCCGAGCCCGAATACCACCGCGGCCAAAGCTTGGTGGAGCGTTTTAATCAGACTTTGGGAGAACGGTTGTTTGGTTACCAGTATTGGAAGGAAATGCAAAACCCTGAATCACTCAACCGAGAATGGGCTGTTCGACTCCCCGAAGTGGTCGCCGCGTTAAACAAAGGCTCGGGCCAGCGGCATGAAACCCAAAGACGCCATTCGAAGGAAATCCGTAGAACACAAATCATACATTCGAGCGTCTCGGCCTGTCTTTCCAAAAGAACCTAAGTTGGGTCGCGTTTTGGTGCGATACCTTTACCAACCCGGCGAATTAGAAGCCGGTTCTAAACGAGCGACAGATCCCACTTGGTCTTTGAAAACCTATGAGATAGAAAGTATGGCCACTCAAAAAGACCAACCCATTTTGTATTATTTGCGGTCGGGCCCCAAACGCGGCTTTGTCCGAGAAGAGTTGCTGGTGTGTCCAAACGCCAGGGTGTGAATCCCATCTTCTAACATATACCGCTTCGAATCAAAGGGCGACAACGACACTTTCTCCATCGTAATATTGTAGATTTCATGATTATAGCTTGCAGTGCATTCATTTGGTGTCGCTTAATTTTTTTACCTCTCAGAACCTCCAAGTACATCTCGTGCGTAATCGATTTCTTCACCACATACTTTTTCACCCCCTTGGCCTTCTTCAAGGCGCCAGTCGTCGTCAATTCCGAATACATCTTTGGTCGTAAAGCTACAAATTCCACCACAGGCGTCCCTGCACATTCATCCTTCATCTTTCCAATCACTTTCTTATTCTTGGCGCTGTAAAGAAAAGGTCCTTTGGATAATCTGAAGTGTCGTACAAGTCCTGCTTTGCTTTGATGTCTTTATAAACATCTTCGGTCTGAATCTCCATCATAAATGAGTCTGTATCCGTATAAAGAAGGCGACATCTATCTCCGTATTCAGGCTTCAAAACCTCGTAAAAGAACTCGTACATCAACAACTTGGACAAATCCAACACCGAGAACCCAATGTAGATAGGCTTGTCCATAAGTAGCTTCGCCATGTGGAAGTGAATTGCAACTAACCCACCCTCCAAGGTTTTATGCCTCGAATAACCGGGTTGGGCAATCCACTTTTTGACCTTGTCTTCATCCCGCTCCAACCGAACATCCACGCGCTTTCGCAAATTTTCCATGGTCTTGCCAAACACAGAATTGTTCATAAGTTTGAAGAAATCCTTTTCAAAGGCATTACGGGCGCCCTTCATCTTCTCCGTGTTGAATGCGATGTAAGGCGCCATCCACGGCTCCTGCTTAAACTGTAGAACTCGGTGAATCTTAGTAACACGCATTCCGTGTTTTACATAAAACTGTAAATTACGATAATGCACCACATATTTGGTCTTATTGTGCAGATTCAAAGTGAGTTTCTTATAAGGCTTGTAATTAGGACACATCTCATTTTGAAGTGGTGACAACCATTCCTGGGGCACCTCCAAAGCCTCGGGTGCCATAGGATAATCGTTGTGTAATTCGTGTAATTCAGCGGGAAACTCTAAATCCACTTCGAGAATGTAGCCTGTTGCCTCGGGTGGGTTTAAAATATCTGGAGGATTTTTCACCCATTTGAACTCCCCCATCGGCATTGGTTGGGACATAGCCCATCCGTAGAGATTATTAGCATCTAAATGCATCAGCCAAGTTTTAGGTTTATTAGGGTTGTATCCATCAATGCAGGGATTATTCGCTCGAGCATAACGCATCGATGCCCCGCAAGTTCCCCCACGAATCCCTTTCTCCACAAACATGAATTTGTCATAATCCTTCAACAGCTCTAGCCGCACTTTTGTAAATTTTAAAAGAGCGTCCCACGACAGCCCCGGGGCTGTGAAGTAATGAGCTGGATCCAAATTATAATACTCCCGACACATTCTTCGAAATTCCTGGAACACATCGGCGAGTTGGGTCACATCCGCCTTCAAATAAAAATCGCTGTACTCCCCCATATTCTGACACCCCAAATAAACCTTTTGAGCATGAGCATAATCCTCGTCTGAAATATCCTCTTCATTCAAGGAACTATAAAATGCCTCTTTGGGTGGTAGTTGGGCTTCGAATTTGTCCCATCCATCCATCCATTGATAAGGATAGACCACCTTTCTCGTAGTGCATAAATATTTGTTGGTGATGGGTAATTCATCCATATTGGAAACCAGATTTCCTAAAGAGGCGGCCATAAACTGGAAGGAATCAATAAATCTCAACTTCCCAATCGAAATGGACATGAACCGCTCCATATTATTCGGGATGCAACTCAACTTCCCCTCCACTCGCAAAGCCGCCTGAACAATCAAATGGGAATCGTAACCCCGCAAATTATGAAAGACCACAGGAATCACCACTTCTTCGGGTTTAATCCTAAAATTCAAATTACAAGCATAATGGGCCGCCCCACGAAACTCCCCCGTCACATGGCAATGGTCTCGCACCTTATCGACGCGTGTCGTCTCCACAATTCGCTCATTACAATAGACGCATAGTCTTGAACTCCTATCCTTCTTCTTCACTTTATTGCAAGGACCAATGGATTTTTTTCCTCTTCGACAATCCAAATGAGCCTCGCCTTTAAAATCCCCCGTATTCCAATCCCAGACGGGTAAAACATGTTTCTTGGTGACCGCCAGTGGCTTTTCACAAATATGACATTCTTTTGTCTTGAGGTAGCTGTGGGGTACCACTTTCATGGGCTCAATCGCTCTAAGCTGTTCCCTGATTTTTGCCTCTCCCTCCTGCATCGCCACGAGAAACTTATACGACGCATCTGGTCCTCGATAAATCACAGGCGGCTCCGTCTCACCGTCATACCGTACCTTGATGTAACCATAACTATTCACTGTGTGTTTCCCTGTTTTGGTGGTACTCTGAGACTGGATGGGTTCAATCTTTTCATTAAAAGCTTCAAAATCTGCGTAGATTACATAAGGCACCGGTAACTGTTTATGAAAGTTGGTGAAATTCCAATTCACATCCTGCGGCATCTCAATGCGGCATGAAGTTTTGGAAAGACCCCGGACAATCCTCACGATGCTCCTCCAACAAATCCTCTTTGGTGAAGCCATGGAGACATCGGTGGCAAAAGTACCTTTTGTGGTGATCTTTTGTGTTTGTATAAAACAGCCGATTTATGGCTTTGATCCAGGAATAGTGATTTTCATAATACATTAAATTAATTGACTTTTCGAAACGAGCCTCACTGATTCGATAAGGAACAATAGTCTTCTCCCGGATGCCATACACATTCACCGCAATTCGATTCTTTTCCTCAAACACTCCAATATTATTCAAAGTTACCGGAAACACCACCCCCTCCCAATTCAGATCGTCTCGAGGGTACTTGGTCACCCGTGCGTGATGGTCTTTGGCGGGGTATAGAGCCGAACGAATGGCCCATCGAAAACACTTGTTATCTTTATTCCGCACATTCACAATAGCCTTTTTCCTTTTCCACCCAAGCTGGTAAGGGCGCAAAGGAACTGCCGCGAATCGGTTGATAGATCGCCACATCTAAAATCAGTCTTTCAATGGATTGAACCTGCCACCCCGACCCTTGGTGCGTCCATTTGACTAAAGATTCCATTAAACGTTCAAAGTACTCGCTAAGAATATCCTGAGATCCCTTTAACACCACCATGGGATTGGCAACTTTCAAATACACTTCTTGCATTACTTCACGTCGATTTAAAACAAGTACTGGGGTGAGTGAAACTTTAATGGCCCCCAATCGTTTTAATTCTTCTTGAATTTTAAGCTTAGTCATTTCTCTTTGATCTTCTAAAAACCGCCTCAAATCTAGTGTTCTAGGTGGAGCATAAAGTTCCCATTCTCTTAAATAGTTGAGACTGTCCTGTTCAATCCACTCTAATTCATTGATAAAATCTCTAGTTCTTTCGGACTCCTCTTCAAAAAGCGGATCAAATTCTCGAAGATTGCCCCGGCCTTTTGGCTTTTCTTTCTTTTTTTCTTTGGCCCTTTGTGGCTGAAGGGGTTTAGGGAGTTCTGGTACTGGCGTATCTAAAATGGATTGGTGTCCCATATATATTATAATATATTTTAAAGCTCAATTAAAGATCCTACTCCCTCGCAACGCCTTGGATGCCAAAACATTTCATTACAGTCGAGTGTTTTAAAATCGCAATGAAAACATTTGTATTCCTGATCGCACGGTGTTTTCCTCATGCTTGTATGAAGGGTTAGGCCTCTTTTCGTGGTAAAAACCCTTTTGCATCTTTCACAAGGAAATTCTGTGGGCTTGGGTGGTTTTGTGCCGCAAAATCTCACGTGATATTTTTTACCTGCTATCGAAATAAATTCCTTTCCGCACTTATCACAAATCATTTCGGCGGGGTTGCACGTATGAGAGCCGCTGTGGGGTATTTTTCTCCTGCATATGTCGCAGGTGGGTTTTGCTTTATGCTTTGGTATATTACCACAAAATTTAATGTGCTTTGTTAAGGCACCTTTAAATTCAGTTGTAAATCCGCACTTCTCGCACTTCATTATACTAGCATGATATCTTCTCGAAAGGCATACACCTAACCTTTTCTTTATATTGTGGTTTTCTTGGATTCGAAATTCCTAGACACCTAATCACGAGCGCATCACGTGATCAGAGGCTTAACCTTTTTTCTTTGAGTTTTGGTTATGATAGTCCGTCGTAAATAGGCTGTATGCCTTTCGTGGGACCTTCTCTATATACCCAATGATTCCTGGGGATGCCTTTTTGGTTTGCGGCGCCCGTCTCTATACTACTTTCTTTCGAGAAGTGCGCAAAGAGTCATGGGCCGTGGACATTTTGTCCATGGCCCATGATTCAATGCGGCGAGTTTCTCGTGGTTTGTAGCATTGACTGAGACAACAAGATGGAAACCTCAGCTCTGAAACTGTATATAAACAAATCGTTGGTAGTTTTAAGGTGGCTCAAAGTAGTTTTTTTACTGACCTGTGACCACATTTCCAATTTTCATTTGGCGAATTGGTAGACCAATCAAAACGACTTTTATACCAGTTATCGGGCAAATATGGAAATTTAGAATTATGTCAATTTCAGCTCGATCGAGGTTTCCTTGGAAACGATAAACAAAGATCGTCTAAATCAGTTTTTCTAAAATATCTCAAGATTTCGATGAGCTCTAGACAAGCGAATATGCATGATCAACTAAGGCAACGTAGCTGAGACAGAATTCAACACTATTTTATCAGAGCAATTTTGAATAATTGAATCACATAAACATTCTTTATGCGATTTATTCAAAATTGCTCTGATCAAACAGTTTGAATTCTGTCTCAGCTACTTTGCCTTAGTATTGACCTTGCTCGAGAATCCAGCGGTGCTCTTCTGCCCGGGCTCGGATGAAATATTACCACGCCAGAGAACCGCTGGAGAACTTACCTGCTAAAACGACTTCTGGGGCGTGAGACAATGCTGGCTTCTGATTGACCCTATTTTTTGCCACAAAAAATAGGGCCAATCAGAGCTCAGCCATATTTTCATTCATTCAAACGGACGCCGTGGGCAAAAGTCAGTGTTGACAGTTGTTGAAAGGACTGTTGAAAGATGAATCCAAGAGATCAAAGTTGTTTACAATATATTTATGCACTTCAGTCATTCCCTGAACAGTTCATAGTCAGACGTTCATAGAAAATCGAAGCCGATGTTTTTGCACAGTTGCCGACAGGGTTTGAATATCCATCGAAGATCGGAATGTCCACTGACATTGCCGAGTAGACGACAGAGAAATCCTGAATGGCAAAATATATGTCCAAATTTTGTTCGAAAGAACGAAAGTTTTGGTTGGAGACCGAGAGAGGGAGAGGAGGTCAAAAGAAGACTTTCGAAGTAGAAGCTGTCAAACCTTAATGAGATTATTTCTCCTTCCAGGGTTGATGCGCTTGAGTGCGTATCACGCCCTAGAAGTCATTCTAGCAGGCAAGTTCTCCAGCGGTTCGGTGTAGGATAACTCTATCAATTCGCTGAACGAAAAGTAGAAGTGTAATCAGTCAAAAACTACTTCAGTACTGTAGCACTCTAAATCAGTAAAAAAATATTGCAAAGCTTTAGACAATGACAAAATAAGATTGCATGCCAAGAGGTTTAGAAAAAAATTACCTGCCTGTCGAGAAAGTCCTACCCCCTTCACATTTCTAATGGTGTGTCCCTGAATGTTATGATAAATGACAAATATATATAGATGTATAAACATTTTTCGCTATTCGTTATTGATTTTCCAATATTTCTTGACTTCCAAATGCTGCATATTTGAACCAGGGCACCATATTGCATTTTGATTTTGGTACCACATATGTTAAAAAAGAATCATGGTCTGGCCAGGAATCAAACCCGTGCCTCCTGCACAACAAATCTGGTGCTCAACCAATTATTTATTGTGTCAACCAGGTGGTAGTTGCTATGTATTATTTTAATAGCTTTGGCTTGGACGAAGGACCTATATGTAGCTATGGAATTAATAATATATAAGAGCCTTTATAACATTTTGTTTTGCAGGTTGCAATCATCTTCAAAGTTTGAAGCTTTCAACTGCAAATATATTCACCATAGTGAATGTGTTTTCACTGCTGTTGTTGAGGCACTTGTTACAAAGTTTGGTAATATAAGCTACAGTGAACAAAGATCAATAATTATTGAAGCTTTCAAGAGATCATTGATAAAGAGGAAAGAAAAAGAAAAAAAAAGTGTTTACTGTACCGGAATTGTAGTTCTAATTAATATTTTCGTGTAAATACGTTCGAGTTTAAATGGAAGAGACTATGATGTATGTATTGTTGTTTGTGACTTTTATTAGCTGAACAGTGCATGTGTAAGTTATAATTTCATTTATTGTAGGTTTTACCGTATATACAAGAATGTAAAGAGTTTTTCGATTAAACTCTCGCGAGTTAAAACACGTGTCTACTTCGACTTCGACTTCGATTCAAGTACATTTACTGTGAATTAAACTAATCTGCTAGAACAGCATTAACGCCACGTTTTTATTCTAAGAAAACATTGGCCTTTATCGTAAAATCAGAGCGATTGTGTGATATTACATTGCTTTTATTTTTGTCTATTGTTATTATAATACTGCATATTAGCACATTTCGGAAGAGCGTTTGGAAGGTGGATGCATAAGAGAAGGTGACAGACTAGAACAAAAGAGCTGCATAATGAATCAACAACTTACAACTACTGAAACTGGTTGAAAAATGCTCCGATTTGAAGCTTATATTTGGCGGCCTTAAATGTTTCAATGAACTTGATTTTACAAGAACATGTCAGCTACAATCTAAATTTGAGCATAATCAATTTTAAACAAAATTTATTAAAAATAAAACACATTTTTAATTATGACCTTTTTTAGTAAAAATAGAACGAATGGTGGACAACAAGAGCAAAGTAAACACCTCATCGTGTATGACTTGAGCTCAAATTTTCCGATATCATTGCAAGCGATTTCTCTCAACTTTTCCAGAAACGTAGTTCAATATCATTGCAACAATTCAAGTCTAAAATGGATTTCAGGTGATTGATTTAATTGCTTTATTTATGCTTGGATTTTTACACTTTAATCGAAGATATCTCAAAAACGCTCTCACAGAATTTGCTTATATTCACTAGAACTAGAGACAATTATGTCCACTATAAGATCACAAGAGCATTTTCCCAAAATAATCCTATAATCTATAGAAATCGAGAATATGTAAAAAGAGGAATTCTCTCTCAGCGTTGCCATAGTAACGCCGATCTCCATAAAACATACTTCATTAGAAACTTTGATCTTTCTGTAACAAGGTTGTAATACTCAATTTACCATTAGATCGTTCACAAATGCACAAGTGTGTCTCAAACGCAAGAGGTATCGCTACGGAAAAACTCAATCGAGTCACCTTAAATTACAGCAGTCAACATATAAAAATATGTAACCACATATATCACTCGACTATTTCTCCGAAGCGCTCAGGCAAATAAAGCACCAGGACTTCTCGCTGGATGTACCAACCAGTAGATAAATATATTACCACATACATCACTCGACTATTTCTCCGAAGCGCTCAGGCAAATAAAGCACCAGGACATCTCGCTGGATGTACCAACTAGAGAAATATATTACCACATACATCACTCGACTATTTCTCTGAAGCGCTCAGGCACATAAAGCACCAGGACTTCTCGCTGGATGTACCAACTAGAGAAATATATTACCACGCACATCATTCGACTATTTCTCCGAAGCGCTCAGGCAAATAAAGCGCCAGGACTTCTCGCTGGATGTACCAACTAGAGAAATTAATTCCATAATGTAGAGCCAGTCTACTGCAGTCTTCGTTGACGACGCAACATCAAAAGAGGCTTGAGGTTTAGATTGTAAGGAATCGTATTTATAATTTTGCGCCAAAATAAATGCTTTGACGTGTGCGCCACCTTGAAATGTCCATATAAGAAACGCACATACTGACATACAATCGTTAATTTCCAAGCTACTGTTGACATATCCCCACTTATCGAAATGAGATTATGACGTCAGGCATAGCAACCGGAAACCCTGCTGTTTTGGGAACTTTTCTTGGCTGCGGCTCGTTATGGCAGACATCTGGGATAGTCGTTTTGACCACTGTTCAAAGTATGTTCAAATGCTGGGGGGAGGGATGCTCTAAGAATAGACTCCTATATTATGTACATCTTTACATGAGGGAGGAGGAATAACCCTAGCACTAGGATCGTCCTAGTATGCGAGTTATTGAACAATATTATTCCCCGAAGTGGAGGTGAGTAGTGGCGGATATTTACCGAGCCACTATTTACTATTCACCACTACTCACCGACACTGAGGGGGATAATTGTTTTAGTATTTACCAATTCGGTTGGATAAAAAATGGCATTTTATTAAACAAATAAATTCGGAGACTGTAGCGAAACGAGGCGCTAGAAACGAGTTACGGGAGCCAATCAAAACGCTCCAAAATTGCTATCCATTGATTTGGTAAATACTAAATACTACTTATTTCGTTTACATGACAAAAACACATACAAACTTAACCCTAGTAGTAGGATCATCCTACCTGCATCTTAGTGCCCAAAAGAAAATATATTAGCTGGTAGGTTTCAAGATTTACTTTCTAATGTAGGAAGATCTTAGCGCTAGGGATCAATATTATCCCTCTCACATGTAAACAGGGCCTTAATCAGTATATTTTCAGCATTGCAATTTACGGTGCAGTGGACAAATAACTAAAACATGTTCATTTTCTACAACATCAAACGCTGGCACAAATTTCGAGTGAATTCTCTGGAATGGAATAAACTCTGCAGGCCCCTCATTCTCAAAAAGGTCTTTGCACCATTCCTCTACTGGTGCTCCAAGAGCATTTCTTGCTGGGTGTGGTTTAAACCATCGTACTGAAGCCAGGATGCAGGTTTGATACTGCCCATTTACCTTTAAATTGTGTCTCAAAAACAGATCTACCACTCCTGGACGTAAATCTAACCCAGTGCTGTCAACTTTTCCTCCTTGTCTGCACCATCTAGCTAAGATGAATGCAGACCTATCTTTCCTTGTCTCGCAAGACCCAAACTGCTCTCCACCAAAGGAAATGCCTGCAATTCTTTCACATGCACAGTTTCCAGTTATAAAAGACTCCCTCACACAATCAGCATCAATGCAATATTTTGTTATTGGAGATAAACAGGTAATTAGACTAGAGTGTTCATCTGAAAGGCTCCAGTGAAGCCCTTTTTCTACAGGGAAAGCTGCAAGCAAGCTTAGTTGTATAATAGATATTGAGTAGTTGTCACATGTGGCTGAGGTAACTTGAAGGGTTCCTGAATTACTTGATTGCAATCTTTCAAATACAGGCTCAAAGATATCTTTAAAGTTGAATGGCAATGGTATAGTTTTTACAAACTCTTCAGCCATACACTTTTGCATAATCTGGATCTCTACTGCTCTCTGATTTGTAGAGTACTCCCCTAGAATACCATTGTATCTCTCGAAACTAAACAACCAGAAATAATATACTGGTCCAAATTCCAAAATACTCTCAAGGATATGGCTATGACAATGCATATTTGGGGTGACTTTGTTTCTTCCATACAACTCTTGAATGTCTTTACAGATTTGCATTAAATGACTGTGCCCCAAATAGGCCTTTGTTTCACTTATAATTGGAGTACAAATTACACTGCAGGCAGCAACAAAATGGCGCCATACTTCCAGGTCTTCTTGTGGTAATATGTTCCAGAGTGCAAAAACAGAATAAATAATAGTCCAAGACTTCCATTGGTCTGCTGTGAAACCCCCATAGCTATTGGAAATTTTCTTTGGTAACCGACCAGCACTAGATGGTACCATTACATCATCAATTTAATGGATCTTAACCAGTGTATTTTTATCAATAATGTTTTTAGAGTCATCAAGCCAAATGTTTTTCATTACCTGCTTTGCAGTGCCAGTAAATAAATTGTGCATTGGGTCAATTATATGGAACCTGACACAATCAAAATATGGCAACATCATAAGCTCAGTAAACCTTGTCCCATATTGCTGCTCTTTATGTGCCTTATCGGTTGATGACGTTTGGTTTAATATATTTTCGGCATGCTGCCGATGCTGTTCATTAGTTCTTGGAGGACAAGGATCAAATTCAGAAAAGTCAATTTTTTCAGTCACATTACCTGGGAAGACCTTTGTACATTTGGAACACCATGAGAAGATGCATGACCAGTAAACCCACAAACCTTTCTTGCAGCTGGCACATCACACCCTACACATAGTAATGCTGCACGAAATACTTTTGATGTTCCAGATCAAGGTGTCTCAATCTGTACACCATCATTCCAAAGAACATTCAGCTCAGTAACAAGAGGTCTAAAATAAGTATTGATTGTCAACTTCGGCTCATGTGGACCAGGAATAATTCCAACAAGCATTACATTTCCTGCCTTAAGGTATCATCCTACCCCAAAAACTTCTCAAACCACCGGTTTTGAGATTTTTTGACAATCAAATAAAATTGAATATTATCTATCATCTCCAAAAAAACAGAATTTAAAAATATTTTTTTCCTACAAAGTTAGAATCAAAAAACGAATTTTGGATTTCATATGAACAGAAAAGTTGTTGACAAGCAAGCTGTCAACAGCACTCACGTCTATGATAATTGAACGGACATACCAACCTCAACTACGTACTGACCAGCGTCAAAACGAACACATGTACCAATGAACAAAGAACAAATGTGTACTGGCAATGTTCGTAATTTCCCGCAAGCGTGAAATGATTAGGCAACAACCACGAGGACGTTGTGTGACTGGAAAACTGTTACTCTGGTCACTATCTGGTCACCATCTGTCAGTGAGTAATTAGATCCCATTGTCATGGTATGGACTAATCTACTTATGTAAACAGAGGCACATTGACCTTCTTTCGGCTTTTTCTCAAAAGACGAAATGCCAACAAATAGGCTCACATTTGGAGTTCCTGGACAAAGGGATTTTATCGGATTTATTTGAAACTTAGCAAAATACATGTCTGATTATTGATCTTCAAAATTGTGTCTCCGATTTGTGGTATTATATTTCTTTCAAAAGTTGTGCTTTGATATAAACAGAAGTTACTAGTTATGACAGTACTCAAACTTTGAAACCGGATAATTAAAGAATGGAGCAATATATCAAAAATCGGAGACACAGTTTTGACAAGTGATATCTACTAAGCTCATCGAGGTGTTTATCTTCGATGGGCGACGAATTTTGGCTGTCAAGGAACTTATTTTCTCTACATAGGTGAAATTTCGGTTTTGAAGGAATATTTCGCTAACAGTTATCTCTTTCTTAAAAATTCATCTTTCTTAAGATTCTATGTTTATTAAGCTATAAGAAAATGTATACTTTGTTCGAGTTAAATTTCTTAGTTGAACGGAAGTCGGTCGTTTGACGTAGGATGCTACCTTAAATCTTTGCTCCCTTGGTAAATTCATAATAACCATATATATAGCCCCTACACTGTTTAAAGAATGTTTAAATGGCTGGAACCAATCCACATTTAACATAAATGTATAGTTTTGAGGCAATGCTAAACATGTATGTCCCTCAACATACATAAAATCTTGCCACACCTTTCCATCAAAAACATCAACTAAAAATCCATTTGGGACATTTCTGTTTGCCACATTTCACAATTCCTTATAATAGTCCATGGGCCAATACCCCAAAATTTGGAATTTCTTACCACTCAAAGGGACAAATGCTATTATACATTTTTGAAAACTGCTATCTCTCTACTTCATTTTGGTGTATGATAGCAATGGTCAATGGGCAGCTTTAATGCTAAAATCACGTGATGAAGTGACGTCATCACTGTAATGAGATATTAACCTGATTTTCGTGATTGGTTAATGGAGGCTCTGTTATCCTTTATGTTTTGGGCATTTGTTGATCTTTAAACACGCTAGATAGCCCAAAGTGAAGCATCATAATAAACCTGAATAAAAAAATGCCAGTTTGCTTGGTTTCTATGGCAACGCCTGTATATTGCCATTAAAATGCAGAAATCTTACAAAAATCCATGACAAACACAATAAAAGCTTACCTGAAAGATTGTCCGCCATCTTGAATTACCCATAAAGCATTGCAAAATGTAATCCTAAAATAAGTTTAGATCGTTTTTTTTTTCCTCAAAAAGGTTTTAGAAAAACAAGAAAAGTGTTTTTCCTTCAGGTTTCATCTCAATGGTGTTCATATATCTATTTATTTATTGTTTTAACAAAAAAAATGTTTAAGCCTCGTTTTCATGCTGGGCCGTATTTTGAATTTTTCTAAATTAAAAAATATACCATAAAGCTGCCCATTCCAGATTGCTATCATCAAAATTACAAAACACCCTGACCCACTCTACAAAATGACACTACTCCCAATTTGTCCCTCAAAGTGGTAAGGAAATCTGGTTTGGCCTATGGACTATAGGTTTAATGACTTGGGAAAGATGAGTGCAAAACTTGCCATCGTAGGAAAAACAGTTCCAATAGACTGGAATACAGCACTTACAAAATGAACGAGAATGTCTAATGCATTGTCTGATATAAGACAGTATGATGACCATATACATAGGAATATCAATATCCATTTGATGTGTCTTGATGAATTTTCTTCTTGAACATCATGAAAGATACCTGATGTTGGGTTATCTTGCATTTCACCAAAGTCTTAATTGATATCTTGTTCATTTATGTCCCATAGTTCAAAATTTATTTCATGTCCAGATTTCTCCATGTACAACCATTCATCTTCAATTATATCATTAAGACCTCCCCCTGCAAGCTGAGCATCTTCATCTTCAAGATCATTGACAACTGCACCTATAGTAATAAAAATAAAGTATGGTTTAGCTAACATTGTGACTGATATTTACAGTACATGAACTGCACAGACTGTATGCCTGTTTTGTGTAAATATCAATCTACTACAGATTTATTATGCAGACTTAATTTAAAATCAGCATCTTATTATTATTAGAGCTAATTTGAACTCCACACCATTGTAGTTGCCTCGGTAGCTCAGTGGGTAGAGCACCTGTCACGAAATCAGAGTTTTGTGGGTTTGAATCCCACTTGAGGCGTCTGATTTCTTCCGAACATTTGTTCTGTCTATTCCTTAAGTAATAACAATAAAAAAAAAAAAATTATATAGCGCTAACTAGATGCTGTAATAGCATTCACTCGGGCTACTGATAATGAAATGATGAAGTACAATCGGTAGCTGCAAAAAATGCAAGGTACATGTAGTTTTAGCCTGTTACTGTGCAATTCTTAAATTATTACAAATACTGTAAAACATAATTTCTAGTCGACAACATCAGCTCAGAATGGGTACATGTATAAACAGCAAGGTAAAGAGTGCTTGTCACTACAATACATTAGGGAATTATTTCAGAAACTAGTGCTATTTCGAATTAAGCTTGACTAAAACAGTGTTTGGTCACTTGTTGTGTGACACGGTCCAGAGAATATCCATGTTCTCTTCTGTCAGCAAATAATAATAAAGTAAAGTAAGCATTTCACAGTATTATATGTGAGAAATTTTGAGTACTTGACCATTTTATAGTGAATAACATATTTTAAGACTTGTAATAATAGCTGATTCCATTCTACACACCCCCCCCCCCCCCCCCACCACCCTCACTTCCTCCACCCCCCTCACGACCCCCCCTCCCCACACCCCCTACTAATTCATAATACAGCATCACTGTATAAACCAAGGAGCACAAGGAGCATTACCGTAAAACTAAAACAAGGTGAACTTTAGACGGTTGGTAGGAAAGTGCAAATAAAGATGGCTAGAAAACTCACCACTATTGGAATCGTCTACAGTGTATGAATCTGCTCTCGTATCGTTTGTTTCTTGAAAATTACAACATTCTCCTTGACCTTGTGCGATATCGATGTCATGATCACAAGTATCCTCCTCCTCAGAGGACCCATCTGGATGTTTGTTAATAGGACGATGCCATTTGCCATTGTTTGCATCGAAATACAAAGAACGATGTAATCTATAACATGTATACATATTGTCTGCGCATGCGTTAGAATTCAGATTTGAAAGTGATTTGCCGCCATTTTCTTTGCAAATTGCAATGCGGTAGGAGATTTAGTGAGCGATCTTCGTCTCTAGAATGATGTTCAAGAAAATATTTGAAAGGAAATCAATAGTCTGCCTACTTCTGTTTTGCTGTAGATGATTTTTTTCCGTATATGGGTCGTAGATGATTAAATATCAAGGATCAAAATCCGCCAAAACAAGGAGTTATCCTAAAACCAGCTACATTGTCCTTTGGGTTTATTCTCATCGAAGATGATTTCAAGAGATACTTCACAGTAAACGTTAGTACCGACACATTGAAGGTCACATTCTGTGAATTTGAGTTCTCTACATTCAAGTATTCTCAAAGTATTTTGCTCGGTTCAGTTGGGTATTTATCATTTTTGCACGTGTTTTCCTAACATTCCTAACTAAAGTACAATACTTATTAACTAGCCCCCCAGCCGAAAATAGCACAAATTGACTTCTTCTAAGCTTATTCTTTGCATTTGAGAACTTATTTTAAGCTGAAAAATTGTCCCTCGATGTGAGATCGTATTATTTTGGTACTATGGTATCAGTACACTCTATTTGTTATGATTTGGACTGATTTTCATCGATGGTGTATACCATATTACAAACCTATGTGTTGAAGTTTATTGTAAAGGATAGCTTTTAAAATTCTTCATTTTTTTGGACTTCTTAGAATGAGCTGCAAACCGTTTGATATAAGTTTGATTCACATTGAGTTTTTATTCAGCATTGTGTTTGCGAATCGTTTATCTGAATTGGTGACGTGTCAAACTAAATTATAAGAAAACCTCTCTTAGTAGCTCACCCCCCAGCAATTTTCTTCCGTGATTTATTGCTTCACTCATGCTAGTTTCGTAAGGTCTTGTTTGTTGGAGTTGAAAAATTGTCCCTCTTGCTTTGCGGTGGATTTGAAGTATCCATGTATCACTCATTCACCCGACTTCTCCATAGGAATGTTGCCTTGTTTTGGCGGATTTTGTTCCATTATACGGACAAAAATATCCACAGCACCACAAAAGTAGGCGGACTATTGATTTCCTTTCAATGATTTTCTAAAACTTCATTCTAGAGACGTAGATCGCTCACTAAATCTTCCACAGCAGTACACTTGGCAAAACAATAGCGATACTTCATGTTTACAAACATTAACATTGTGATGTAAATGTGCCAACCATTTCCACAAAGACTTCTCACACGTTTTGTTTCAACAGCCAATCGATCTCTGGACGTTGGCACATGAATGACAAAAGCTGAAGTATCGATTATGCAAATAGGTACTTTGAAATCTGAATCCAAACGCATGCGCAGACAAAATGTACACATGTTGTAATCTATAAGTTCTCTCGGCCACATATTCATTGCAATGATAACACAGCTTACGTTTACCCATCACGATTCACGATTAAATATCTCACACATTAGCTTTGCAGGCGCAAGTTACATTGGTGTGCGGCTTTTTGCATGCAAAATTCGACCTTTGTTCTCGCTTCAGTCCTCTATCGTCCTAAAATCACGTGCCATGTGTCATTACATCACGTGGAAGTTCACGTGGAATGAGCAGTCGTCCAATCAAAACGCAATAACAAGTAAACATTTGCTTTCGGCGCGCATTTTGTCTTCCATTGCCACGTCGCTATTCACTTCTACTTCGGTTGCACTCAAGAATCAACATTTATATCGACTTCGTATTATAAAAGATAGATATGGTTCGAGGTACAAATAGAAAGGACAGAAATACAAGTTCAAGGACGGCACGAGCTTCAGATGGAGCCCTTCTATCGACAGAAACTACAGTCAGAGATGTGGCAACTCCAATTGCAAGACGACAAAACAATCTGGCTCTGGATGTAATCGTCGCTTGCCGATGCCTGTAACTCCAACGGGTTCTATTGACTCGAACAGATCTTCACCGTCTCTTCCTTCAACTCCGGAGACACAAAATCTGGCAAATGCGATACCGAGTGAAGAGGTAAACACAGCCAATGTGAACACCACGAGCTATGACCTGAAATCGTTTATGGATGGGCAACGGTCCTTCAACGACAGAGTATTGAATCTCCTTTCAAGCGAGAATGTGGATCAACCCAGAGCCCGAACCCGTAAGGAACGGATACCCTTGGGAATAACGGTAAGAAGCCTATGAATTTTGTTTGTCCTTCAAAATCCATTTTTAAATAATCTTTACCCTGCCCTCGTGGTGGAGTTTGAGTTTGTTTGTTTAATTTCCCGCCCTTTTGATCTTTTGGTCATTTCGATTTATTCACTGATTCAGTCAAAAGTACGATCTGTCTACCAAAATCTGCTAGAAAGCGATGCAAATTCCCATTGGGATTTTGAAAAAAATAGGCAGTCTAGGACTGCATGTAGCTACTGCTGTGAAGCCAATAATAAAATGAATAGACAATGAGTTAAGAAATAATCAAGAGAAAAAATAGAAGTGGCTCTTTGTCTATCCAAAAGAACAAAGTAAAGCTATAAATATATAACTTATATAATGAATCATAATAACAAAAATAAAAACAAACGTTTGAATCAAAGCTAAGAGTGAGATTTCAAGTGTTCACAAGTTTTACACAAGTAATTCAGTAAACGACATGAACGGAAATCGACAACAAACACAGCTCCCTTGGTCTACACGAAGAGAATAACTACGAAAGTAACTTATTTAAAATGTAATCAACAAGAACATTCGGTAATCGTAACAATCATTTATTTGAGAGAACATATATAATACAACTGTAACTAATTGTAATAGCAATGTCTGTTTTAATACTGTGCTAAACAAGTACGTAATCGTCAACTGAACAACCTTGGTTCGGCGTTTGCCTGGTTGAAATTATATAAAGACTGTCAAAAAACCTGAACAATTATTTACGAGAAAATACTGAACACATCAGCTGAAAGCTGTGCTTGATTACTGATGCAGAAAAGCACAAAATCGTTGTAAATAGAGACTAGAGTCTTACTTTACCTCGCTCGTTTTAAACGTAAACATCACACATCGAGCACATGGAAGAACGTAGCTTGGACGTTGCAATCGATAAAAAGTCGCTTATTGACGCGAGTTGACAAAATCAACAAAATGTATAGTCGAAGCAAACGCCGGTCGAGACGAGAATAGAACAAAAATACATCTGGTATCATCGTGAAAAGGCTTTCTCGTCTTCGCTCTCGTTCGAGTAATTCGACTCACTTCAATCATATTTTCCGAACGAATCCGAGTCAACCCGAAAATTTGGACACTTACTTACACACTTACGGACTTACACACTCGATGGTATAGTAGCTACGCCTTCCCAGAAGGCATTAGTTACAAAAAGGTATTTATATAAAGTACACCATTATATTTAGTGATTCTCTAGAAGGTGACAAAACATGACTATCTTGCACTTTTAGTTGATTGCTGCTGATGGAAAACAATATTCGAGTCAATAGGAATGCCTTTCAACAATGAGTCGTAAATAACTCTCGCAAAAGTTAAAATTAGCATAGATTGTCGATCAGATAATAGCATCTCACAGAAAAAAATACGAATTTTGTCTAAACGACATTTATACGAAATTCCACCCTTTCAAGCAAGTATGAATTCTGTTTTGTTTTATATTTTATGATTAAAACTATTATTTCATGCCGCAAAAAAAATATTCGAAGGGCAGTAGCGTGACTTGCAGCAGTTACATTGCGTTACATAATTGGCTTGTCAACAAAGTGGAGCATCCAGTCAAAATATCCGAAGTCTTCATGAATAAGCGCCAGTTTTAACTAGAAATCATTGCAATTGTTTGGAAATCTTATTTGGAGCAAATTCTAAGCATTTCAAAGTGAAGAACCATAATTTTCGGAAACGGCCAATTTGACCAATGAATATGCTAATTACTCGTGCGCAGGCCAAAGGCTGCACGAGTCATAAAATGCAACGCGTATTTTTTTCTGTCGTATTTCCATGTCGGAAGTTGACTCGGCCCCAGTCGTCTCTCTTTCGGCACGCGCGGACTGGAGACTACCCAGAAACCTTTACGGTCGACTACACGCATGCTTTCAATAGATCTAGAAGGCAGCCATTTTGAAATATTGTGTAGACACATGGCAAACGAAATCGCAAAGACACATCAAACAGAGACAGTTTCAGCGATAAATATGGAACCAAAGACAACTCCAGTGGTAAGTGTAGAATCGAAAAGAAACATCCAGCAAATAATATCGAATTCTGTTATCAAAATCGTGTACTCTTTACTCCTCAGAGTGTCGACATCATTGACGAGATCGCCACCCCTTCCATTCGTGAGGGTGCTGTCCTAGCAGCGAAAAACGAACAGACCAGCAATGTTTATATGGTCGCTACCCCTTCCATTCGTGAGGGAGCTGTCCTAGCAGCGAAAAACGAACAGACCAGCAATTATATGGTCGCTACCCCTTCCATTCGTGAGGGAGCTGTCCTAGCAGCGAAAAACGAACAGACCAATAATGTTTATACGGTCGCCACCCCTTCCATTCGTGAGGGTGCTGTCCCAGCAGCTAAAAACGAAGAGACCACAAGTATGGTCGAAACAAATGAATATATAATGGCACTTAATGGGTTTAATGGTCAAAAATCAAATCAAAACTGTCATGGTATTGTATTAATAACCAACGAGACGAAGAGAATAGTAAGTCTCAATAATCCTAGAAAACCAATGAAAGATGAGCTTAAGATGTCAAGAATATTGGTTGCTAATAATAAAGAAACCACTATTGTAAGTTGTTTAATAAAATGTAATACACAGCATGAGAGGTATTGTATTTCAAGGAGAAAACTACTCATTTCAGGTGACATTGAAATAAACCCTGGCCCTGTACCCAAGATAATACATTGCAAATGGTTCCTAGAATTCCCCCAATGGTATTATTACAGTCTAGATTAGCTGATAAAGGTTTAAAATCAATAGATGTTGGTGGTGCAGGTGATTGTTTCTTTAGAGCAGTATCCCATCAGTTATATGGTGAACCTAACTATCACATGGACATACGTACTGCTGGTGTTCAATACATGAGAAATAACCCAGAAAGGTTTATTGAGAGTAATACAGCTCATTCATGGGTTACGTATCTAGCTAACATGTCTCACCAAGGTACATGGTGTGATGCACTAATTATACAAGCGGTTGCAGATGCTATGGATCTTACCATGCATATTACAGAATCCAATGAGGGCTTTGCAACATTCAATGTTATTAGTCCAATAAATATAAGAATTAATTGTACTACAATAAACATTGGTCATGTGGATGAAGTACACTATGTGTCAACTGGTTTATTAGATCATAACAATCCGTCAACATCTCTATATGTATCTGAAACTCCCAGGGATAACAATAGTAATGACCATACTACAACAAACATTGGTTATGTGGATGAAGTTAGCTATGTTTCAACTGGTTTATTAGATAACAATTTGTCAACATCTATAGATGTATCTGAAGCTCCCAGGGATGATACCGGTAATAGGAATGTCCATATTATAAATAAATCTTGTTCTGTCATGTCAGCTTACTCAATATGTTTTTCTGTCATCAAATCATGTGTTTATTGGAATCCTGTCACATTAGATGCTATTAATGAACATGCCAAATTGTTTTATAATAATTTGGTACAGAATGATGCCAGTGAATTACCAAATATAATAAATATATATGATGCAGCTATCAATGTAGAATGTACACAAGCCTGTCATGGATTACTGTCATATAGTTCTGATGCCAGCAAAACATTTCTCAAGAATTGTATTTTAGAAAATACAGATATCAAAACCACTGGTTTTCTGCTCTGCTTTTCTGATTATTCTATAAGCTGTGTTATGCAACACAACAAGAAGCGTTTGAAGTATTTTGTATTAACATGTAACAATGAACAGTTAGTACATTTGGACACATTAAGTGATATTGACTCTCTAATTCAAACTTTGTGTAATATCAAAGAACAAAATTCCCATGAAGAATATGTGGTACATTTTTTATCCTGTTCTTCGCAATTGACAAATAATAAGGAAAGACTAAACATTTTAAGGAAGTTTAAGTCAAATCAACAAAAAAGGCAGATTAAGAATAGAGATAAAAATGTTTATTCAGATATGGAACCTGCAAAGAAAAAAATAAGAATACAAAATATTAGTACTAGCCATAAACAACAATATCAAACAATGGATAGTTCCAAAAAGACTGAAGTGCTTAAAACACGAGCAGACAAATACAGATCAATGGATGTCACAGAAAAAAATAAACTTCTTGAAACACGAGCAGAGAAATCTAGATCAATGTACAGATCAATGGATAACATAGAAAAAAAAAAAAAACTGCTTGAAATCATGCACAGAGAAATACAAATCAATGACTCCACATGAGAAAGAACAATATACATCAAATTGTAGAAAAAGATATCACAATATGGATCCTAACAAAAAAGAAAAGGAAACTACCAGAATGAAAGAAACATCAAAAATAGCTAGACAAACTAAAAATACCTCAAACAATGTAGATCATTACATATCAATCTTCCACAATAAAATAAAGCAAGGTCCATATTACATATGCTCTGTCTGCAATAGAATGCTATACAGAAAATCAGTAATTAGCTTGAACAAACATAAATATGTCAACTGCAACATTGAACATGTTTTTTTACCAATAAAATATCATTTGATAGCAAGGAATACATTTGTAGAACATGCCATTTAAAGGTAATCAAAGGAAACCTTCCATGTCAAGCTGTATACAATGATATGTATGTAGATGAGATGCCTTCAGAGCTTACTGCTTTAGAGAAACTTGAACAGATACTTATAGCACAAAGAATTGTTTTTGAGAGAAAATAGTTGTCATGCCAAAAGGTCAACAGAGAAAGATTAAAGGTGCTATTTGTAATGTACCTGTTGAATGTGATAAAACTTGCCATATTTTACCTCGTCCTCCTGAAAGATCAGGGATAATCATGTTAAAATTAAAGCGCAAGCTTCAATTCAGAGGTCATGTGTACTTTCAAGCTGTACGTCCTCAAGTTGTACTCAACGCTCTCAATTGGCTTAGAATAAACAATGTATTGTACAATGCAATAACAATAGACATTGATAATATTGACTCTACACTCACGTCATTGCAGTCATTGGGTGATACCGGTACTCATGAACATGATATTACCACAGATAATGACAATGAAGAGATAAATAGTGATCAGGTCACACCCTGCACCACCTTGAATAATGCACAAGAGTCATTGGGTGATACCGGTAATCATGAACATAATATTACCACAGATAATAATGACAATGAAGAGATAGATGATCCATTAAATGAGTATAGGGCACCAACTAATGAGACATGCATGCAATCAGTCATACCAGATTATCCTGTTACTATAGATCAAGATAACAATGTTTCATCTGGAAGTGAAATATACAATATTGCACCAGGAGAAAATAAACACCCAGTATCATTCATGATGGACAAAAAATGTGAAGAGTTAGCATTCCCAGTTTTGTTCCCTAAAGGAAGGTTTGGTTACACTGTAGAAAGAAAAGTTAAGCTCACACCTACAAAATACTTCAATGCAAGACTACTTCACCATAGTGGTAGATTTGCAACCAACCCAGAGTACCTATTTTTTGCACAGTTTATAATTGAACAAAAGAAAGTATCAGATAGTATTAATATTGCTCTAAAAAAGGTTCATGGACACTCACTTACTGCTTCTCAATTAAGAACAAATGCACAAAGCTTACAGAATCTTATTTGTCAAGATCAAGCATATCTATTCTTAAGACAAATCCCAGGCACTCCTCCTTACTGGCAGAAATTTATGTATGAAGTTGTGGCAATGGTGAAGCAATTAGGTATTCCCACATGGTTTATGACATTGTCCTGTGCTGATCTTAGATGGCCTGAACTCTTTCAGATTATTGCTAGAACAAGGGGAATGAACTTGACTGATGAACAAGTTAATGCTTTGTCTTATAATGAAAAGTGTTCAATGCTAAATCTTAATCCTGTTGTGGTTGCCAAACATTTCCAGTACAGAGTTGAAACATTCTTTACTGAAGTTTTACTCAGCAATGCAAATCCTATTGGTAAAATAGTGTATTATGCCCTTCGTATTGAGTTCCAAATGAGAGGATCTCCACACTTACATGCACTGATATGGACTTCAGACTGCCCCAAACTAACACAAGATAGCAAAGAAGCCTACATAGAATTTATAGATAAACATGTACAAGCCTACCTACCCAATGAAGAAACAAACCCTGAACTACATGAATTGGTGAAATTTTATCAAAAGCACAGTCATTCAAAGACCTGTAGAAAATACAAAAACATTCAATGCAGATTTAACTTTGGCCAGTTTTTCACAAACAAAACAATAGTAGCAGAGCCGCTTTCTGACGATCTTGATAATGAGGTTAAGAAACATGCCTGTGAGAAACAAAAAGAAATCCTTACATCTGTAAAAGAGCAAATAAATAAAGTATTGAATCCCAGTAAGCCAGCAGATTACGACCCAACTTTAACTGAAGCTGACATTTTCAGTTCTGTGGATATAACTGAGGAACAATATTACTCTGCCTTATCAATGTCACCTGATTCTGACTATGAATTACATCTTAAAAGACCAATGGACAGCTGTTTTATTAACAACTACTTTGTGGCTGGTATAAAGGGGTTTGCTGCTAATGTCGATTTACAACCTGTTTTCAACCACTATAAATGTATAACATATGTGTGTTCATATTTTACCAAAGATGAAACTGAATGTTCACAGGCTATCATTAATGCAGCAAAAGAAGCTAAAGCTGCCAACATGAATGTCAGAGATGGCTTGAAAAAAATAGGTGCTGCCTTTCTTTCTACTAGAGAAGTTAGTTCACAAGAATGTGTTTACAGGTGCATGCCTGAACTCTGGTTGAGAAAAATATTCCCTGGAACAGTTTTTGTTAGTACAGATTTACCAGAAAAAAGAATACGGGTTGCAAAGACAAAGCAAGAACTTGAAGATCTAGATGACGATAGTACAGATATATTCAAGTCCAACCTAATTGAGCGCTACCCTAATAGACCTAAATCTATTCAGACTGTTGATAACCTTTGTCTAGCTGAGTTTGCAGCTTACTATTACAAAGATTATAGAAAAGATTCCCAGGAAACTATTGATGCTCAGCCAGAAGTTCTTACTGATGATATCATTCAATTGCAACATTCAACTACAGATGACAGTTCCTCACTTCCACATCAAATAAAACTGATGAATACTAATGAGAAAATGAAATGCAGAAAAGTTAAAGCTGTTATTAGGTATCACACCCCAAATAAGAGAAAAGAACCTGAACAGTATTTCCACCATTTACTGATGCTTTATTACCCATGGAGAGATGAAACTAATCTCATTGGCACAGATCAATCATATGCATCAAAGTTCTATGAGCCTGATGTTCAAAAAGTTGTAGAGCAGAATAGATCATTATTTGAACCTGATGCAGATGCTGTAGCAGAAGTCCTTGATTCTCTAAGAAACAACCAGGGTAATATCATTCACTCATATGATCCCATTAATGATCAAGAGAATTCTGACTTCAATTCAGAGATACAAGATGATTCTATACCTGAAGAATCATTTAATGAGCAAATACCTTCAGATCTTGGCTCAACATCTGACTCTAATCAACATGTATCCTCAGGAATAACAACACATACCCAGCCTGCAGAAATATCTGATGACACCCTCCGTGAGTCTGTTAGATCCTTGAACAACAAACAACGCTGTGCATATAACACCGTTCTCTCCTGGTGTAGAAATAAGATGAAAAACATGAATAGCTTAAAACCTGAAGAAGTGAAACCAATCTATCTATTTGTAACTGGTGGAGCTGGTTCTGGTAAAAGTCACTTGATTAAAACAATTTATCACACTGCAGTAAAAACCTTCAGACATGCCCCTATGAACCCTGAATTACCTACTGTCCTTTTAACTGCTCCAACTGGTGTTGCTGCTATCAACATAAATGGAACAACAATAAATACTGCTTTGTCAATTCCAAAAGAAATTGGAGATAATGTACCTGCAATGTCAGACCAAAAGAGAACACAGTTAAGATTATCTTTATCTGAACTCAAACTTGTAATAATAGATGAGATATCTATGGTTGGAAACACTACTTTACTTAACATCCATCAAAGATTAAAGGAAATATTTGGTACATCCAACTCTCAGCTATTTGCAGGCATAAGTATTATTGCTGTAGGTGATCTATATCAGCTCCCTCCAATACGTAGAAAACCTGTGTTTGATGACTACAAAAATGATGCTTTCAACCTGTGTCATCCATGGCAAGTTTTTACAATGATAGAGCTCACTGAAATTATGAGACAAAAAGATGATCAGCCATTCACTGAACTTTTAAACAGATTCAGAACAGCTTCCCAAACTGAAGAAGATATTCAATGCATTCAATCAAGATCAATTACACTAACAGATGATAATTATCCATCAGATGCTCTACACATTTGGGCTGAAAATAAACCGGTTAATGAGTATAACCTCACAAAACTAGAGCAAATACTAACACCACAGTTCAATCTTAAGGCAGTAGATCAGTACCCACAACATGTCTCAAGACAAGATATTAAAGTGCCTATAAGCCCTCGCTAGATGTCATTTTTTCTAAAAATACAAAACTACTAGATCATGAATTCAATGGTAAAAATAATTTTTGATCATTTTTTCACGCCGTTTTTCGCTCTCAAAAGTGCTTGTCATCCCCAAAAACCCGAGCACAAAAGAAGCCTGGGTACGAGTCGTGTTGTGACGTAGCTTAAGGGACAGAGTCTCGGACACTCTCGGATCGGCCTTGACTTGAAGGTGATTTTTAGTTTTTTTAAATGTGAATTACAGAAAAAAAATGTCAGACAGTAATTCCTACACTACTGAATGTACTGATGACTCCGAGTACAACTTCATCACGGATTACGTGTTCGAAGACGAACGACAAGATCCTCAACCGAGCGACAATGACATGTTCAGTGTCCTACTCCTATACAGCGACGAACCGCTAGCTGATCAAGAGTGGATTCGCGAATACCAGCAGGAAGAGAGAGAGAGAGATGAAAAACAGCAAGAACTAGAGCGAAGACTGAACGGAGAGGAGCCCATTGAATCGTGGTATGTAATGTCTCACTTTCTTTGTAAAATCCTGATGGGTCCACCGTGTTTAAATAAAGTTATATTATTATTATTATTACTGTCTCAGTGTCTGTTCAGTCCTCGTTCAGTCCTGTAGATTTCTCAGCATGTACGTAGTAGGGCTTCGCCATGGATATATAAGCTTAAACAACTTGTTCAATTTCCTGTTTCCCCCCACCATATTCTAAAGCTTTTATAGCGAATGTTCCAACCCTAATTTTAAAAGACTTACAGATTACGTTTCATCAGCCAATCGGTCTTTTATTTCTGTAAGTTTAATAAGTCTTATGTTTGTCATATAGTGGTATTGTGGTCCAATTTAACACCATTGTTGTAAAGTGAATTTGTATTCCAAGTAAATAAAGTCTGTCTGTCTGTCTGTCTGTTTTCATTGCCATTACTTTAGGTGTAAATGTGGGAATTGCAAGATCAAACATCTTCAAAATGCTGGCGAATGTGTATGTTGTCAAGAAATGGAGAAATGTATGACTGCTCTTACGGATGCCTTGACTTTAGATGCCCAAGATGGAAGCTTACCAGAGCAGACTCAGCCACGCATTACCCATAAGTGTAAATGCGGTAATTCTGAAATTAAACATCTAGTGAGTGCTAATGAGTGTGCGTGTTGTCACGAAATTGAAAGATGTGTCACTTCACTTGCGGATGCCTTGGTTTTACAAGATGTACATGACCAGCCACTACCTTGTGTAACCCTGCACCCTGGATTCAGACCAGTGTGCCTGGAAAAATGGTCCCTCAGAGTCTCTGCAGATAAATATAGGTGCAGGGACCGTAGACATTATAAGCAGACAGGTTCAGAAGCACGGTAAGCATCAATGCAGTACATGTACATGTACATGTACATGTATTAAAGCTCCAAATACTATTTTCTTCACAGAGTGCAAACAATATAACCATGAAACAGTACTAATTGTAAATAGTACTAATGCTATGTCTTTTGTTTTCCATTGTTTCATTATTGCTATTTGTAGTACTAATTACATGTAATACTGTTTCACATATTTAGTGTTTGCATTCTATAAATTTACTTATAGAATAGGATAGGATAGAATACTGATTGTATAATGTCAACATCCAACATTCATTTATATATTGTTGATCAGAACAAAACTTTTTTTATTAAATCTCTATTTTTTATCTGATTTGAATAATCCTCTCATTTTTTTTCTCGGTTTCAGCTTTCTTCGCAGTGTTGCATATAGGGAATTTACCTACCTAATCCATGGTACCTTAGGAGACAACAGAATAGCACTTCCAGCTTGTGCATACAATGCAATTAGAGAGAAATTTAAGGATAATGGTGAAACATTTACAGGCTTTGATGATAACATGTAAAGGTTATGTACCACTACTAGCTTTTAGAAGGTGTATAATTAAGCAATATAACAACCCAAGATAAAGTGAGGGTTGTTATATTGCTTATCATACTAATTAATAAGTCATGAGCAATTATTGGTCCAACCAGGTTTGTTGAGTCGGTCACATGCATGGATCTTTATACCCTGGGAAAGACACTGATTAAGAAACATTAGGTGTTGTAGATATGTCTTTGACAGACAATCTTCTTCGCTGTTCCCTTTTCCTCAATGCATCTTCCTTTGGCTGTTTGGTTAGCATGGTGTCCATATGTGCTCAGATGCCATGTTTCTGAGCTCTTCAATTGCCATATCTAATTTATTTTCTTTCAAGGCTGTAACCAGTGTCTCAAATATTTCTTCAACATAATCTACATGTACAATTTCAAAAACAAACAATGCAAATTATAATGTTATCTTGATAGAGTAATTGCACTTAACTCCTGGAACAAAAATGATCTAATTAGTCACTACTACTAACAATTAAGTTAGTGTGTTGTATTAAGTGCCAATGTTCTTGGGCAGTCTGTTATCTTGCTATGGCCCTTCATTGGATTCTTGCAGACAGAACAATGAGGCTTTGCTCTACTATTTGCTGCTGCACTTTGCTCGACTCTTTGCTGCTGCATGGCTTGTACTTCCGCAGCTGAAATGTATTGGAAATCATTATCAAAAGTTGCAATAATATATTATTATTATTATAGAGCCTCTACAGTCCATTAGACAAAATAATTATAATATTCCCTGTCATATTGTCAAGTACACTTTATTATTGTATTAGATTGATTTTCATTAACCCGTGAAACAAAGTGTACTAATTAGAGTGTAATAGTCAGATAAACACAATAGAAAACAAAAGAATTAGAGTGAAGTAGTGCTAAATAATTAAGCTAAAGTGTATTTCACAGGTTTATGAAAACCACTTTATTCTGAATTGAAAAACTCTTTACCTGGTGTAGTGGGTGGAACATCTTTCATATTCATCTTTTTTCTCTGCTCTCGTTTCCTAAGAGCCTCCTCCCTTGTCTCTCTCTCAAGCATTGTATTTATCGGTGCTGGTGTCATATCCAGAATCTCCCCTCTTGCAGCATCTAGCCGGGTCTTTTCCTTCAAACAATCTTTCATTGTCTGGAAGATTTCCTCAACATAATCTTAAGAAAATAAGAGTTCAGTTTACTAGTAATATCAGTTAATATCAGTATTGTTGTCATTACTATTTTTGTTGTTGTTATTAATATTAGAGCGCAAACACCAAAATAAAATCATATTACTAACTGTGTAATACATGTAGTTTTCATTTAGTGGCTATTAGTCACCTTCGCAGACAAGTAAAGTTGTAACAAGGTATTGTATCCTTTGTATTTGAAGTTTCTTAGACTGTTCTGGATGAGTGCTATATAAGCCACTAAATAAAAACTATAAGTAGAAACAATTTTGATTTTATTTCATGGTTTAAGTGTTTGTGCTCTATTATCATTAATCACTATTATTATTTCAAGTAACTTATTATTGTTGTTGCTGTTGTTGTTATTAGGTATTGATTTTAATTTTTATATATGTATATATATTTTATAACATCTATAACTTTATTTTTATCACATATTTATATTTATATATAGTTGTTATTATTATATTATTTTCTATATCATATTATTATTATCATATATATTATTATATTATCACTCTGTAAAGCGCTATTGACATACTATGAAATAGCGCTATATAAATAAAGATATTATTATTATTATTATTATTATTATTATTATTTATCTCCTATTTGGGTAATTAAGAATTTCCTTACCAAAATTTGGTACAACTCTGACATCTCGTACTGTGGCCTCACCATTCTTAAACTTTGGCCAAACTACTTTCAACTGCTGCTGTCCATCTGCTTTCGCTCTAACATCCCTCTGGAGGTTTGAATTGAAATGGAGAACAGCTATGATTTGCCTGAAGTATGAATAAAGCAAAAAATGTTAATCATAAAATAAACATAGATAGCACTTTTATGAAAACTAACCTGCAGTACATTCCAGCAAAAGAGTAGCTGATCATTTTCGGGGCGAATTGATTTAAGACCGAGTGAAACCCCTCCAAACAACTTGTTTGTGCAATAGGGGAGGCCTGCTTAATTGCTTTCACCAGATTTTGGTTGGTAAGTGCCTTTGTAAGTTTTTCATATACCACTGAATCTATGTAGGAAAACCAAAGTTATGATTATATAATTTGGAAATAAAACTTTTACTTTTACAAACATATTACCCTTTTGTAACCACTGTCGAGGTGCAATGTCTCTTCCATGATTGCATTTGTTAAATAGTGGGTCTTGGAGATCTTCATGTCTATTAACTATGTGGTCAAGGTAGGATCTAAATTTCGCCCACATCACTTGACCATTGCCATCATATGTTGAACAGGCACTCCAATAAAGGTGATTACCACAGGGCTTGATCCAAGGTGTCAGAACTTCACCTCCACTTTCCTTAGACAGTTTGGTAAGGACCTTATTAATCTCTTAGAAAAACAATGAAAATGTTTTTTAGAAATTTGGGGCTGAGACAGACAGTAAGGTGTTTATGCCTAGTAGAGGACTGAGTGTCCTATTGTATTTTTCACCTACCTTTGGGCAAATTCTCAAATAAATAAAGAAATAGAGATAAATAAATAAAGAGATAAATAGATAGATAAATAGATACTGGTAGATAAATAAATGAATAAATAAATACTTTTTGGGGGGGGGGGGGAGGGGGGATGTTAGATTACTGTTGGGCTGCTTTCAAGGTTCACCTTCACAAGGATTACTACAGTCAAAACCAATGTTAACAATGAAACACAGTAGACCACACAGTATACAAAAACAAAATACAAGGTCTTACTTTTTTTCAAATGCCATAGATCAAAGTAGTGCGTTATTTTTGTTAGCTGTTCTCTCATATGTTTAGCAATCCCAGTATGGCGGTCAGAAATAAAGGTCGATATTGAAATTCCAGTTCCCAAGAGGAATGTCATAGATCTTTGAAAACCCATGTACTCCATGGCAGTACTACTTCCAGATTCATTTTTCTGTAATGATAAAAGGAAAAAGACTAAGTATTTTTTACAACAAAGCTTATACTATCTAAATACTAAAATACCTGTACAAGGTCAAAGTGAATTATCTTAGACACGTCACAGCAGAAAATTGTATATGAGCAGTATTTTGCACTATGTCCCATGCTGTCATGGCGGCCATCTCCAGCTATCACAATTTTGGACCCCAAGGATTTGACGTTGTCCAACAGTTTCTGCTGGTACTTTTTCCAGTGTATTATAATGGATGGAAAGAGGATTTTCTGTAAAACAAAGAGATAAAGTTGTTTAATGTCTGTATAATTATACAAGCATGCAGTTACTTGAACAAGGTGACTTGTTACATTATTTGATTTATGCTAGCCACTTGTTACTTACACGTTGGTGCTTGAAAAAGGTGCTGAGTGATATGCAGGCAAGGCCCATGTGTTTGAAGATCTGGAAAACCTTGCTTGCTGATCCACCTGCAACCAGAATTGCAAAGCACAGCAAACAATTTCCAGCAGGTATTCTGGTTGCAGGCATGACTGGCTGGCTTTTCCAAACAAATTCCTTGCGACACTTGGGGTGTGAACACACACAACTGACTTCTGCCATTGTGCCTAGTTGGCGAGTCTCCACCAAGGGGTTGGGTGCATGGCAAAAATGGCAGAAATTAAACAAAATGAGGAGTTGAGAGAGAAATGTAATAAATTTAGGCTCTGTGCGAATGTTGTCATTATTGATGTACACCCTGGTGGAGCAAAAAGAAAAAATAATTAACATGAATATATGGAAAAACATAAATGTTTTGCTGTTTTCATAAGGATTGTAAAAATATATTAGCAGGAGCAAGTTTAATAAACCCTAATTCCAATAGTTGTTGTTTTGTGCAGTTGTGTACATTGTACATAAAATGTAGCTCACAAGTTATTATACCTTGAATCCATGCCATCTTCCGTTTCAGAGCCTGTAGACGTATCAGTTGTGTCTGTTTCTGCAGTGTAATTAGCCGTTTCACATTCGTCCTCAGTAGCACCACATGATTCTGTATCAGTATCCATGGATTCATCAATGACGTTTTTCTCGATATCGTTTTCCACTGTCTCCATGATAGGTTCTCTTTCTTTTTCTTTGTTACAATCTACAACAAAGACCAACACCAAAAATGAACATAAGGATACCGTTGGAGTATCTTGAAAGACAGTAGACAGTAACGTGAAAGTCATTACATGTTGGATTACATTGCCATGCACCTGTTACGTACCACTCTGTTTCGATCCCAATGAAGAGGAAAGCTGAAGCCTACATTTCCTAAGTTTGTATTTTGCTGTAAACCAGTTGTTTCTCAACTGCCTATTTCTCTTGGCCAGTCTAACACATTCTGAACATGCAATTGAAGTCTAAATGGAAATAACATAAGTTAAGTCTTAAAAACGGTGCATGATAGTCGATGATAGTTGAAACGCGCGATCACGTTTAATCGTAAACTATCATCGACTATCATCGACTATCATGCACCGTTTGATCTCGCCTTTACATGTAAAATGTAGCTCGTATAATATCAGAAGAAAAATATGTTGTGGTCTCGCTTGGGCAAAATCTTTGAAGAATATTAATAAAGCCGACATATTTTACCCAAAAAATGCGGTCCTATCAAGGTTGGAATATTCAATTTGTTTTTCGAAATTTGATTTCAATCTTTACGTGAAATGGAAGTTGTAAATTTCAAAAACGGCCTCGAATCAAAACAAATATTTTCACTGGTTTATTTGAACAAGTCAAATAACACCTAGTTAGTCACACAAATACTGTTAAAAATGCCTGTGAAAGTATTTTATTTCATTAAAATTATCATTCATTAATCACAAATCGAGATTTCAAGACAGTTTAGTTTAGGCCGTATCGTAAGCTTATTTGAAATTCACAAGTTCCGATTCATGACAGAAACGATCGCTTACGAGCCCTTACGATAATCAAAGATACTACCAGCAAGAGAAATTTAAAACAGAATTTTTAGCATCCCGGCTGATAAATGAAGGAATACTAACCTGCACTTGAGGTTCAGTGCCGTCAAAGGCCTCCATACTCACTGAAGGTTGCAGGTATTCCTGCACTGCGACATTATCAGTGGGGTCTTCTTCGCCTTTTTCTTCTTCATCTTCAGCGATGTGGCCTTCATCGTGCTCTTCGACTACACAATTTAAACTTTCTCTCACTAGATGTTCCCGCTCTTTCTTTTTCTTAGGGTTAAAAAAGCAAAAATTTAAACTCTGCTTCTATAGATAAAAGTAACTTAACTGATGTTATAGCTATTATAGAACTACTTTACCTGTCGTAGACTACGAGCTGACGGAGGCTTTTCTTCTCGAACTTTGGTAACTGTTGGAAATACAACGATCCCTACATCGTCTTTCTTCAATCTTGGTGTGTATGCTCTTGTATCAGGGACTTCTACTGCGTATCTCTGATAGTCTTCATACACAAAGTGATCTGAACATACGGTAGAGAGCTTAGTCGCCTTCCAGTGCGATCGCGTTCTTAAAACAAAGTCCGTCCACCTTTTCCTTCTTTTCTTGGCTTCTGGACGCTCATCGTTATAAAATGGAATGCGATGTAGTGAAATGCCCAATTCTGAGTTTGACTCATTTGAGCAGCCACCTACAGTGCATCTATCTGGCATTTTCCAAAGCTACAGAACTCTGACTACATATATGTACTTGCAGAACTTCAAACGGTGCTATATTATCATATCTCTCTCGATCCCTTAAGCTACGTCATCCGGAAACCTGGGTACTGGCATTCGAATCGCTCGGAATTAATTAGACAGGAAGCCCAAACATTGCTTTTTCGCGAACTTTAATACGCTATAAAAAATTCAGGATTCTTTTTTTCGGTCTTATTCCTTTTAAAATGTATTATTTATGACTTAAACTTTTCATTGAAAAACGAAATAACGAGGGCTTATAGGCACTTTAATAAAGTTTTGTTAAGAGGAAGATCTGAAACAGGTGGACTTGATTCTGAAATCCTCATTAAGGAAACTGCAAGAGTAATGTTGACAACTAACATTGACATTGGTGATAGACTCATAAATGGTCAAATGGGAACTGTAATTAAAATTGAAGTTAATCAAAATACTCAGAAGCCAACTGTTATCTATATTAAGTTTGATGATGATGAAGCTGGAAGGAATGCTATAGCAAAATGCCCAAATCCTTTTGGCAGACAAAACAGAGTTGTCCCTATTGAACCTGTATTAACAAGAATCAAAGTTAGGCCAGGGAAACCTTCTTCTCCAGAAATACAAAGAATACAATTTCCTCTCACACTAGCATGGACATGTACTGTACACAAAGTACAAGGATTGACATTGCAAAATGTTGTTATCAGTTTCAATCTAAATAAACAAAGATCATTTAACTATGGCCAAATATATGTTGCATTGAGTCGTTCAACCTCCTTACAAGGTATTCACATTCTGGGACAAATAGAAAGCAAACATGTAAAGGCAAACGCTAAAGTTCATGAAGAATATCAAAGGTTAAGAGATATGTCATCATTACCAAATATGCAGTCTACAGATGAAACAATCCAAAGTACACACTCCAACAATACTGGTCTTACCATATGCCTATTAAATATAAGGTCTCTTAGAAAACACAGCATTGATATAAAATTTGATACAAATCTTTTTAATAGTGATGTTATAGCTCTCACAGAAACACAGCTCCTCCCTAACGACACTGATAGAGAAATAAGAAATAATTTGCATCCCATCAATAAATGCACTGAGATTCCTCATAAAGAATATGAGACAGCAAAGTCAATCATTCCTAATGCTCTATCGAAAACAAGCCTCAAATATTCCACACTATATGTCCAGTATGGAACATATACTCAATAGTTATGATTTTGATATAGTTATGGGAGACTTTAAGTGTCATTGTCTGAGAAAACCGGGCAGAGTTGAAAGATGGGGGTCGGCCGATTCCTTTCAAATTGCTATCATTTATTACCTATAGGAATAGATTAAGAATGGTCGTATTTAAAGTTTGGTTCAGGCTTTTGCTCGAAAGTTGACCACCCCCCCTTGTTTTGCATCAAAATCGCCCTGAAAGACGCTAAAATTTCGGGTCACTTTGGCGCTCTGTAAAACTCATATTACATGATTTTCTATGATACATTTAGTTTGGTTATGATATTTAGCCTATGTAGAGCTGGGTTACATGCAATAATGGCAAATTTTCGAAAAACATCTTATTTTCACTTCGAGTTAAAAGTCAGTTGTCGACGGCTTTCGGCGGTCGACTAAATTTAAGCCATTTTATGGAGGTCCGTTCTTAAAAGTGCGGCAGTTTATTTTCTTAATTTAGCCATTTTTAACAAGTTTATTCTTTCCTTTCTTGATTTCCAAAAACTCTTACTCGGATATTTTCAACGACTTCGCGTGAGCAGCCTCCGACTCTTCAAGGTAGTCGGCTCTTTTCCCGTCAAATGTTGTTTGTTTATCATCAATAAGTCGGACTTGGTTCTTCGTATACTGTCTTTTTGACCGCAAGCCACTCTTTAGTGCTTTAAAAGACCTTAAAATCTTACAAGAACATGATAAAAGGTAAATAGCTTCGTTTCACACATCCTAATTAAGTCAATAAACA
This sequence comes from Actinostola sp. cb2023, assembly GCA_033675265.1. NCBI lineage: Eukaryota > Metazoa > Cnidaria > Anthozoa > Actiniaria > Actinostolidae > Actinostola > Actinostola sp. cb2023. The sequence continues at coordinate 292,029 of JAUJYZ010000026.1, read as the reverse complement.
CTCAGTCAGTCAATTTCAGCAGATTGTGTGACAGAAGTGTTTGATCGCGATTTTGCCGGGAAAACAAGGGTTTCAAGCTCTCTCTATGTACAACATATTACAATCCAATCAAAAGAAATATATGTAATGCCTAGATGGATTTATTCAGTAAATATACCATTATTAAACATTTGAGAGTTCGTCCGCAAATCATCATTTAGAATCTGTATGTGACAGCGACACTAAATGAATACTAATTACTTCATTGAACATGGTCACGCATCACTAATTTAAATTTGGCTGTACTCACCGTTAAAGTAGCATTGGATTGCTGATACAATAGTATTGTAATATCTTGTAATCCAGTGAGTTAAAAATGATTTGATACAACAAATCAACAAACTAGTGTGTTCAGTTACAGACATAACTGGACTATAATAGTGAACTCTCACCAGCCAATCTCTCTACTGTCCAGTCGATGTCCAGTCTCATATTGCGTCAGTCCACGCACTGAGCCGGCCCCGTCCACACTAATCCGTTTTCGTTTGAAAACGCATACTTTTTTATCCGTTTTTAGCGATCGTCCACTAATAATAATAATATGTCGGTTCTTATATAGCGCATTCCACTGACAAACAATCAAATGAAAACATAGATGAAAACGGAGGTTTTCGAAAACGCTTTCAAAAGTGGAGACGTTTGAAAACGCCGCATGCAGGTCTCAGATCCAGGAAAAGATGTGACCGTTTCCCGAACCGGCAGTTTTTGTATATGTACCTTTTTATGAATAAATTAAACATTCAAGAGAGCTATATATATATTACTCTTACTTTGAAAAAATTGACCGTTCTCCGGAAAACGGCGTAAACCGGTCTGGATCTGCGCCTGGATCTATATTTGGTGCAAAAACGGAGCTTTTCAGAAACACTTACGTCACAACTGGTTATGCAAGCCGCAGTTACCCGCAGGAAAAGAAGGGTATCTCTACATGCAGGGCCCCCTAATTCATCAATAATTTCACAAAAATGCTAGTAAAAGAATAAAAGTAATTATATAGAAAAAGCTTTGTTTGATTAAAACTCAGCATATGAACGTTTCCAGCTAAAATTACAAATTATATTACATTATATTGTTTTTTGTTTTTCTTTATCACGCGCGCGCGTGACAAAGAAAAACAAAAAGCGATATAATTACTTTTATTCTTTTATTAGCATTTTTGTGAAATTATTGATTAATTAGGGGGCCCTGTGGTATCTGGCGCTATTGGAGCGTGCGTTGGGGGAGGAAAGGGGAGGGGGAGGGGAAGGAGGAACGGTGGGCGGGGAAGGGGGAGGAGGGTGTTTGGAATAAAATTACTTTTTTTAATTCAACGTGTCAATCGATCTAGCATTACTGCTAATTTGGGACACGACTCTCAACACTCATTTCTTACTACATTCTCTATTATGTACTATACACCCAACGCTCATCTCACTAGTTCGTTTTTAATGAGGGAGGAAAACCGGAGTACCAGAAGAAAAACCCTCGAAATAAGGGAGACAACGAACTGACAAACTCAACTCACATGAAGTGCCCGATTCGTGAATTGAACCAGGCACCACAGCGTTTCATGAGAGGCGAATGCTCTCACCACTCGGCCACCATTGTTCCCTAGAGGGGGGATGGGGAAAGGAGGAGGGGGAACGGGGGAAGGAGGAAGGGGAAGCGGGACGGGGGAGGGGGAGGGAGGAGGGAGATGGGGTAGGGAGCAGGCGGGAGACGTGCCGCGAGGAGTTTGAGAGGTGCACTACAGTCAAAGCCAGGCTATAGAAACTGCTATAAACTACAGATGGTTTAACGCCTGTTCTTGACAATAACGGAAGCGCATAAATTAAAAATAAGGTACAGTACCAAAATCAACAATTTACGGCGTCGAAACCACCCCTCCCCTCCCCTCCACATTCTCCCATCCAGATAACCAAAACAGAAAATGAGAAAAGATAGGAATAAAAATCATAATCGTTAACTGTTTATACCACATACAAGCAATTCATGTTTTAGAGTAATGTTCAGTGTTTTGTACATTTGAAAATCAAAGGAATATATAAGTGTTCTTTAACGATAATAGTTTTTTCAGTTTTCACGCGTAATGAAATAATGGTTCAAATGACGTTTCGGCTGCACTGGTGGCAGCCTTCACGTGAAAACCGTGAAAACTATTATCGTTATGTCTAACTCACGCGAAACTGGCCTAAAAGTACCCATTTGTTTTTTCTTAGAAAACTAAGCTAATGACTAGTAGATTAAAAAACTCACTTGACCCATGTTTGGGTATAGGGGTGCCGCTGAGGGTTTGAAACCCTGGTCCTGTTTAGGACAAAATATATATACTAAAATATCCACCCTGTCTAGGACAACACCCTCTATTTTATGACCCTATGACAAAGGACAAAATACTGTCTTCTGTCTGGCAGTTCTACTGATACAGTACACAAAAATTCATCACCGACGACGTTCGTGCATTACCATACCCTGTTTAGGACAGACTCACATAACATTATATACCCAGTCAAAAACCGATACCCTGTCCAGCGGCACGCCCCCGTATAGCCCAGACCCTACTAACAGAACTGCACCGTGAACTTTCAGATGAAAACGAACAAATGATCGATATATCCATAGTGAAACACATGAGTTTCTCATACACACGAGACAATTGTAACAATTATGTATTTCAGATAACCACTCAGTAACGTTCATTTGTACGACTGTGTAATCTTGAAATTAAAACACTAATAACTATTAATTGTCCTGAATTACTCTGTGATAAATCAAATACAAAATTTTGATTCCATTTTAATGATAATGAAGCAGATTATTTCACGGCAATGTTGTAAGAAATATCGATATTGTTGCAAAGTCATTGCATGACCATGTTCAATGAAGTAATTAGTATTCATTTAGTGTCGCTGTTGACATACAGATTCTAAATGATGATTTGCGGACGAACTCTCAAATGTTTAATAATGGTATATTTACTGAATAAATCCATCTAGGCATTACATATATTTCTTTTGATTGGATTGTAATATGTTGTACATAGAGAGAGCTTGAAACCCTTGTTTTCCCGGCAAAATCGCGATCAAACACTTCTGTCACACAATCTGCTGAAATTGACTGACTGAGTGTTTATTGACTTAATTAGGATGTGTGAAACGAAGCTATTTACCTTTTATCATGTTCTTGTAAGATTTTAAGGTCTTTTAAAGCACTAAAGAGTGGCTTGCGGTTAAAAAGACAGTATACGAAGAACCAAGTCCGACTTATTGATGATAAACAAACAAAATTTGACGGGAAAAGAGCCGACTACGTTGAAGAGTCGGAGGCTGCTCACGTGAAGTCGTTGAAAATATCCGAGTAAGAGTTTTTGGAAATCAAGAAAGGAAAGAATAAACTTGTTAAAAATGGCTAAATTAAGAAAATAAACTGCCGCACTTTTAAGAACGGACCTCCATAAAATGGCTTAAATTTAGTCGACCGCCGAAAGCCGTCGACAACTGACTTTTAACTCGAAGTGAAAATAAGATGTTTTTCGAAAATTTGCCATTATTGCATGTAACCCAGCTCTACATAGGCTAAATATCATAACCAAACTAAATGTATCATAGAAAATCATGTAATATGAGTTTTACAGAGCGCCAAAGTGACCCGAAATTTTAGCGTCTTTCAGGGCGATTTTGATGCAAAACAAGGGGGGGGTGGTCAACTTTCGAGCAAAAGCCTGAACCAAACTTTAAATACGACCATTCTTAATCTATTCCTATAGGTAATAAATGATAGCAATTTGAAAGGAATCGGCCGACCCCCATCTTTCAACTCTGCCCGGTTTTCTCAGACAATGACACTTAATATCAATTACTTCAATGAAAATGATGTCACACCACTTAAATCCTTAATGACCTCTCTAAATTATAGTCAAGTTGTACAACAACCTACTTTCATTTCTTCTGGAAGTTTATTGGACCATATTTATCTAAGACCAACAGCCTTTAATATAATTCAAAATAATGTCATTACTGTTTACTACTCTGATCATGATGCCATCCAAATTAAAATCCATAACTTTTAAATGAACATTTAACTACATGCAATGTACATAACATGTATATTAAGCTAACGTCACTGATACATGGCATGGTATCAACTTAAGTCTCCAACAATAAAATTAACTATATTATGTTAGTTTTTATTAGCACATAATCACAAAATATTTTTTCCTAACTTTGAGTCTCAAACCACTTCTGAAGAAAACATGTTTAACCTAGATTATACTCACTATTGAGAGTTACAGGAAAAACCTATCAAGAGAATCACTGTACTTCGTGACTTTACTATATTTTATCCAAGCGTTACAAATCAAGCTTCATACACTGGTCATCTTCAAAATATAAGCAAGAGGTCAAGTCAAAACAGCTACTCACAGCTATAGCATGACACAGTTCATCTATTACTAAAAGTAAGATCACTGATGTTTGACATATGACCTAACTAGAACTAGTCGCAGAAGCTTTCTATCTTTTTTGAAGTCAAACGTTTTACAAGCCAAGAAAAAGCAGCACAACTTTGTTTTACAACTCGCAAAATGTAAATGTTTTCATGCCACTTCACAACATGTAAAATAATCAACTTCCAAAAAGATAGAAAGCCCCTGATATGAAAGTAACTATAAGACTGCCATTAACTGCAGACACCTTTTGGTGTCTGACATTTCTATACAGACCCCATCAGAAGGTAAGTAAAATGATGTCTTTAATTAATATAGCTCACTCAAGTGAGAAGATATTTCATTAATAATAACTTATCATTCTTTTGCAGATTGAATAATCTTTCTTTCAATTTAAATGGCATTATAAAAAATATAAAAGCTACAATGTTCATGTCTACTATTGGGATTCTACCACTACACCAGTCTAACAGAATCATTTTAATATGGCAAAGCACAAGCTGGCCCTCAAGTATACAACATATACTCTACACTCTGTAATATATATGGCAAAGCACGAGCTGGCCCTAAAAGTACAACAGATACTCTACACTCTGTAATATATACTGTATGGCAAAACATGAGCTGGCCCTAAAGTACAACAGATACTCTACACTCTGTAATATATACTGTATGGCAAAGCACGAGCTGGCCCTAAAGTACAACAGATACTCTACACTCTGTAATATATACTGTATGGCAAAGCACGAGCTGGCCCTAAAGTACAACAGATACTCTACACTCTGTAATATATATGGCAAAACATGAGCTGGCCCTATAAAAAGTATACAACATATAAGTTATACTCTATACTCTGTAATATATGTTGCTAGAATGCAGTAAAAAAATTGCAATTTCAAGTACAATTTTTTCCTACCTCAGTATAAATCCTCAGACAATCCAAAATTGTGCTCATTTGAGTAAAGCATTTGTAATTTTAAAGCTTAATTTACTTTAACAGCGTTACAACAATAATTAACTTAAACTTACTAACCTTAAAACATTCATGACATAAACATTGTAGCTTCACGTTCCACATTTGCAGTGCAGCATCAATCATATATAAAAATCAATGTATTAAAAACTTGTAAGTTTACTTAAATAAATATGATTAAGTTAAGCTTATTTGACAGACCACAATTTCACTCGTTTCCATTCTCGTTTGTCCAAACATCAATGAAATTACAACTTTCAATTTGCCAGATCATTTCCCAACAACAATAAGAAAACAAAGAATGATCAGTAAGCTATTCAATACGTTATGCAGTAACAATACCTTATCAAATATATGCTATATACATATGTCCGAGGCATTAATCCACCATCAAATTTCAAAATGGCCACCTTAATTTTCTCGTACCCAATCTTTAATCACACAGTTTAACCACAGGTAGCCCAAGCTGAACTCTTGAAGCGATCAGCTAAAAAAATAAATTCCGAAAATAAATAAATAAATAAACTCATGATGTTGTTGTGTTTGATTTTCTGAGCACTTCTGAGCCGTTTTGTGCTCATTTGAGGAAGTTTTACCGATTTCATTTTTTTCCCTTTATATGTACACAAAAGGAAAAACTCCCTCAAATGACCACAAAACGGCCCGAAACTCCACAGAAATGCTCAGAAAATCAAACACAACAACATCATGAGTTATTTTTTCGGAATTTATTTTTTCAACTGATTGCTTCAAGAATTCAGCTTGCGCTACCTGTGGTTTAATAACTCAGGCAAACCATTTGGCTGCAGGTATTTCTTCGATAACCCGAGTAATTGAGGGCGTTCGCCAGCAAATGAACCTACACCTAGATTTCGTTCATTTTTAACTAGACATACTACATCATATACTTGTTCAAAAAAAAAAAGGAGATCACCATATTCGTTTCTTTGCTATACGCCGTCAAAATAAGGCATATCTCGCAAAAAAAATTGTGCGCGACAAGGGAAACGAAAAACGTAAATTAAACGTATTTAATTTTTTTTTTTAATAAATGTAGGGTAATAAAAAACATATCAAAACACGAATAGTTTTATTTGTGACATTCCTGACCAATATCAGTGACTGGAAAAAGAAGTAAAAATTTTCTATGACGCTTTTAATCCGCACGGTACAACTTCGATTGAATATCGAAATGGATTTTTTGGGTAAATTTCGTGTAATTACTCTTTCACCTGCACCACCTAGATTTCTTTTCTTTTAACCTATGTTATAGATGTTAGCAAGAGCTCTGGGCTGGGTCAAGGAAAAAATTTTCTTTCATATTGTTACCAACCTACCACATTTTTACACTGATTTCTTGAATTTATTGACAGCTACTCTGAAACCACCAATACCCCCTACCTCCCTTGCACTATTTCTGTTCCCGCCTTTATGCCCGCAAGGACATTTGGGAATGATTTACCCTAAATAGAATTAACCTTGACCATTGTCGGCTATCAGTCAGCTGTTCTAGCACGCGCACAGTGCAAAAGATGTTATCACTCAGAAAGACACACTTCACACAGATTTCAAGTCAAATTCAAGAGTTTTTCCAAATTTGATATGAAAGTTTGTACTATATTTCCTATATAAAATTAAACTGACTGTCCTCACTAGCAGCGTTTACCAATCACTGGAACTTTGCCCAATTAACACTCTATTCTGATTGACATTTATTGACATAAATTTCAACACAGCAGTAGTGTTGATGTAGAAGTACAAGCAAAGTCGTCAAGCCCAACAGATAAACCTGTAGCCCAACAAAAAGTAACTCCTTCTACATCACAGACATCACCTGTGAAGCCACAGCAGAGGCCAAAGACAAATGAATTCATAGGCTACGTTGAATATGTGTCCCCAACAAAAAGAAAGAAAAACAACAAGGGCAACTATACCAATGTAACATTTCAGATTCAAGACTCCAAAAAGCAGCCAGCTCTATGCTTCTCCAAGACCAAGCGATCACTCTTACTTGAAAGGCAAAACAATCAAACCGCTGTTAGGCTCACCAACTTTACCTGGTCCAAAGATAACACAGTCTTCATAAATGACATGACACAAATATCAAGTGCCCCACCAGAGGAATATTGTTTTCAATATCAAGAACCAGAAAAACCCAAAGAGTTAACACTTCTTGACATCAAAGAAAAAGCTTGCGATATGACAGTTGTACACACTTCAGCAAAACTATTGCATGTCGGACAGATCGAGATAACAAAGGTTAAGAAACTGCGTGTTGCCGATTCTTTCATCAGTGACGGATCAGCTACTCTCAAACTGGTCCTTTTTGAAAACAATATTGACGAGGTAATACAAGGACAAGCTTACACGTTTCAAAACCTCAGAGTTAGAGATGATGACGAAGACGGAAAATATTTGAATACTACAAACGAAACAATAATAAAACGTAATTCCAGCGAAGATCTGAATAGTCTTCAAGTTGACGATAACCTGGCAGGAGTACTCTTCAAAACTCTCACAGTCCCACGTATTGCCTCCATCCAAGAGTGCCAAGCTAATATCGAATGCAGCAACTGCCAAAAAAAGATCACACAGGCAAATTCAGGAACAATCCTCAAGTGTGACTACTGCAAACACCGTGTAAGAAGTGAATCGTGTAAAACCTCTGTCATGGCCACCATTGTTCTGACTGATGAAGACCAGAATGATCTCCAGTTGACAGTCTTTCAGGATATTCTGCAAACTTGTTTTGCAGATTCTGTTATTGCCGATGAAGATCTCCTATGCGAACAATTAATGAACATGAGGAATTTTACTCTTAAGTACAACATCAAACGAATGGTGGTTACTGATATCAATGCCGCCGTTTAATTCGTTCTGTTTTCATGTAAGAACATTTTCTAATGTTTATATTTTATATCCAGTTTAATAGAATACATGTATGTACCCAATAATTTCACTGACTTCGTATATGTTATTAGCCTCGTTATTTCTCAGATAAAGATTTCCGTACTATCCCGCAAAGTACTATCACGCAAAGAATTAATCGGAACACGAAGTTACTCGTGAATATTTCACGTTCTATTTTCCTAACATTGAACATTTTAAAATCATAATCAGTTGAGTTAATGATTTTTTTGAAATGATCAAACCAGGCTTATATTCACTTAATCAGTGTGTGTTCGAGTTCAAGCCTGCCACAAGTTTTTCTCCTTGTTCAGCATTGATAACATAAAACAATCATTTACAGTTCAAACGCCTTAAATTGCATTACCATTTAAAATCCATTTCTTGTAATATATTCCTTGAATATGTTAGCACTTTTTTTCTAATAAAGATTCTGTTCAATTTACTTTATTTGTTTCTTTTAATTTTTGAATTTCACATATAAAGTAGTCTATAAATATATGCGCATTTCTTTTCATTTTGGGAATATCTGCCATTATTTACAACTGAACGTGACTAGACTGCAAAACAATTTCACATATAAAGTAGTCTATAAATATATGCGCATTTCTTTTCATTTTGGGAATATCTGCCATTATTTACAACTGAACGTGACTAGACTGCAAAACAGTCCCTACTTTTTCGCGAAACTCCGCCGAAAAAAAAAGTAAATAACTCCTGATTTACCTTTTTTCGGCGGAGTTTCGCGAAAAAGTAGAAACTGTTTTGCAGTCTAGAACGTGACAGAAATTTCCAAAAAAGCAATAAATCTAGAAAATAGATTAGCCGTATTCAACTAATGAAAACAGGAGTGAGAGATGACAAAGAAGCAATTGTATAATAAATCTCGCCTAAAGGCCAGTGGGAAAATAGGCCCGGGATGGGGGGGGGGGGGGGGGGGGCTTATGAGGGTACATGCAGCTTCTTGTCATGAACAGGGTATTCATTTCCCAATTTTCGAGCTTATTGTCATAAATAAAGTATCCATTTCCCAATTTTTTGACCTCCTTTTCATAAACAGGATATGAAAATTTGAGTTTTTTCCGTCATAAACAGGGTAACCATTTTAGGATCCCAGCGAAACACCCCCACCCAAATCGGGGTGGACTACCCTCCCAGCCGTAATATACAAGAAAATTTCTAATAAGTAGTATTTATTGATTATTTTCATAAAATCAACTATAAAAATCGTTCTAAAGGTCACAAAATACGAACATCACAAATTTCAACAAGTCAAATTTAAAAAAATGCAAAGTTTCCCACGGCAATTTGATGTTAAGAGAAAGTTTTGGACTCCGATTTTAAAGCATGAGCCTCGCGGCGGCTCAGCAAAGTCAAAAAGTGTGCATAGCTGATAACACAACTGTGCACGAGTAACCCTTGATTCAAGGGTCTAGTTTTCACTATTTTAGGAGCTTAACTCCAAGATTGTTATCTGTTGGCAGCGATCAACTAACAGTGCAAGATAGTCGTGTTTTGGCATTAAATTTTGTGTTTTAACGACAAAAATGTCCGCGAAAGGCCGAAATTAATGCTAATTTTGGCAGTCCCAAGCATAATAGTTTTATTTCTCAAAAATGCTACATTGAATTCTCAAAGTTGAAACTTTCGAAACTGAAAGAGCAAAGGTGAAGCTTTCCTGGGGCATGGCGTTTTCCTCAAAGAATTAGGTACCAGATTCCGTTTTCGTACCTCAAACATTGCCTATATTTCATGTTCATGGCGCTCAGTACGCCTTTTTAAAACCAAATTTGAAAAATAACTACAAAAGTTACACAAAAATAAATACTACAGTAGAAAAGAACAAGAAACGTTTATTAGGTATGCTGAATGTCGTTGTTGTAGTGCTAGAGGTGAACACATACCGACTGTTCCAAGTTGCCTTATAATTTAGCCGAACATTTTCAGTCATCAGGCGGGTTTTAAAAAACAAATTTCTTCTAAAATAAAAATCGCTGAAACTGTTTAGTATTTCCCCCTAAAATAGGTCATCGAAAGGTATGATATGGCGAAAGAAAATTAAATTCGATTTTTTTTGAGTTGACCGGCGAATCTCGATTCTTACTGACATCGTCTCTTAAATATATCCGAGCTTTTGGGCCCATGGCCCATCATCAGGGATTGAAGGCAATTCTAACGAACTTCAGTTAGCGAAGAAAACACTGACAAATGACAAACGCGTTGCTATGCACGCGCACAGTAAAGTGATAGAATTCTTGCGCTATCAAAGTGTTCAACGGTAAAAAAATTATATCACTTTACTGTGCGCGTGTATAGCAACGCATTTGTCATTTGTCAGTTTTTTTCTACGATAACTGAAAGTTCGTTAGAATTGCCTTCATTCCCTGATGATGGGCCATGAGCCCGAAAGCTCGGATATATTAAATACTTTAGGTAGAAGAAACGTATCTTTATTATAATATGTAATACTATTTATTGGAAATCAACAATAATATTAACATTGAACACTAGTTACCAACCAGTACATCATGATGTCAGGTTTTGTGGTTTGTGTGATAATCTAAAATATAGTCACAACATATTTACTATGATTTACTTGAATCAACAATTCCAATTTACAATTCCAATTTGGGCAGCTACGTGAGTATTCCTGTAAGCATGACCTGACATCATGACTTTTACCACAGGATGGCAAGGGTTAAAATCCATCGGAGGACCCATTTTACTGAAAAAGAACTACAGTATTATATGAAAACCTATAGCTACGTTATCAGTTACCTGATGTTTCCTTTTTTTATTACAGAAACGGTTGAAACGCAAAAAGACACTGGCAGACTCTACCACAATCAGTGAGGAGGACAAGGTCAAAATAGAGTCAATCATGACTAATGAGTTTATGTCTTCTGACGAGTCCATGTCAGACACATCTGATAGGGAGCAAAATGATTCAGACACAGAAAATGCTCCTGTAAATAATTGTAAGGTGTTGGTGATAAAGAGATTACAGTGGAGAAGTCAGGAGTGCAATCAGATCTTGAAAAAGCTAGACTATTAAAATATTTGCGAAACTTCAGAAACTTCAGCTCCAACAATTTCGGAAGGTGCCATGCAGGCGGCGGTTGATCGTTCCTTTGGTCAGCTTTCCAAAGTCCTCGACGATAAGTTAGAGCTCTTTGCTACTCCTTAACGCTAAGGAAAGCAGCTCTCCCGTTAAGAAAGCGGTAAATAAATCGAAGCAAGAAAACTTTACCTGCAAGCGTAAAGGCAACCAACAGCAATTTGAGCACTGCCAACATGTCCTTGAAAAGTTCGACGATGCACTTGAGTCGTTGGGAAGTCGTCCTTTCAGCAATTTAAAGCGTTCATTGGAAGAAGGATCACAGCTCGTGGCAAAAAGAATTAAAGCCATTAAACTTGCCGACAAAAGCGAGTATGATTGGCTTACAGCTCCGACAAGCTTGCTTCGGACACGGATGACGAGAAGAAGATTTATCGTTCGGAGAAGAGGGCCGAGAAGAAGGCAAAGGACAAGCAGCGACAGAAGCTCAAGACCAGACGCGCCACCTACCAAACTACCGCATCTGCATCGTCTTATGTTAGCAGTGAAAGGCCAACTAAGCGACTTGGTCCCTGTTTCAAGATAAGTATTGAGTTTGTTTCTTGATATTTCCTACTTAGCCTTTCTTGAGACATTCTTTGTTTTACCTTCGGTTTCATATGGTGTCGTTCGACTGACCCATATGCAATTTACATGAAATTGGTCTTTGTGTTTCCTTAGTGTTTTTATGTGTAAGTAATTCTGTATAGTGCAGAATATTAAAATATTTGCGGTACGCAGTTTAGCAGATATTTGTTTTCTGCACGGTACTATAAGAATTTCTGTATTGTCCCTAAGGAGTTGTTTCTCAACTCCTTAACGAAGTGATTAGCATACGGTTATATATTGTGTAATCGGTGTAATGTTCTTCCTTCGGGTCTTTGACGACGAACGAGTACCACACGCACTTATTTTTCATATTCTATTCTATATGTCTATAATCATCGTTTGATGCATTTATTTGTTTTGTTTTTGTCATTTCCAGTGCGGGGAAATGGGTCACTTAATTGTAACATGCAGGAAGGCTGGGACAGATTCAAAAACGTCTACTGGTAGTACCAAATGACTAGCAATAACTGGTTATGTCCCCCAGTTAATCTGATAGTTCCTTGTGTGCGTCATCTGGAAGCCTATAGTGGGTACACAACTTTGATAGTTCCCGAGTGGCCATCGGCCTGTTTCTGGCCATTTTTGCACAGTGGTTCTAGAGCATTTAAGCCATTTATCAAGTCAGTTTTCACTTTGCCTAAGATTAGCGATATTTTGTTAGAGGGCCCCGGCCAGAGGGCCACGTATAAGAGAAAGCCATCAGTGTTTAGTGGTTGCCCCAAGTTCCAAATGCTAGCCTTGAGGGTCGACTTTCGATAATTTCGATTTTGAATTCATGATGTTATTCTTCCAACTATTATTGTACTTTATATTATTATTGTCATCGCTGACTAAGGCACCATTTAGGTGTAAATTGTGAGTATATACCATTTCGGTACCAGTCACCATATTGATCTCCTACCATTTAGGCGTAGTGTTAAGTTTAATTGTTTCAATTTTGCAGGGGTCTATTTCATTCCCCAACCACCACTTAGGTGTTTGCAGCAGCTTGATAGCGTGGGCGCCATTTAGGCAGTAGCGATATCACCACTTTGGTGTTGCCACAACTGTGGTTGTGTTGTCGCCATTTCGGCGGTATCCTTTAGGATTTGGGAACGAGCTAGGTTTGCTCGTTTCTTGTCATTGCAATTATAATCCATTTTGCCTGTTCAGTGTTTTTCAGAGCTCTTTGGAGCCCGAAGTGGTATATTTCAAGATCCCAGCCTTGACGCATTGGCCCCAGAGCTGGTTCAGCTTCAGCTGTCTTCAAAAGCAGATGCAACCATCTCGAAGTACGCTTCCAGTTGGTGTAAATGGCGTACCTGGGCTAACTCGAAAATCGATGTTCCTGTTCTTCCCGCGCATCCTGTTCATGTTGCCCTCTACCTTACATAACTTTTCCAATCAGCCATGGATAAGGGCATCGGCGCTTCCGTCCTCGAAGCCGCTACCTATGCTATAAGATGGAGACACCAAATGGCCGGCTTTCAGCAATGTCCCACAGACCATTCCGTAGTGAAGTCTTGTTTAGAAGGCGCCAAGAGAAGACTTGGCCGTCCGGTACAACCAAAAGAGCCTTTATCTCTGGACCTCGTGGTAAAGATTTGCGATAAATACGTTGACAGCTCAGTTCTTAGCGACTTGAGGTTCTTGGTAGCTCTGATGATAGGCTACGGTGGTTTCCTACGTGTTGACGAAATCCAAGCCTTGAAGGTTGAAGACATAGCTATTTTCAAAGATCACATGTCAATCACCATTCACAAGCACAAGAACGACCAATTCCGAGAAGGACACAGCAACTTGTTGCCAGATCAGGCAAGACAACTTGTCCTGTGTCTATAACTGCAAAATTACTTGAGCTACTGGAGGTGTATAGTCCGTCTTATCCTTTAATCAGGCGTATTATTAAATCCAAATTCAAGGAGCACTTCCATGCCAGCCTTGGTATATCTTTTTCCAGGATCAGGGAAGAGTTTAAATCACATGTTAAGCCGTTTGTTGTCAACTTGAAGGACTTTAGTATGCACAGCAATAAGTCTGGTGCCGCCTCTAATCCAGGTTGCAGACAGCTTAGCGGCGACTTATTAGATAGGCACGCTGGATGGCGTTGCGCTTCGTCGAAGCATAGATATATTAAATATTCAACTAACGATCTTTTAGGAGTGTCTAAGGCCCTTGGGCTCTGAAAACTGATAATAACAATAATAATATTTTCTTCTTGTCGGGGGAAGTGGTTGTGTCTTGGTCTCGACCCAGATTTCCTTTCTTTTTCCCATATGGGTTTTTTAGAGTAGGTTTTTTCTGGCCTCCCTGGCACTTCCAGAACAACTTCAGTTAGTATCGTTATTATATCGTTGTACACATTAAATTATACTGTTATCATCTACATATATAATAAAGTGATGGTGTCATTCGACTGACCCATATGCCGATTTCATATGGTGTCGTTCGACTGACCCATATGCAGTTTACTCCATGAAATTGGTCTTTGTGTTTCCTTAGTGTTTTTATGTGTAAATAATTCTGTATAGTGCAGAAAGATGGGTAGATAGAAGCAGGTCCCAAAAAGGTGTGTCAATGGTTATGCATAGACGTATGGGGCCTCCTTCTTCTAGACTGCCACCAGTTCATGCATCTTAGTGGGCAGTTAATCATATGTAAATTATATTATTAGAGTGCGCACAATTAATATGTGAAACAATACAAACTGATTAGTACCAATACTCCAGTTTCGAGACTGCTATACTCCTTGACAAAAGATGCATTTGCTCAGGCTTACAGCCTCAATTCAGTGTAAAGTAATAATAGGCGGTTTTCATCGATGACGTCATTTCACTACAACTACCAGAATGCTTTGGGAATTTTCTTTCTTATTCAGATTTGTATTCCCTCATGAAAATAGTAAGACAGACAATATTATTGGTGCTAATTATCTAACAAAAAGAAAATGGGCAAAGCATCCTGGTACTTGTAGTATATGGAGCCATCATGAAAATGACCTATTGTGCAGGTTATTCTCTGGATTGAGGCTAAGCCTGAGCAAATGCGTCTTTTGTCAAGGAGTACAGCAGTGCGTAAACAACTCAAAACTGGAGTATTAGCACTAGTCAAACATTAGAAATAACACTAATGAGTACTATTTAAAATTGTGTAATATTATTATTGTTTCACTGACTAATTGTTAGTACAAGTTGACAACATCGCCCAACAGTTTTGGGACATACTCATTGCTTCCCAACATGGTACACAAAGAATGCAACATATTCTATCCCACTGAGCAATGTTGGGCGATTTTTAATTATTGTTCATGTTCTATTAGATTCACCACAAATTTAGATTTCCAAAGCCATAATTCTTAGCTACGGAGCCCCCTAAGGGACATGTACACTTTTTTTTGGCTGCGACTTGCAAGTTTTGCTGCGACTTTTACTGCAAGTTTTACTGCGACTTTTACTGCAAGTTTTGCTGCGACTTTTACTGCAAGTATTGCTGCGACTTTTGGTGCAAGTTTTGCTGCGACTTTTGGTACAAGTTTTACTGCGACTTTTACTGCAAGTTTTGCTGCGACTTTTACTGCAAGTTTAGCTGCGACTTTTACTGCAAGTTTTACTGCGACTTTTATTGCAAGTTTTGCTGCGACTTTTACTGCAAGTTTTACTGCGACTTTTACTGCAAGTTTTACTGCGACTGGTGTAAGTTTTCGGGAAAGACCGCTGACACAATCATTCCAACAAACTGCACGTGTGTTGTAGCTTGTTGTTATGGCGGACGAGATAGAGGTAAGTTTTTTGTCTTTATTTGATCAATTTTTTGATATAAACGACGTGTTTTGCATCCAGCTAGTAGTCTGCTCAGTTTCTTTTTGGTTCTACGGTTCTTGAAGGTTCTTGTATTCATAATAAAGCATGTATTGTGTATTAAACAATGCCGAGAGAACAATATGGCAGGACTAATGTATAACGATACAAATGTCAATCGATCTTTAATTATTGTACGTATATTTCTGGACATTAATACCTAAGCCTAAGGTAGTTTGATAATAAATGTGAAAACGAGAAGAAACCTTAAAGGGGGACTATTACGTAAATCGATCGAAGTTTAATTTAGCTGAAACTTCACTGAAATAATCTCAAAGACCCATACAATTACTGGTTCGTTTTTTTCTCAAAAATTCCAATGGGAAGTATTACATTTTTATGAATCTTTAGAGGTGCCAGTGACGTCACTTACTCAACCCAAACAATCATCACGGCTTCGCTCCATACATTTCTTCATGTTTAATGTCTTGAATTATTTTATTTCTATGAAGCTAAACGTTTGTGTGATTGAGTTTTCTTACATTATATGTGCTTAGGATTGATTGCTTGACTAGTTTTCTTCAATGCAGAGCTGTTATCTGAACAAAACATTGAGATATTTTGATCACAAAATACAAAGAAATGTATGGAGCTGAGTTTGGGTTGAGTAAGTGACGTCACTGACACCTCTAAAGATTCATAAAAATGTAATACTTCCCATTGGAATTGTTGAGAAAAAAAATAACCAGTGATTGTATGGGTCTTTGAGATTATTTCAGTGAAGTTTAAGCTAAATCAAATTTTGAACGAGTTACGTACTAGTCCCCCTTTAACATTGTTGTTGCATTTGTTTTGAAGGAAGTATGCTCCTTCTTGAGGAAAAGGGACGTCAAAGAAAGCGTTTTAAAGACATTCAAAGAACAGAAGGTAAATTAAGAGACATTAAGAATATATTTGTACTTAATTTTGAGCAATGACGTATTAAAGACAAATCCTATGAATCTGGATCCATATTATATTAAAGCTTTACAGTAAGCTTAAATATATATAGCACATGTGAACAGTCCGGGTTATAGCCAAATATGCTTGAATGCTTTACATTTTGTTTCTTAGACATGCACTCAATGTCCCTTCCCTACTTGTCGATTTTTATTGGTAATAATCTGGAAGAATTTTAAAGGATATGTTTGCATATTTCATATTATTAGATTAGATTAATATTTAATAATTACTATCAATATATATGTTTTCATTAACATTGATCCTTTTATTGTAAGATAACTATACTGTATGTCAGACTTTTAACCTGCTTTGACTAACTTAAGCTTTAAGCTACTTGTAGGAGTACAATGTATTTGTAAAATTCTACAATTTTTGATATTAGAAATAAATACTAATATAATAAATAATAATGTAAATCTAAAATGTTTGTTTGTGCATGTTTGTATTGAAATTTAAATTGTACAGAAATTCATGTGTTTATTATTACATGTTTTCTCCCATTATAGATCGATTATCAAGCAGTATCAATGGCATCTAATGAAGACCTGCACCAACTTGGGCTTGTCATGGGAGACGTTTTCAGTCTAAAGCACTTTTCACAAGGAAAACTTGCAGAGGTGGAGAATTTGGAAAATCATGCCGAGAAGAAAAGGCTTCTTGAGAACATTCCCAAAGGATCATTAGGGTGAACGAAAACTGGTGCACTGTCAAGTACCAAAACATCCGTAATGGCCATATCAGCAAAGAAAAACCAAAGAAAAGTGCATATGGGATGGCTTCACTTTTGCGAAAAAAGTAAACAGTACATCCGAGTGAGATTAAACAAGGGAGGTGGGACAAGATCGATAGATGTACCAACTGAATCAGGCACACAAGACGTAATTGAATTGGGGAAGGAACTCTCCTTTCCAGATGGATCAAGTGGTGCTGTTGAGGATATGGACTTTTGCCTGTGTAATTTCAAACGCCAAAAGGTTGATGATGAAGTAAAGAATCTGGCATTCACATTACAAAGATATATTGGCCAGAGTGATCGTGGTGATTCTGAATTAATGCAACCAGTCTTTGACCTTGCCAACGCACAGTCTTTGCAAGAGAGAAGGCAACTTATTGCTCAACAAGACATAGCATACAGGGAGTCTCTAGAGGCTGATAAAGGGAAAGCAAAAAGCAAAATATTAAAATTGATTCAAGACATGAATGATGTTGAGCGTCAAGAGAAGCTAATGCTGGCAAGGGAGGCAAGAGTCCCAGACCAGCCACTCGATATAGAGGAAAAGGTTGTTGTTCATGTGCGTCACACTGTACTAGGTGTTGTAGAAACGCCATTCAAGCCGGATAATCTAATGTCCACAGTATATGATTGGGTGGGCTCACTAAATCTTACACCAGAACACTTTGTCTTAAAAGGCCATTTTGCCTAGTGAACCTATAACCTCTTCTGTCCTCAACATGAGGGAAAGTGAATATACTCCATCTCTTGGGTATGATGATGTTAATTTTAAAGGATTTGGTGAGTTTGATCCAATAGATGATAGTAGTACTACTATTGGGCAAATTGATGTTGATGGCATTTTGTCAAGCACCATTCCAGTGTCACCAATGCTTGCCAAGTAAAATCATGGAAGATGATGACAGGTGAGTAATGTTCAATAACTAAATTCATTTAAAATTTATTGGGGCTAAATGTGCACCAATTTTTGATATCACTTTATAAGGTAAATAATCAAAAGGAAAGCTTCCTATAAGCAACCAAAAAGGCTTGGTCATCTCCCCATTGCCCCTCCCCCCACATACATGTACACACATACACACAGTACACACACGCACACACACACATATGAAAGATAATTTATTTTTTTACAATAATCTAGCGTAATCTCGCAATCTGATTGGTTCTCAGCCATTGTCAATAAGAGGACAGACACATAGCTTGCGCACGGATCCAGCGCGCGCTTGAAACGGTTTTTCTTTCAAACGGCTTTATCCTTGGGTTTGGATGTTTTTTTGACTTTGTTATTGTAAAAAAGCTACGCTCGTGGTTCCACTTGAGTTTTGAACATTTTGTGACGTCAAATCCATTGTCAATAAGAGTACAGACAATGGAAAACCGCTTGCGATTTGTTAAATAATTGTTTCAAGACTATTATCTATAAGGGTGGTTGGACACTATGGAATCCTTTAAGTAACTGAACCTCAATGATGCTGAAAAATGTGGAATTTAACATTGGTTTCAATCAATTCAATTCAACAATTCAACTCAATTCAAGGGTAGTACTTGAGCTAATTAACAAGCAAATTAATGTAATGTAACTTTGTTGTTCTCTCATTAAGTGAACCTGAACATCCTACTTTCAGTGGAGCAATCTTAGCTGATGATCCAAACGCATCAAAGACTCAGGTGTGTATCAAAAACATGTTGTCAAAGATAAGTTGATTCTTAGGCACATTATAGTATTTTGCAGTGTACTAAGTTTTCATTCATTATCATGTTGTAAAAGATAATTAATCAGTGTTTTAGACAAAATTATGACTGAATTATTATTAACTCAATGTTTTTGATGCTTTAGGATAAAGATCCAGGATACTGGTTTCGACAGCACTACTTGCCAAAGTTGAAGAGTGATCAAAAGAAGACAAACATGAGAAATAAAGTAACTATGTTGTGTGTACTAACTTTATTTGTCATTTCTGATTAATATCCAATCACTAATCACTAACATTAAATGTTAGTGCAACTCTCTGAAACGCTTTCTCTAATATACTGTAACGAGTCACGCTATATCTCTGGTAGATGTCTGTCAACGACTTGTCGCTCCCTTAGAGTACGTTTCACTGTTTACATGTGTGATTACAAATACTGAGTGTAAACTCACGTAGTATGATGTACGTAGTTGATTGTGTAATTATTCCGTAATAAACCACGTAATCACCCTCAGTCTGTCAATAAACCTTCCAAGAAGTACCGATCTAGTCGTACTTGTGTCTTCGTCTAGTCGAACCCAAACACTGAATACTCGACACGTTACAATACATTTTATATATCTATGTCCTGGGGGGACTCCTATATATAGAATGACGGGGATACTCGTCGAAAATTTTGAAAATGTCCCCTAAAAGGTACCTGAGTGTTAATCCTGGTGGGCGTGGCAACATAAGATTTTTACCCCTAAAAGGTACCAGCTAAATAACAACAAATTTTAACTTTACCGATGAGTGTTAAGTGAAATGAGATAAATCAGATGATTAAAGTTGTTGTTGCTGTAATTCGTATCTCTGGTATCTTATTTACTAAAAAAACACCCTAAAAGGTACCAGCTCTGTCTCTGTTAGTCCAATAAAATTTGAGACACCCTAAAAGGTACCAGATCGCTGATTTTGACCCCTAAAAGGTACGATGAGCATCCTCGTCATTTTCCGATCGGAGTCCCCCCCCCCCCCCCGGGATCTATGTATTGAATTTGTTAAATTTTGAGATACCTTTTACCTTATTACTTCCTTTAGAACATCTTGGAACGGAAAACTGAAGCACTAGAAGATATTACTGAGTCTGGAGATACAAAGATTCTTTCTATAGATCGTAATATTATTGTTCAGGATATGCTACAATTTTATAGCAATAATGATACTGTAGATTCAATTTTAATTGTTCGATTTAAAGATCGAACGAATATGGATAAAATGATGTAGTTATTCAATTTTATGTGTTGGATAGGACTTTAATATCTGATGGATAGTGTTATCCATGTTTCGTGCCACCGGGGGTAGGTGACAGTTCTTTAAATTTTAATATATATCATAGACAAGACTTTAAAACAAATATGTGTTTTAATACATATTAAAATATAAACAATTGTCCCATTTCTGCGCTCCAAAGTTCCCAAATAGTAATGGCTTGTCCTTCTGAAGGGGTTATCAATCGAGAAACATCGTAGTTGGAGTCGTTCTGGAGATCGATGGCGGGTAACAAACAAACACGGCCGTTTGGTATTGACCTTTCGGCTACAAAATCTGTCCAAAACGTCAGAATATCTGAAAGATTCTCGGTAAAAAGAAATCTTACACAATCTATTTAAGCTGTGTCTAATTATCTGAGGAAAAAAGTAAGAAAACATGGCATAAAGTCGCTTTATGGCTTACCACGCTAAGCACAAAATTGATCACGGATTTCTCCAGCATGACAGAAGAGGATCAGAGTTCAGTGTTTTTCCAGTCACATGGACGTCACGTGAAACGAAATCCTCGGCAGAAAATGTTGGTGTTCTTATTGGATCCGATTCAATGCTTGAAGTCGAGAAGACATCACGAAGAGTTACGAAGATCATGGGTATTTCTTCGTAATCTTTCGAGTCAGTTCGTACTAAGTATTGATTCCGAGTACACAACGAATTTTCTTCCGAGCATAGAACGAACTTTCTTTTGTTACAAGGACTTACACTCTTACAAGGCATAGACTCCATGTCTGTTATTATGCATATGTCATGTGATAGGTAAACACTGGGACTTGCGTAATTAGATTCTTACATGAAGTATTTTCAGGCATATACGATAGCATAGTGTCTATTGCTCCATTGAGCAGTATACACAAAAAGGTAAAGATAAAATGCCACAGAAACAAGATTTTAATCCTAAAGCCATACATCTCCTTGACATGTATACGGCCAGCGAAACCATGTAAAACCAAGTTAAATTCCATTCGCTCCACGATGAAAGAAAAGATCACCGAAAGAACTTACAGGTCCCTCAACACCAAGGACGGTATAACGCCTAGACTCTATGGGGTACCTAAAATTCACAAGGAAGGGATTCCACTGCGACCTATAGTCAGCTTTATCGGTTCACCAACATACCAATTATCAAAACATCTCGTCACCATTATAACCTTTCGCCGCTAGTTGGCAACACAGAACAACACCTGCGCAATAGTAAAGCTTGGACTAACACAGCAAATGAGTTAACGTTGGATACTGATGAAGAACTAGTATCATTTGATGTGGTATCGCTTTTGACCTCGATTCCCACTACCATCGCTGTGTCAGCGGCCCATACTAGACTACAACAAGATACCAGTCTCCAGGAGCGTACCAACTTATCACCAACAGATGTAACATCTTTGTTGTCCTTTTGCCTGAATTCAACAGAATTCTGTTTCAATGGCAAATATTACAAACAAATACATGGTACAGCAATGGGATCGCCAGTATCTGTCGTTGTTGCTAATCTGGTTATGGAAGTGATAGAAAGTAAAGCACTTGCTACGTTCGCTGCTGCTCCACGAATCTTCAAACGATATGTCGATGACACCATCTGTATTATAAAGCAGAATAAAATCAACGCTTTTCATGACCATCTAAACAAACAGAACGATAACATCAAGTTCACACTAGAGAGATATTCAAATGCTGGCCTACCTTTTCTGGACACTCTCAACAAAGTATGTGAGAATGGTACTATTAAAATTTCTATCTACCGCAAGACGACTCATACAGACAGATACCTGAACTTTACTAGCCACCACCCAACCCGTCACAAGGCAGCTGTTGTACGCACATTAGCCTATAGAAGTGATAACTTATTGACAGATGACAAGTTGAATTGAAGAGTGATGGACATATGCATATCAACAAGTCCTTAGCTAATAACGGTTATCCGCGACGTTTTATCAGGAATCATTCCGAAACATCAACCAACAAAAGTCTGCGAATGATGACAACGAAGAACCTAAAGGCATAGCTATACTGCCATACGTCAAAGAAACGACCGAAAGGATCAAAACGTGTGTAAAACCATATAAGACGTTACGTGACTTCCTCTCTAAACCTAAAGACCCAGTCGAAAAACAGCAGCAAACAGGTGTGGTTTACTCTATCCCTTGCCACGAGTGTGACATGGTGTACATTGGAGAAACAAAAAGGGCTTTACGTACAAGACAGAAAGAACATCAAGCAAGCGCGGTATGGCTCAACCATCCAGAGAAGTCAGCATTAGCTAATCACGCTCTCTCCTCTGGACACAACATCAATTGGTTGGAAACTTCCATACTTGCAAAAGACAATCGATGGCACCAGAGAAAGTGGACGGAGGCATGGCACATCGCGAAACATGGTCACAATACGTTATTTAATAGAGACAGCGGTAGAATTCTACCGTCAAGTTACCTTAGCTTATTATAGGTCTACTGCTGCTATTGTTAGTCGTTATTTATTTGTTTATTTATTTATTTGCTCTCTCTCTTTAGTCCAACTTGATTATTAGTCGATTTATTCATGTAAACAGCTTGTGCGCACAATTGCCTTTTATTTTGCTCTCGCTCTATTATGTCCGTTATTCCTCGCGCTATGTAATTGCTTACGTGTATTTTTGGAATTACACTTGAAACATCTGTAACCCTGAAGAGCTGTGTGGTCAAGGGAAATTATATGTTAGGTTGAATACACCCAAATAATATATTGAAATGATTGCCACCAACAGTGATGCCTCACAACTTTACTCTTGGAGAAAATCTGATGAGGAACTAATGAGATTAGCACTATCAGCTAAACCTGCTAAGCGTTTATGCAGTCCTTCTGTCACTGTCACTCCAAATAAAGATAATGAAGTGGAAAGTGTCAGTGCAACACAAACACCCACTCTTTCTTGTACACCAACCCAGCCAAGTACATACAGCAAAAAACGAAGTGACAAAGAAAAACTTAGAGAATTGTTACCATATGCATCTGAAAAACAGCTTGACAGTACATTGTCAGATAATTATAGACATGCTTCTGCTGCAAATGCCCTTTTGCAAGTCTACTATTCTGCTGTGCATGATGAAGAAGTAGTAAGTACATGCTGTACTAGTGAAAATGATGAAGAGCTGACGTTAACACAAATAAAATACAGGCTAGCAAAGAAATTAACAGAAAATTGGAAATTGATCCAGATGATCTGGTCAATGATGCTGTTGCCTATTACAAGTCTGTTCAGTTTGATGCCTATTGCCCTGTAAGAATTTCGTTTCTGGGCCAGCCAGCTGTTGACACTGGAGGAGTTCTTAGACAGTTTCTTTACTGACTTATTTGATAAATTGGCAAATGGAGAGTTAATTGAACTGTTTGAAGGCGGTGTCACTCGCAAAGTTCCAAGTTATAGACCACAAGCTGTCATGAGTGGAATGCTAGAAAATGATTGGTAACATGATTGCTCACTCACTTGCACAGGGTGGTCCTGGATTTCCCTTCTTAGCACTTTTATTACCTTAAAACTGGAGATGTCATGTGTGCTATGGCTTACTGTAACTGTTCGGACATCCCAGATTCCAGTTCAAGGAACATTGTGTTTAAGGTTTGTTTAGATATTTGTATCTAAATTTGTCATTAATAATGCAGTATTATAAGTAATAGTTATAAACAAAATAGTGAATTATTACTTCAGTACTGGTTGTAGATTGCTTTGTTTATTTTTACGCTTAATTGAGATTTGTTCTATTGTGACATACTTCACAGGAAAACATAAACTGGCACCCTATATACAAATACCTATAAAAAAATAGTTCAATTTACTTTTAGGTGATGGATGCTACAACTGAAGATGAAATGGAGAACCTTCGCAAAGATGATGAAGTTTGAACTTACTCTCCCAGTGTGGAGAGACAAGTGTTTTGAATGTAAGTAAATAGAATGATGAGAATAGACTAGCAGATATTAGGGAAAGTCATGTATGGTCAAACATTTGTATAAGCTTGAATAATATAAAATAAATATTTGTTGCTAGAATGACACTCCAGATCATTCTGTCCTAGACCATTTTAATATAATCTACAAAGTTAGAATACATAGGCCATCTTTATTTTCTGAATAGGCCACTTGCACTAACTTGACCCTATCCACCCCATGCATAATAGAGTTTTCCGAGTAATAGGTAATCTCATATAATTTACCAACAATACCTATTGTCTTTATGAAAGCGATATTTAGTGTACATGTAGGTGCGGCCTATCAGGTCTATCAGGGCAATTGATATTTTCAAAACATGTCCGCGCCTTTGGCAGTACGTAATCACACCTTGGACCGCCCAGTTACTTCGTTTCCCTGATCATGCAGTCACCAACAACCCACGCAATTTATGTCACGCTACAT
This sequence comes from Actinostola sp. cb2023, assembly GCA_033675265.1. Lineage (NCBI taxonomy): Eukaryota > Metazoa > Cnidaria > Anthozoa > Actiniaria > Actinostolidae > Actinostola > Actinostola sp. cb2023. Next base: position 267,086 of record JAUJYZ010000026.1, on the reverse strand, counting down.
GTTCACAAACATACGAATACGCCACGGGACTAAGCGGGTATTCACGTGCTAGATACAAACAACTCATTTGCAGAAACCTCCTCACATGATCAATATTCAAGTCATAAACTTGGACATACAAACTCGCTTTAATTTGCAATTATCCAACAACTAGACATATGGAAGAACTCACGCTACAAATAAAAAAGCGAACCCGGCAAAGTCTTCCCCCGCTAGCTGTACACACTAGCCTCTTGACCACCATAACCTGGTAAACCCGCTTTTCGTTTGCAATCATCCAACAACTAGACACATCGAATGACTAACGCTACAAATAAAGCTCACTCATCCTGCCAGTATCCAATGATACCGATGATAATTCACTTATCCTGCCAATCGAATGATACTGATGATAATTCACTTATCCTGCCAATCGAATGATACTGATGATAATTCACTTATCCTGTGGCGCTTCTGTCATTAGTTCCATAATTTCTATGGTTACGAAGTATATAACCCCCTTAAAATAATAATAATTATGGTTTAAAAATTGCTATAATTGCAATTATGTAACATATTCCGAGTTGGTCCATAGTCAATATTGTTCTATAGACCCTTTTAATAAATCCCACAATGCATGATTTTCCACGCTTGACGTCAAACTTATTCTTTTGAATTCTATTCAAAATATACAAAGACTGAAAACACTAAATGGAATTCAAAAGAATAAATTTGACATCAAGCGCAGAAAATCATGCATTGTGGGATTTATTAAAAGAGTCTATAGATGATAACCTATCGCTGAATACCAAATTTGGTGTCACCATGGTTACGAGGTATAGAACCTCCTTAAAACCGCTATAATCGCAATTATGGGATAGATTCCCAGTGGGTCCATTGTCAATTTTGCTCTATAGGCGATTCCTAATCTATATACCAAAGTTGGTGTTTTTGTCATGCATTCTCATAATTAACATGGTTACGAGGTAAAGCCGGAATCCTCTAAAACTGCTATTATGGGATAGATTCCGAGTAGGTTTATAATCAATATTGTTTTATATGTGATTACCTATCTCTGTATCATCATATTTGGTGTTTCTTCAACACATCTCACAAATGCTATGGTTACGATGTATAGAGCCACCTTAAAACTGCTGTAATTGCAATTATGGGATATATTCCGAGTGGGTCCATTGTCAATATTGTTCTATAGGTGATTACCTATCTCTGTGCCAAATTTGGTGCTTTTTCAACACATCTCACAATTTCCATGGTTACGATGTATAGCGCCACCTTAAAACTGCTGTAATTGCAATTATGGGATATATTCCGAGTGGGTCCATGGTTAATATTGTTCTATAGGTGATTACCTATCTCTGTAACAAATTTGGTGCTTTTTCAACACATCTCACAATTTCCATAGTTACGATGTATAGAGCCACCTTAAAACTGCTGTAATTGCAATTATGGGATAGATTCTGAGTGGGTCCATAGCCAATATTGTTCTATAGGTGATTACCTATCTCTATAACAAATTTGGTGCTTTTTCAACACATCTCACAATTTCCATGGTTACGATGTATAGAGCCACCTTAAAACTGCTGTAATTGAAATTATGGGATAGATTCTGAGTGGGTCCATAGCCAATATTGTTCTATAGGTGATTCTCTATCTCTGTACCAAATTTGGTGCTTTTACCATAAATCCCACAATTCGACCTTTTTTCTGCACCAATCTGCCTGACTATTGATTGTAACTTTCATTAAAATCCATTAAATACATCACAAACCAGTGACAATTAAAGACTGTGGTGTTGTTGGATTGTGAGTAGAGCAGTCGGCCAAATAGTAGTTTTAAAATCAGCCAGAGATGTGATCAGCGCACAGTTCGAGTCTGTCGCTACAGTGAACAACGAGGGTTTGTTGAAGCCGACTCAACCACAAACCATTCACGAAGAATTATTAGGAATCGACTAAGAAAAAACAATCAATGGCTAAGAAGTATTCAGAACCCGAAAGCGAATTAGATGAACATTTAAAAACGTTGAATGAATTTTAAAATGAAATGAAAGGCAACGATGCCGTAACTACAGAAGAATTTACTAGTGGGAAAGTGAATTTGACGCACTGGTAGACGAAGATGCCATTAAGCCTAGCCATAGGCTATATTACCTTGGAGAATATACTGGTGGTATAGCACAGAAGATGATCGGTGGTCTCCTAGGATAAACAACCGAGGACGCCTACCTCAAGTCAAGGAAAGTGCTGAAGGACCGATTCGGAAACGCGTTTAAAGTTTACGAGGCATACCGTGAAAGGCTGAAGGCGTGGCCGCTTTGCACAACAGGAAATGACCTAGAGGAGTACAGTGACTTTTTAACTATGACACAAGAGACAATGAAAACTGTGAAGTACCTAAAAGAATTCGATAACTTCTCAGCGATTCGAGAGCTAGCAGCGAGACTACCGAACCACTACGGCAATAAGTGGAGCGCCATTACGTCATTCATGTCAGCGGTCTCTCCCCACCGTGCAGACGCTACCGGCCGCCATGTTGTAATCATCTCCATGTGCTTTCCAATAAACCTCATTCACGTTGTGGATTTACATACTATTATCTAACTTACTGGCGTGGTGGCAGCAACGATCCGATCCTACGCTGACTAGTCGACAAAAAGACAAGATTCCCTCGAATTTTCAAGCCGAAAAGCCGACAAACGTGCTTCAAACCAGGCGAGATTATTCGAGTTCCACGTCACGACGCCGAAATACGTGCATCAACTTAGTGCAAAAGTAACGCAGCACATAGCCAAAAGTTCACACAGTCGAAAACTCTACTGGACAGACGTATCTGAGGTAAGGAAAGCAAACCATGGCCAACATCAACCGCGCACCAAAACAATGGTGCTTATCTAAAGTCGAATCACTGAATTCGTACGAAAATTGGAAGCAAAACCTATTATGGGCAATTCCACCGTCACGGACGTTACATTCAGGCAGTGGCAGAAATATTTAAACTCACATTCAGAAAGTTTAAAAATATTTTCACAATTTATTATTAGTGTATATCCTTATATTGATTAAAATGTTTCCTAGATTATTCAGTTTCCAAGTTTGCCCTTCTTAATACAGAGATACACTAAGAAAATATCTGTCACGGATGTTACACCCAAAAACAACCACGTTATCTGGTGCATTAACTTTAAATGATAATTCCTGTGAACTGCCAAAGTTTTTGCTAGATACCTAGAGTGCAAACCATATGTCCGTGAAACAATACTAACTAATTAGTACTAAATAGCACTGATGAAACAATAGAAAACAATGGAGATAACACTATTTAGTACTATTTAGTAATAGTACTATTTCACGGACATATGGTTTGCACTCTATACAAAACTCTATTGTGTAGTGGTTATGTTAACTAACAGTGTTGGTTTAATTAACATTCTCACTGTCAATTGTTGTGGATACTTGAAACAACTTCGTCACGGACGTTACAATCAATGTCACGGACGTTACACTGTATGATTCACAACTTTATTAGCCTGTTTTTAATGCATTTCTGGGTATTTTCAAATGGCCCAGCAGTCTTTTTGTAGTGAGCATGCTCATTGGGCTTATTACTGAGCATGCTCTGTACAGAAACTGCTGACATAGTAAATTCATTCCTTTGCTAGAGCACATGTAAATGTTGAAACTTCAAAACCATCTAAAATTACCTTCTTAAATCTTAAACAATGCCTGTAACTGGAGCAGAGAGAAACAAAACATACAGGAAAAGAATGAAAGAGAATGCAGAAGATTACACAGCATACAAGGAGAAGGATAAAGAACGTAAAAGGGCAAGCAGAAAGAGAGTCATTATAGCCCAAAGAAAGCCTCCATGGAAAAGTTCAAATGCAGAGAAAGAGTGAGATTGTGTAGGCTAAAGAAAAAATTAGCTGCCAAGTCAATGCCTGCTGTTACTAATGATATGCCATCTTGAGAGAAAATGGAAACAAATCAAAACTCCAGAAGAGGCATTTGACATGGTCCTTAAAAGAAACATTGGGACTGTTTAAGAAGGATAATCCTGAAATCAAGATAGGCTTTAAGTAGATTTTGCTCCTTAAGGCCAGCAAATGTTCTACTGCAGTCAAATATGCCAAGACATGTTTGTCTTTGCCAGTATCATGACAACATGAAAATGCTTTGTGACTCCCTCAGCAAAGAAATGTCAAGTTTCCCTACATATTCAAGATCATTTCCAGACAACCTGGTATGTGACAGCAGCAATGAAGAGTGCATGATGGGTAAATGTCATAAATGCCCCAAATGGATTGACGATATTAAAAGAGATGCTTCTCTTGATGAAGATATACAGTGGAGTCAGTGGGAAAGAGTATCCCAGCCATTTGAGTCAAAAGAAGGGAAGGTCAAGCATGTGATGAAGATGGTAAAAGTTCTGAAAGAAGGAACTGTTCCTCAACAGGAAAATGGCTTTGATTGTGGTATTTTCACTTGCCTATATGCTAGATGTTTGGCTACCAGATGTTCCATGGTCACTCAACAACATATTCCTGCCTACAGACAACTGATGATTCAAGAACTGCACCAGAAATCACTTTCACCACTTCCACCCAAGCCTATTCAACATGGAGAATACTATGCCGTTGCATATGTAAAGAACTTTTATTTTGGCAGAGTTCTAAACACCACCACAGATGTAGTTGAGTTAAAGTTCCTCCACAGCATTGGAGCCAGCACCTTTCACTGGCCGAGACGTGATGATATTGACCAAGTTCATGTATCAAATATTTTTTATGGCCCTGTTACTGTTCCAAACTTCATCAGTGGTCCATTTATGATACCAGAGCAGAAAGCAGTAGAGAAAGTTTTCAAGGCCATTGGAAAACAGAAAAAGGCTTAATAAGTTATATGCCAATCAATGTTCAAAAGTCATAAAATGTGATACATTTAGTACATTGCCTACATGTATATTGCTTGTTTAAAATGATTTTGTTTAAGGAAGATAAGATAAGAATATAATGTACAGAAGAGAAAATGAAAATCAGTACAATAGCAAAGTGATAATTTCAGTTTGCATCCTTTTTTTACAAATCAACAATGTAACGTCCGTGACGTAACGACCGTGACAAACTTCAACTGCATCTATTTCCAAAGAGCAGCAGTTTACCAGAGTTATGATTTCATCAATGTGTTTCTATTAAATAAGTAACAGTACATTAGCATTGCTAATACATTGCATACATTAGTTATGTAATGACAGGAAGAATGGTTACTGAATGTCACGGACGTTACGTAACGTCCGTGACAAAACTTCCCACCCCCTTAACCTATTTTTAGAAATTTGTTTGGATAAAATTTATGTCATGTATGTATAGACTCTAGTAGGGTCCTTTCTCCAATAAAAGTGTTTGGAGTTATTAAAGATTCCCAAGTTTGATTTTTACCAGTTTATAATGTCTAATACATGTTATGTACCATGTATTAAAATGTTCCGCGTCATTTGGGAGCCCCCCTGAAAAAAACCATCACCTAAATTAAAGTAAAATTTGGTTTTCCACTAACTATAGCATTTGATAAATGCCCCAAAGGCATTATTTCAACTAAAAACTTCATTTGAAATATCACTTTTTTATCAACTCTCATGTGGAATTGCCCTTATACACCCTTTCACTCGATCAGAACTTCGCACCATTCCTAGTAGAAGATGCCTCCTGGGGAAAAAAGTCTAAAGCTGACCCTCTTAGAGGCTTCGTTAACGACGGCGAAGAAGTTCCCACCACGAGGCGACGAACCGCTCAGCAAAAAAAAACACCATGCTGGAGCTCATGCTAGGACAAATAGCAAATTATTGTCAAATCGTATCGCGATCCACCCTGGTGAAAGGACATCTTTAGACTCAATCTGGCAAGCCGTACGTTTACACTTTGGATTCCAAACAACTGGTGCACACTTCATTGACTTTGACTCCATCGTATTGGAGCCAGACGAACGCCCAGAAGACCTATACCAACGCCTCATGGCCTTCGTAGAGGATTGTTTACTCAAGGCCAACGAACTAACACACCATAGTGACGCCATACAAGAAGACGAAGAGTTGTCTCCCACAGTAGAGAATTTTGTGGTCCTCACATGGTTAAGACTCATCCGCCCAGAGCTACCTAAACTCGTGAAACAACGCTACGGGACCGAACTGAGGTCACGCACCCTGGCCTCGATCAAGCCCGAAATTTCCCAAGCTCTCAGCTCTCTACTAGACGAGATACGAACTGCAGACGACACCAAAGTCTTACGAGCCGGAGTCACACCCTACACTCGTCGAACCTCACAACCTTACAAACCAGTTGCTAGGACACCAGCCAGACCTAACCGACACCCGAAGACATGCCCTCTTTGCAAACAGGCAGGTCGTCAAAGCCATAACCACTTTCTCAGCGAATGTAACTTTCTTCCTGAACAGGACCGAAAGTATATGGTCAAAGCTAGACAGATCGCTTCCATCTTAGACGACGACCCAGACGAGACCACAGATGACTACTGTACAGAACCTGAGGTGAGCCCCGACCCACCCCAAGAACACTCGAGCCTACGCATACAAGTATGTCGGTCACCCTACTTAGACACTTTCTACCGTCATCATCCCGTACGAGTAGTCGTTGACAGTGGCGCCACCGGTAACATGATCCGAATGTCTACAGTAAAATTGCTTGGTCTTGCAATATCTGCAAGCGCACAATCAGCCCACCAAGCCGACGGCAGCTCGCCTCTGCGAGTGATGGGCGAAACACGCTTTGAACTGAACCGGAACCATCAAGTCAAAATTCAGGGCACTGCTAGAGCAGTATGACTGTGTCTTTGACCCTGCCATCAAAGGATACAATGGTTCAGCAGGCTCACTCAAGTCCAGAGTTAACATGGGACCGGTTGAGCCTCCCCAAAGGAAAGGTCGCCTACCACAGTATGCCCGCAACAAACTTGTCGAGCTACAGCAAAAGTTTGATGACCTAGAAGCTACAGGCGTCTTCAGACGCCCAGAAGACGCGGGGGTGGACGTTGAGTACCTAAACCCTTCCTTCTTAGTAAGCAAGCGTAGTGGCGGCTCTCGCCTTGTTACTGCATTCTCCGACGTCGGCCGGTACAGCAAGCTTCAGCCCTCCCTGATGCCCAACGTGGACACTACCCTACTTCTTATTGCGCAGTGGAACCATATCATCAAGTCAGACCTCACAAGTGCCTTCTATCAGATTCCACTTGCGCGAGAGTCCATGAAATATTGTGGTGTCGCAACCCCATTCAAGGGAATAAGAGTATACGCACGTGCAGCAATGGGGATGCCCAGCTCTGAAACGGCCCTTGAAGAACTTATGTGTTGCGTACTCGGAGAACTCCTTCAAGGAGGCGTTGTCGCTAAGATCGCTGATGACCTCTACTGCGGCGGTAACAACCCCACTGAGCTCCTAGAAAATTGGGGCATGGTCTTCAAAGCCCTATACAGATGCGATCTCCGTTTGTCTGCATCTAAAACTGTCATCAACCCGAAGTCAACGACCATACTGGGGTGGAGATGGACCCAAGGAACACTCCAGGCCTGCCCACACCGTATTGCCGCACTCTCTACGTGCAGCCCATCAAACTGCGTCACCGGAATGAGATCATTCATCGGAGCCTACAAAGTCTTAGCCCGCGTTATCCCTAGATGCGCCTCATTACTTGCTCCTCTTGAAGATGCCATTGCTGGTCGTCAATCCTCAGACCCCATAAACTGGACTGACGAATTGAGCAAGGACTTTACTACTGCACAAACCTTCCTCTCCTCTAACCGCACCATCACGCTACCTAAACCAAACGACCACCTCTGGATCGTCACTGACGGCGCAGTCCGCAAACCCGGAATTGGAGCTACCCTCTACATAACACGTGAGGGAAAACTGATCCTAGCAGGTTTCTTTAGCGCCAAACTGCGTGACCGCCAAGTATCTTGGTTGCCATGCGAAGTGGAGGCCTTAGCCATAGCCGTAGCAACCAAGCATTTCAGCCCTTACATAATCCAGTCCAGGCACAAAGCATCCATCCTCACAGACAGCAAGCCATGCATCCAAGCCTTTGAAAAATTATGCCGTGGCGAATTCTCTGCGAGCCCACGCGATTCAACCTTTCTGTCTACTGTCAGCCGATACCAAGCCACCGTCCAACATGTTGCAGGCGCAGCCATATTGCCATCCGACTTTGCAAGCCGCAACGCCCCTGACTGCAATGACATGTCCTGTCAAGTTTGCAGCTTTATCGAACAAACAGAAGACTCAGTGATAAGACACTTATCAGTAGAAGACATCCTTAAGGGAACATCCAAACTCCCCTTCACAAGCAGAGCTGCTTGGCAATCCATACAGGCTGAGTGTGCCGACCTTCGCCGCACACACGCTCACCTGACACAAGGGACTCGACCTTCGAAGAAGCTAACAAACATCAAAGACATAAAAAGGTACTTGAATGTAGCTACCATCGCTAGTGATGGCTTACTTATCTTACAAGGTAATGAGCCTCTGTCTCCCCCAAGGCAACGCATTGTTCCCGGTCAAGTCCTAGAAGGACTCTTAACTGCTCTACACATCAAGCCCCAACACCCATCTAGTCATCAGCTCAGGTCTGCCGCAAACCGCTACTTCTTTGCTCTTGACATGGACAAAGCCATTGACCACGTGACCAAAAGTTGTCACCCCTGTGCTGCTCTCAAGAAAACACCAAAGTCCCTTATTGAGCAATCGACCAATCCTCCTCCCGATGCAGTAGGAACGACATTTGCGACTGTGACTGTGAAAGACACACCACTTCACATTTCTTCGTCGACTGTGAAATAGCAAAAGTTTTTTGGAATCAATTTAGAACATGGTGGACAAAGATAAGTGCTAAATCTGAATTCACAGCTACTCCAGCTTCGATTCTGTATGGTCTTACTTCGGATATCAAAAATAATCTTCTGCTTAATCATTTAACAAAATCGCGCAATGTTTCCCGTTTTACCATCGTTCGCGTAACTTGCAACTCAGCATTAAATGTTGCACAACAAGTTGCACGATTTTCACGTTTCTTGTATTACCACCGTTCGCGCAACTTGTCGCGCAACACATTATCGTGTTCCAGGTTGAAAAACTTTGTTGCGCAAAGTAGAAGCTCTTTCTACTTCATGCAACAAAGTTTTGCAACCTGCAACACCGAAAATTTAATGTGTTGCGCGATAAGTTGCGCGAACGATGGTAATACGAGAAACATTGCTCTGCAACTTGCAACGCAACAATCAGAACAATAATGATGCGCGACAAGTTGCGCGATTTTGTTGCTCGTATTACGGCACCTTAGACGCAGGCAGCCCAATATATTACTTAGCACAGGAAGCCCGCCAAAAGAGACCAGCGAAAACTGATGTATTCATTTCTACATTAATTACTTTTAACAAAAGCCGCAGAAGTCATCTCTAAGCATTCTAGTTATTAAAAATAAATATTTGTATGCTCGCCTCTTTTTTATGAGTTTCCTGTGGTAGAGTAGAGCATGCGCGTGCGAAATACGTATTATGTTGGGCTCCCTGCGTGTAGAAATCAACTATGTTGGGCAACAATGCATGTAGTCACACTACTGCATTTGCGCACAGGGATCGATCCCAACGCGCGCGCGCTCTACCACAGAAAACCCATAAAAAGGCGCGCGCATACAAATATTTGTTTAAATAACTAACGTAGCCTCAGAAGCAATGGTTCGGCTTGCTGTGGTTATCTGGAGATTTAAGATTGCGTTTGTTTATATAACTGGTGAATTGTTCATTTGTGCCGTGAGCATATTTGACATGCATACAGCTAATTCAGAAAACGTTGTCGGCGATCGACTTCAAGCCCACGCGACTAGACCGAAAAGGAGTATGGTTAAATATCAATGCTTCTATAAATACACTATCAAAAAGGAACGTACTCAGGGGTATCAGTGACGGGGAGGTGCGGAGTCCTTTTTGGGGTTTGAAATTTGCGGCTTGGGACTTTTGGGACCGTTCTCAATTTTATGTGGAAAAATTTTATGTGTTTTTGGTCTTGTTTTTTGCGTAATGGACTTTTTGGGGGTTACAAAGTTTGGCCTCATGCGCACCTCCCCGTCACTGATACCCCTGAGTAGCCCCCCTGGGGGGCACCAGTTTGTCGCAATTGGCGAAAAAGACCCTTTACATGAGAATAAAGTACTTATTTACAGTAATTTTCATGACATTCCTCTTTTTTTTAACACATAAGCAGATAAAGCTCGTTCTGTAAGACTTCCAGAACATCCCGCCCAACATACCGCGGTAAAGTTCCGAAAGTAGCGAGGGCGTGACTTTCGGATTTAGCAACTTTGGGTAACTGTCACTTTCGGGGGGTCGCTACTTTCGGGTGGTCGCTACTTTCGGGGTGCTAAAATCGTTAACTTTTAGGAACCATACCGTGTACCTTAAACGACATCATGTACGGTATTTTAACTGAAACAACGAATATTCACATGATCTAGAACATATTATATTATGATTATAGCTTTTGTTACATTTGTTTATGTGTAGCAGTAAATGTTCTGGCTCTTTACGTGTTGTTTAAAAGTGCTGTTCGTGGGATCGTTACTTTCGGGATTTGTTAGCAAGCATCATTTTTTACTGTTACTTTCGGGGGATCGCTACTTTCGGAGGGTCGCTATTTTCGGAACTTTACCGTACATTGACACAATTACAAGTATTCACTCATGGGCTACCTGTGTGTAACGCAATCGTTGAGTTTTAGTCATGACAGATCGTCAATGCTTCATCCCAAACCTTGAAGATAAACTCTTCTATTAAATGCTTTGCTTAGCAATCCGGATAGGATCGAAACCATCATTTGGTAAGTAGTTTTAAAGGGCAATGGAAGGACTAGAGTCATTAAGACAAATATTGCATAAAGCCGAATAAAAGTGTGCGTTCATTCAAATATTCATCTATATGAACCGCCAAAAATTCAGTTCCATCCAAGATTTCGTGGCATAAAATCTACCTGAAACATAACCCAGCTTTATTAATGGTATAACGACAACATATGATGCATGCTGTTCGTGATCAACGATATTCCAAGGACAGAATGATTATTTTATCTTATCAATGTACTATTTCTCTGCCTTTTCCTAACAAAATACAAACTATAACGAGGATTTGCATCGCCATATGACCCTTTACTCATTTTATCAATTTGTCCCACGATAGAAATCGCTAAAACTTCTACAGTGGAAACATTTCAATCTATAGTGCTACCTGACAAAAGTTGGAATTTGGAAATTGTCTAAAGCTTGATTTACATTTAAATTTATGTTTGAATTTGGCGCTCCGACACCTTTTTGGAGCGTTGTACCAATCAAACGTTTGAACTTAATTAAAAGCAAACAAATCCGATTTAACGGCTCCAAATGACTTTCAAGGCCAAATCCGCCGTACTTCTTACGCGAGACGTTACTTAATGCAAATATCATGGACAGTTTCGGAGAAAAGTGTATGTGAATACTCCTTCACGTCGGGCCCATACAGCCAGAAAAACGCCGGGATTAATGTAGCATGCCGCCTTATTGGACGGGCGGCAAATTTGGGAGACTGGGAACGAATTTGTCGAGTGCAAAACGACTTCTCTTTCGGAGCCTCGTATGTCGATCGTATTATTCCGAAGAAAAATCGGAAGACAGGAAAAGACGAAGCCTTCCTTGCTGTCTATTTTGGTACCAAACACGAAGGGTAATTATTGAAAAGCGATTTTTGTACGATTATTGTTTTCGCTTGGTTTTGAAAATCTGAAGATTTTGATTTGAAGGGCATATTTTGACCCTTGTTTTATTTTCGCCGTGTCAATTATTTTGTAAATGAAATAAACGTAGTTTGAATCCTCGATAGTTGTGTGAAGTCGCCTCCTTTTTTTTTTTTTGAAATTCGTTTTGGATTTTCTGTGCTGAGCGATTGTTTTTGGTCAATTTTCACAAACACTGCCGATGGAAAAGTCTATGAGGGAATAATTTTTTGGCAAAGAAAACAAACAGAGTTAGAAGCCAAGTAGTATTAACTTAAATGGTAAGGGAAATATTCTTCATCTTACATGTATGTCAGTGGAAGAGGTATAACAATGCTAGTCCTAGATCTCGTGTGCTGTACGTAGGTTGTGACATGTGAAATCAATGTTTTGTATTTCAGAATTAAGCTTAAGTAAGCTTAAATAAGTTATATCCGTAAGCTTAATATAGATTTTCAGCCATGCAGCTTAACTTTAGGCCATGTCATTATACCAACTGGCCCACACCAAGGAAATGAAGGACAATATGAAGGTATTGATATGGGTGTCTTGATTGTAAAATAAGAGAGTATGCATGTAATGTGCATGCATGTAAACAATTGAACTGTAAAGAATGATGAATGTACTGTGTATATTTGATATACTATAGTTTGCCAATAGACTTGTGATCGAATTACAATTTTATTGAAATAAAACTGTTTATCTTATATTGTCATTTAATTTATATTAAATGAGTGATTCATAAATACCAATATGATAGTCTGAAAAAAATACTACAAACATGCTGACATTCTTACATGTATTTAAGTGTCGTTTCCTGATAGAGTGTTCCAGACTCTGGAAATGGGGGTCCACCGATTTTGATAAAATTTACTGCAGAAGTTGGTCTTGATGGGATATTCCAAAATCCAATTTGGTTCGGTTTTCTGACTTATAGTTCAAGAGTTTCAGGGGGGTGCAATTTTGGACCTCCAGATCATTGAAAATCCTGTGTTTCAAGGGGTAAGTTTGAACTGCTGCAAAACCAAACACACAAAACCTATTCACTAATCAATTGTATGGTGTGATTCTGATATAAAGGTACTTTCAATTCATATGTACTGAGACTACACAGAAGCTTCTGACTGAGTGGGGCCTGGGACGAGTTCGGGCCAAATTTTGAGTGACTGAGCATCACTCAAAATTGCCAAACTTTAGAAATTAATATTGGCTACCTGCATACTTATTCTAAATTGATACTTATATCAGGAGTTACCCCAATATAAGTAGAATGAAAATCCATCGAGAAAAAATTGGCCCATTTAATTTTGAGGCACTTTAAAGACTTATTTTACAGCACACTCTAACATAATTTACATATTGGCAAAAGTCATAATTGGACACCCAAACTATATTTATTTGTATTTAAATACCTCAGTGTGCTTTGTGGAGGCCTTAAATACTTAAAACAATTGTGATAAGCAGTCATTTTGTGAGTAAACACTAACTTAGAATTTTAAATTGCCTAGAATCACAGGGAGCCCAAGCATAAATTCAGTAAAAAAATAAATATTCGAAATAAAGTATTTTTTCCCCCTATACATCTTTGTTGTCTGTTAACTTAACCTGCCTGGTGATTTTTTCACCAGGCAGGTTAAGTTAACAGACAACAAAGATGTATAGGGGGAAATAAAAAAAATTATTTCAAATTTTATTTTTTTACTGAATTTATGCTTGGGCTCCCTGTGGTGCTTCCGGGAGCAAAGGGAGCAGTAGTGTGGTAAGAAATCAAAACAACCACGATAAATCCATGGCAGAGAACAATCTTAGTTTGCTATAGAAAGCCAAGCGTGTAGAAACAAGTTTGTTTACTGCTTTTTCCAGTAATTCACGATATTATTGATAATTTTCATTTAAAATATCTAAAATATGTTCAGTGTTGAATTAAAAGTTATCTGTTAAATAATGGATAAAGGCTGAATCAGTATATGTGTATACAGAATATATATGACAGATTGCGAAATAACTTGTCGATTGTCGATTTCATTGGCTGGCGAAGGACAAAATCGCCGATAAAATCGCCCATGCGCACGGGAAAATGGAATCTATTTGTTAAATAATATATAGCATTTCTTCTATTGTACTTGAATTTACTTGTGGGCAAAATTAGAAACCAGTTTGTTTGTACTCACTGAATTTGCCACCCACATGAAATAAAGTATATTTATGTATGTATATGTTTCGGCACGATCACGGTCACTACATGGAATTTCGAATGTTTCCATATGCGACACGAAACGGCACAGTCATACAAACTCTACTCTAATTATAATAAACTTTATTTCCAGAAGGTAACATTGGACACTCTTACAGTTTGCACTGATAAATACATATAAATATAAAACGAGCGCTTAGAGGAACTAAATTGATGTGAAGCTATTGTCCGTGCTGCTAGCAATTGCAAATCAAATGTAAAGAGTCAAGAGTATCGCACTGGTTTTCTATCCTATATATTGCAATGCTAAAAGCTTAGCGAAAATCTATTGGCCGCCCTATATCTCGTGAAATGCGGTTTAGTTGCTCAACATACAGGCGGACTTTGCGCGCACTGCCTACCCCCGTGGTCAGCTGTCCTAGAGTGTCTAGATTTATATTAACGAGGTTAATATTCACATAAATTCACGACCCTGGAGAATGCATATAATTATATATAAATATGTAAATCCTATAAATTACACCTATCTATATCTTCTAAAAATCCAAATCCTAAAAATCCTAGTATAAATATAATCGGTGGTGACTAAATTATATCATTATGCATTCAGTAGCATCACATTGAAACATTAAAACATGTTCTAATTAGTTGTCCAAAACATGTTTGAAAGCCAGTTTGATCAGTCAGTTCCGCACTGCATGAGGATGTCGTGAAATTTACAAACGTCGTAGATTGAAGGCTTTCAAACATACATGTTTGGGCAACTAATTAGAACATGTTTTAATGTCATGTGTTAACGCTTAGATGCAAACGACGGTATTCTACAGCACCACATGATCGTTGTTTTCAGCACGAGAAACTGATTTGTCTGCTAATATTTGCAGTAGAGAACTGAATTCTCCTCCAAGTCAGAAAGGACCTTTAAATAATCTCATGTAAGTTGAAGTGAGCAAGAAGTGTTATATAATTACTCGTGCCGAAGGCCGGGGCAGGAGTCTTAAATAGCAGATCGTCTTTTTTTTTTTTGGTTGTTGTCCGGTTATGAAATGGAAGGTGGAGACATGAAGTCTCATCATAAGAGAGATTACAAATCACAAACCAATCAGGAGGCACCGGAGGTCAAGCAGGGGCAAGCCCCCGGTTCAGTTGTCAGTTGTCAGAATCTATCACGAAAATATATTTAGTTCTGAATGGCTTGAGTTTCCTTGCCAGGATTGTCCTTTTTCCAAAGTGGCTCAACTAGGAGACAAGAAGTATGACAGCCAAACACTGAGTTGATAACTATAATCGTTCTCAGATCTAAACATAGAGAAATGTTTAAGCAGTGAATACACCTACCACTCAACAAGTAACCAAACACTGATTTCGTTATCTCAGATCTAAATAAAGAGAAATGTTTTAAGCAATGAATACACCTTTGATGACTAAGCACAATCTGCAATTGAGTGGGTCTGGGAACGAGATCACTAAAAGCTGATCTATGAGATTTTATCGACAGTCGACCTCTTTCTTCACAAACCTTGTTAGGGGAAAGTTATGTTGTCTTGTGATCGTCAGAAAAAACGATTTGAAGGAAGTATGTCTAATACGCTTATCTCACATACAAATGCACACACTGTTAGCGGTATATACAGTATACTTCTTTCAAGCTACAATGCATCCCAGTGCTCAAACGCTCCAGGGCACGAGTGAACGCTTATTAAAGCGTCTAGTTAGTACATAATGTATTTATCTATTTCAGTCTGCGAACTGTCCCTCCTTTTCCCTCAGACTCAGTGAAGACGAGTTTTTAGAATCCCGTGGACGCGAGAGAGAATGGGGACCCTAAACTCTCCCCAATCCTCGCACGTCCAGGATCAGTTTTTCCCGAGATCGGTTTTTCTCTCGTTCGACTGAGTCTGGAGGGAAAAGAGGGACTGTTCACACTCTATCTATTTCAGATCTAGATAGCTATATTGTATATATTTATGCTTTGAAATGGAACAAAATATGGGTTGTGAATATAATTTTTTCTAATTCTAAGGCAATTTAAAATACTAAGTTAGTGTTTACTCACAAAATGACTGCTTATCACAATTGTTTTAAGTATTTAAGGCCTCCACAAAGCACACTGAGGTGTTTAAATACAAATAAATATAGTTTGGGTGTCCAATTATGACTTTTGCCAATATGTAAATTATGTTAGAGTGTGCTGTAAAATAAGTCTTTAAAGTGCCTCAAATTTAAATGGGCCAATTTTTTCTCGATGGATTTTCATTCTACTTATATTGGGGTAACTCCTGATATAAGTATCAATTTAGAATAAGTATGCAGGTAGCCAATATTAATTTCTAAAGTTTGGCAATTTTGACTGATGCTCAGTCACTCAAAATTTGGCCCGAACTCGTCCCAGGCCCCACTCAGTCAGAAGCTTCTGTGTAGTCTCAGTACATATGAATTGAAAGTACCTTTATATCAGAATCACACCATACAATTGATTAGTGAATAGGTTTTGTGTGTGTTTGGTTTTGCAGCAGTTCAAACTTACCCCTTGAAACACAGGATTTTCAATGATCTGGAGGTCCAAAATTGCACCCCCCTGAAACTCTTGAACTATAAGTCAGAAAACCAAACCAAATTGGATTTTGGAATATCCCATCAAGACCAACTTCTGCAGTAAATTTTATCAAAATCGGTGGACCCCCATTTCCAGAGTCTGGAACACTCTATCAGGAAACGACACTTAAGTTATATAACTATTGTTCACAGTGAACAGTGAGACCAACACTTAGCCTGGTTTATAACTACATTTGTATATACTCTTTTAAATAATTCCACAGTTAATGTAGTGACAAAGGTGACTTTGGTATCGATTGGTGTCCAGTTATTATTTGGTTACATGTAAAGTTCTGTATCCTGTGAGTTTTTTTGTCCTACTCACCCAGGAAGGTAGCGAGTAGAAAAAAAATCCCTGGGTAAAAGTTATGCAGAAATATCATACCTCATGGTTTAAGTATATGATGATTTTTTTTAAATAATGGTATTAAACACTATAATTTAACTGACATATAACAGCATAAATGGAGTACATTTTAAATAATTGCATTACATTTACTGCCATTACATAGAATACATTGTATACTAGAGCACATGCAAACAATTAAGCCATGCAACTACATGTAAATAGTATGAGTTAGTACTAAATACTGACATTTATATTGTTTTCTACTACATTGTTTAATTAGTGCTAAGTACAAAATGTTGCATGGTTTTAGTGTCTAATCTATTGTTAAATACTAAATAAATAAAATACAGTGTCCTTATTTTCAACCACTTTCAAAGTCTGAATATACAGGTCATCTTACCTTTGCCAATTTCTAAAATAACTCATATTATGAATCATGGGCTAATTCTTCTAAGTTGTTCATTTGACTGTAAGCTACAGACAGGGTTTCTCCTTAGTCCATAACAGACAATGAGATTGAATTCAAGATTCATTGGAGACATGATGGCAACTTTCTGATATGCAGTCTAAACAATAGCATTAATTAATTAAAATATATGTAAGTTGTAGTTTAAAATGATCCCTTGGTTCAATATAAATTAAACCAGTTCAATTTAAATTAAACCGGTTCAATTTAAATTGAACTGCATGGTTTAATTTGGAATTTTAGAGGGGAGGGGGGAAGTCCTAAAAAGAACTAAATAATTTTCACTAAGAAGAACTAAATAATGTCTTCCCTAATGTACTAACCCTAATTATACTTGAACCAGTTCAATTTAAATTAAACCAGTTCAATTTAAATTTAACCAAAAATAATTTTAAACTACAACATAAAACTGAAAAGCCCATATTGGGAGGTACATTAAACTATGTATGTATGTATGTATGTATGTATATGACTGGGGCAAAAATAAGTACCGGTATTATTGCAGCAGTATGGCGCAAGCATCACCACCTTTAATGATTTACATACATGTATGTCTGTTGCATACTATTGTTTTAGGTTGAGACAGAAATATTCAAATACTTTTGACCTTGCTTGTCACACAGTGAGACCCACATAATGAAACTTGTCATCACACTCTAAAATGCACTCTAACGTTCATGTAAGTTCAGAAAGTTTGTACGTGTAAGTCAGATCAGTCACCTGGACTGATCAGAAGTGGAACACATAAACAAAGAGAGAAGGCTAGTAACCAATAATTATTGTACACTATTAGTATTATTGTAGTATTATTGTGTTTGCTCCATCCATGTGTACATGTATTTACATGTACTTGGTTACTCCTTATTTGTATTCGTGAAGATAAATTACACACTACTCTTCTGATCATAACAGCAACTACATTTTGATGGAGATCAGTAGGATTGGCCAAGTTTGGACATTGTTATTGTCCTGCAAATACATTATAATCTCTTGTGAATTTTGCTTAGCTACATGTACCACCTTCACTCTTGGTCAGGAAGAAATGGTACTGATAATGTTGGAAACAATAACACAGATCATGTACATGTACCTCAGTTGGATAAATTAGAAGTTTTATTGAAAATAAGTCTTATATCAACAAAACTCCAATGCATGTAATAATTTTATTATATATTTTCAAAGATCATACAAGTATGTACACTCAAGTTCTTGACGTCGAGGTTCTAGAGTACCTAAAAGAAAATATATATAGCATTGTAAAAACCATTCATATCACTCCATGCCTAATTGATTGATTTCTTTGATTAATTTTATTTAGAGGTAAACAATGTATAATCTGTGAGGGCATTATTTTATATTTATGTAACATTTTGCTCGATTATCTTACATTTACAATAGCAAAATGTTTTACTGATGAGTCAAACGTCACAACATAAAAGCCCTAAAATTACTGTAGGGCGTAAATAGAGAAATATAAGCTATATTTATTTCAGCGAAACTTAATAAGCTTACCATATAATCGAGTGTTCTTCTGTTGCTTTTTCCTTCAAAATATCCGCCATCGAGGCCTTTTCCTCTCACAACCATCTCCAAAATCGAACTTATCTAATGTCTCCCCTTTTCTTCACCAAAATTATCTTTTTCTCGTTAATTTCCCCGTCAAATTCGCCGAACAAATGCTCTAAAACATCACCGCATGTTTATACAGGCCGCCATTTTGTTCTACGTTCATGCGCTAAACCGCTGGCCAACTTGCCTGGCGAACACGGCGATTTTTGAAGCTTGTGGGCCCGACGTGCTTTATGCATAATAATTCACAAAAAAATCATCTAGGACCTTCAAAATTCACCATAATCTCTCTAAGCTTGAGTCAGAACTCGATGTCCGCCATATTGGGTTCGAAACTACTGTCCATTACCCCCCAGGGACTCGCTAGCCCTCCCCGCTTGATAAGTATCCTTTGTTTACCCGTTGTCAAGGTTGACGTCACCGACATTCACACTTCCGGTTAGTTTGATTGGTTAATATCCGACAAGTACTTTTCTGATCGAAGCGAGTGCATTTCAAGATGGCGTCTCTTCCCGAGAGAAAACGGAAATTAACAAAAGCTCAGCGAAAGTCACTTCAAAGAGAAAAAGCAAGAAAAGCTACAGAGAAGAGAGGCATAGGTATTGGTTCTAGGCAGGATGTTGTCCTACCAGCGAGATGGCAGACTGAAGTCCGTGAATTTCCATCAAACAAAGCCTTAGTATTTGTCTCACCTGGGAAGTCGCGATACTCCAAGAAACTTCACAGAAATTCTGGCAAAAGAAAACATGGACCTGTGTTTCATGGAGTAAACATCGCCAGAGTCGGGCAGTGTGTTTTCAGATTCATCTGAAGATTTCGTCACTAAACTTGAAGTCGATACTGATTCGGAAACGGAATTGTGTGAGATGGAGCGAAGTTTTTTTGTATGCGAGTCGACACAAATAACAAGACTCATCGACCAAGTAAATAGCACCTCGAAATGCTCTACCCCCGATTGTAATGGTGAGTAGATCGATTTTTATATGTATTATATGACTTATATATGTGTGTTATGACTTACGTGTGCTTGAGTGGAATGAGGCTCAAACTCAAAGTTGTTTGAGTTCATGCGAGGGACAAAGTTGAAAGTAATAAAAATACAGTAAATATTTATCTCTTATTTGATGTTTATATATCACTTTATCAGTAGCTCTTCAAAGATGAGTTGCGAATGTATGGAATATATCAGCTCATTCATGATTTGAGGGAATAATAATAATAGAGTATTTATATAGCTCATCCTGAAGAAACCTCGATGTGCTTTACAATAATATATCTGGGGCGACACGTAACTCGACAGACGGTTTCAGACACTTACATACACTTACAATTCAGTACAGTAGTCATCTCCAAAGCTCATGCAATTGTCAATCCTAAAAAAAATACAGCTTATTGTTATAGCTACAGTGAGAAATTGCTAATAAGAAATAGCAAAAAAATCCACCTACTTGCCATGTGGCATGTGAGAATGAAACATTGTGAGAGATCATATTTTTTAATGTTTTTTTCCCTAGGGATTCTTGTTATAAAAGAAGTACAGCCAACAGGACTTGGTGGATCGCTAAATGTTACTTTTGTGTGTAACAGCCGTTGTTTCAGAAATCTGAAATTTGAAGGTTCTGCTCACGTGGAGGGTTCAAAGAGAACTGTTGTTGCGCTAGCTTAGCCTCCTCCGCATGCAAACCCATTGGGATCCATGTTGCTTTTTGGGATTTTTGGGATCCCTGTGCGAGGCCGGAGGCCGAGAGGGACTTGGCCCCCAGTTAGAAGAGAAGGGTTTGCCTGCCAAAACTGAACACCTTTTTCGGGTCCGCGCATGTTTCTCGCGCATACCAATATTTACGCTCCGGGGGTGGTTTGGTTTTTTCGCACATACAGCAACTGAAACAAACATTTGTTTTTTTCGGGGAGAGACACGGGATATTATATTGTCGTGTAAAGACGCCATGTGATGAAAATGGCTTCTAGTACAACGGTTGGCGGCTCAAATATGCTAGCAGAAATTTCACAAATGAATCAAGATCCCATCTCTATCAACTTCAAAGTAATTGGCGGTGATCTTCCGAGCAAATTCCTCTCTTGAAGTCGAAGCCTCGATGAAAACGGTTATCGTATTTTTGAAAGTTGGAGTGTCGTTCGACACCCAGCCGTGAGAGCGAAGAAATATCTTCAAGAGTACAAACTGAAAGTACTTTGCCCTGTTGGCATCGGGACTCCTCGTATACTCCTACAGAAGATAATGCTTTATTAGAATTCAAAGTTGATAGTATTAAATAAAGAGTAGTAAAAGAGAAATGTTTAGAGGAAAGGTTTTTTCCTCGGCGTGCCAATGTTTATTGCGAAGTAGTTTTTAAAACTGTTTGTCTTCAGTTCGACCACTTTTAGGCAGAGAATTTAGAAGTTAGCTTCTGCAAGAGATCTTCGGCCTTTAGAACATGACCAACATTAACTCTCACCGTGACTTGACCTTTGATGTGACGGTTTCGGACTGTAAACAAAGCATAGAAGGGTTTTATAATAATTCATCGCACGTCAAAAGTTTCAGGTCGATTTATAAAATACCACACTAACGTTTCCTTTTTGCTCCTGCTGGTGGCCTTATTGTAGCTCTTACTTCTCCAGCAGAAGTCAACGGCACTTGAAAATACTCACTCCGTGAGCATCTAATTTTATTAGTCCTCGCCGCCTTCGTCTAGCTCTTCGAACATGTTCGAAATCACCTACAAGCTTCTTGATTACCGCCTTCCTCTCCTCGATTTCAATTTTCGTATTTTTAACATTTTTAAGCACATCTTTATACGCTTTGCTTTCAATAAACTGGATCTTTTGTTTTCACATATACACTATTTTCAGGCGAAACATTTCCCCAGGGTCTGGGAGATGGTTTTAGTGGAGAGCAAAATATTCCCCAGGGGACCCGGGGTCCCGTTACAAGTCCACAAGGGTGACATTACAAGTCCACGGTGCTCCGGTTTTGGCAGGCAACTCGTCCTTTTCTTTTTCCCCTCCCCTCGTCTCCAGTCTCCCTCTGCCCTCTTCGATCCAGCGACACAGGAAACCCATCTGATAGAGTTATAGTGTTTTAGAGTTGCCTGCGGAGGAGGATAGCGCTAGCTTTGGGTGTAGCATTTTTGATCACTGGACATAGTGTTTGGGAATTAGTTGCATTTCAAAGAATAGGTACTATGAAATAATTAAGATAGTGTATCCCCATGTGACTGATATATTGGATGGTATGTGTGAAGAAGAGAAAGACAGAATGAAGGCTTTGGGTGATGAAGAGTTAGGAAGTTGGAAGAGGGCTGTGGTTACATCGGATGGTGTGAGGCATAATAGGGGGCATTTCAGCAAGAACGGTTCATTTATTGTGAATACTTATTTGATTGGTGGGATAGCATGGTATGGGCATAAATGCATGAGGGGCAAGGATGATTTAGTGGATGATGATTTATTTGAAGGTACATCGAAGGCAATGGAAGGTGTGTTAGCTGGTGAGTGTTATGGACAGGCAAAGGATGAGGGCTGTAAGGTTGAAGTTGTCTGGCAAGATGGAGATTCAAGTTCAGCGAAGGGAGTTATGGAGCATCATACTGACTGTAAGGTATACAAGTGTGGTGGGCATGTAAGACGCGCACATGCCAACAATCTGAAGGATGCTTCGAAGAGAAAACAGTTTTCAGCTGATATTATTAGGAAGAACAAGGAAAAGGTCCCTATGGTGGAGTTTGCAAAATGCAAGTGTGCCAGGCATAAAGCAGGCTGTGGTTGCCTGTCAGATACTTTATAAGAAGGGGCACGGATTAATCACTTCTGTTGCCTGCAGCAGTGCAAAGATCCAAGGGAGTATGCGAGGCGGATGAGGGCACTGAGCAAGTACCACTGTAGGGATGTCCATGAGTGGGATGGCGATGGCGAGTGCGGCTTCCATGAAAAGAAAACCTGTACCTGTAAAAGTTGTGACGAGGACGAAGAGATTAAATGCAAGGGAGCAGAATATAAGACAAAGCATCCACTGACATGTGATTTCCATTGGCTGGAATATCAATTTGAGTGTGAAAGAAGAGCTGCGGATGCAGATCATGTTATACATCCAGTGATGGGCAGGGGAAGCTCAAACCAGTGTGAGGCTCATTTTACAGTTTTACCACAGTTCCGTGCTAAAGACATGAGTCTATGCAGGTAAAAATATATAATGAATATAAATGGTGCTCTAAAAATATTACTATGGAAATCACTAAAGTGGTAACATGTCTGGTTGGGATTTTGTCTTGCTAGAGTGTTTTTCTTTAATACCATGTGATCATTTCCAGCCAATCATTTTGTTCAAAAATGATCATATGGTATACAAAAACACTCCAGTGAGACAAAATTCCAACCACACATTTTACCACTTCAGTGATTTCCATAGTATTTTATGCCTAAAACAACAAGGTGAAGATATGTTTTTTAATTATAAGAGATAAAATCCCAATGCAGTATGAAGAAATGAGTCCCACCAAGGCACAAATGTTCACTTTCTAATTCTTTACT
Organism: Actinostola sp. cb2023; assembly: GCA_033675265.1. Classification (NCBI taxonomy): domain Eukaryota; kingdom Metazoa; phylum Cnidaria; class Anthozoa; order Actiniaria; family Actinostolidae; genus Actinostola; species Actinostola sp. cb2023. Next base: position 243,583 of record JAUJYZ010000026.1, on the reverse strand, counting down.
TTGTACATAAAAGTGACTGATTGTGTCTATAAAGCACATTATTTAATTAATTTCCCCAGTGAGCACACAGCATGTCAAATACTCCAATAATATATGGTATTTTAAAGTGGTTTAGGTTGCACTATATCACACCCACAAACTATGGCTTGTGCCAAGGCAACATGACCTGGTGCTATGATGTGAGAGGTCCCACCTACCACTGGATCATTGATTTGTATGACAGACTGAACCTCCCTGTGATACCAGCAATTGTTGCAGCCCTCCAGAAAGCTGCTTCTGAACGTATCGAGGAGCTAAAGAAACAGAAGACAGCTGCAGCCAAACAGAATAGGATTCATATGAAAGTAGCCATGGCCGAAGAACAAGAAGCAAGAAGGAAATGGGGTAAGCGACAGACAGTAATGCACACCTATGGAAATGATGACGAAGATGATGAAGGAGGTCCGGTAGACCAGAAAACACTGAGACTGGCAGAAGCAGCAATTCCAGAGGGAGTCGATGGCAGTACTACTGTTATCAGTGGAAAACAATATCGCTGTGGCTCAACAGAGCACAGAAGAACATCAAACAAGGCATGTCGTCTGAACAAAAACAATTTGAAACAGACATAATATAACATATTGTGTACTGCTCATATTATGTAGAACACCACATAGAGTATAGCATGCATTTTACGTTATGTACAACACCACGTATAGCATATAAGCATCAAGAGTTCCAGACTTTCGGCACGCAATGCATTATGAGATTATTACAAAGGAAAAGTGAGCACCAATTTTAAACACAGGGAGCCCAAGCTATTTTTTCCTCACTTGGTGCTCAGTTTTACCTTTATACCAATTACATACATGTATATCGTATGAAAAATCCCAATGGTGGGTGGAGTGTGTCTGAACAATATTGATTGTAAACAATGTTTCTTTGAAAATCGGTTTATTCCTTGTGTATATTTAATGATCACACTCTGTTTTGAATAACAACCAATGTAAAAGTTTTGACAGTTTCACAACGTTGTATGAAAAGCCATATGTTGACTAAACACGTTTATAATAAAGTGATTCCAATAGAGTGATTCCAATAAATCTGGGCACTACTAATTAGCTGTCAGTGTTTATTAGATGCAAAGGAACAAAAGAAAACAAAATAGTGAGTGTCTAATAGTGTGTATTGGTGGAGTTATTGATGCCCAAGTTTATTGGAATCACTATAAACTCAGCATTACTAACTACATCAATACACACTATTAGACACTCGCTCTTTTATTTCTATTTATCTAATAAACACTGGCAACTAATTAGTAGTACCCATGTTTATTGAAATCACTATTATTCCAAACATTGTGATGATATATATACCTTGTATTCTGAATTGACTTTCAATCATTGATTTACACTGATTTAAATATATATATATAATGATGATTTAATTAAATCCTGCAAGCTACACCTACAAACCGCTTCATTTATGTTAAAATAAATTTCTGATGCCGCTCTTCTAAAAACCAAAGACTTACAAAGAATTGGAGATTGAAAGATCTAAACTTTTTACTGACTTTGATATTGGAACTGCGAACAGTATTTGGAGACAAGCTAGAAGGTCTATGTTTACACTCGAATTGGAACTCAGAGAGATATAACGTAGCAAGTTAGCAAAAGCTGTACCTTTCACTGCCTCTGCTATTAATAACCCTGTGACGTTAAATTCACACAAGTCGCGGAAGAGAAGATTTCGGCGAAAGCTTAGAAATGCTAACACTCCTCACGAAGACAACCATGCTGAGCAGGAACCAACAGTAGAACAAGAAATTCAAATTCCCGACTTCAGATCTGAAGGTCGATCCTGTCCAAGTGTCAATTCAGTATCTAAGACTCGGAAACTGAGTACCAGAAGAAAGCTACATTTAAGATATAGATTTAAAAATTCGTAAAATATACGCAATATTACTTCTTACAATAACGCTAATAATAGCGCTGATTGGTTAATTTTTATCATATCAAACAAACATATAAAAATAAAATGGGGCGTACAAAGCTGAAAATTTCAACAATGGATGATTTTCTTTTGTTCCAAGTTGACTTTCTTGAGCAAATTTCAGATAAAAAGCTATCTTGTCTGAAGGATGTTGAGGCCGACCAGAAAGAAAACTGATAGTGTTCGCTTTGCGACACTGGATGACTGAATTTGTTTGCTTTGCTTTGTAACTTGTTGTTCTATTCATTTTTTGGGCCTGTTGGCCTGTTGGGCCTGTTGGGCCTGTTGGGCCTGTTGGGCCTGTTGGGCCTGTTGGGCCTGTTGGGCCTGTTGGGCCTGTTGGGCCTGTTGGGCCTGTTGGGCCTGTTGGGCCTGTTGGGCCTGTTGGGCCTGTTGGGCCTGTTGGGCCTGTTGGGCCTGTTGGGCCTGTTGGGCCTGTTGGGCCTGTTGGGCCTGTTGGGCCTGTTGGGAATGCATCACGTTGGCTGTTGGGTCTGTTGGGTCTGTTGGGCCTGTTGGGCCTGTTGGGCCTGTTGGGCCTGTTGGGTCTGTTGGGTCTGTTGGGAATGCATAGCACGTTGGCTAAGGTATATCTTCTCTTCAGATTGATACTAACTCTGTAAGTACGTTGGACCTGTTGGGAATCATGTTGGCTATGAAAGGTATCTTCTCTTCAGATTACTCTGTAAATGAGTATGCCGGTTTGCTCTGTTGACATTGGCCCAGTATTCGACTCTGTGAGTGTAATCGGTTCGTTTTATCCATCTGTGTAATTTATCTCATATGCTTATCCTGTGAAGTTGTTTAGCTAACAATTCACGACCAGCTATCCCTTGCTGATAATTCTGCTTCAGTTTAAGTGTCATATTGCATTGGCAGTGTCATATATCACAGTAAATCGCAATGATGCCGCCAGAATAATAAAACGTTGTCATATTCGGTGGAGGCAGGGAGGGCAATTCAAAATCGTTCACATAACAACAATATTATTCAGAATTAGAAGCGCGTCACCATGAAATGTGTGTGCAATGAAGCTCACACACGGGACAATGCAATTATCATCGTTTTCGGCACCAGTATTTATCAGTATTAATCCAGTCAGATTTCCAACTATTGCTAGTATCAGTGCCTGCCAACATGCCACGTAGCACACCTGTGGAACTAGCTCTGATAGGTTAAGGCATGCAAAAATATGGCCTGAAAACCGTAGTTTATTTCCTTAAGAAGCATTGTGAAGGTTTGGGAGACAAGCTTCGTGGCTACTACAAAAACGTTGGGGATGAAAACGCTATTGAGAGAGTGAGAAAGCTGAGCCAAAAAAGCATATCGAAAGCAAGGTTAGTACAGTTAGTATATATATATATCAGGAGCACGGCTTTAATAGCTCTTTTTAAAATTGTATTCAGACTAATTTGATGTATCTCCTGTAGCGCCTTTCAGAAGAGAGAGAGAGAGAGAGCCAGTCGCAAGCACAAGCAACCCGAAAACGCAGGCTGAAGAAGAGTTTGCTACTAATGACTCTGAAAATAAAGCTATCTCGGTTCGCCCACATGGTTCGCTTAGCCGTTCTCAACTTTGTTTATTTCTGGCGCCATTTTGAATGATACAGAGAGCCCAAAGATGACAGTACAAATTTTATTTCGCAAAGTGCAGATAATCAGAAATCTGCACTTTGCGAAATAATCAGCACTTTGCGAAATGTGTTTTGGAACAGAAACAAGCTCGCTTGACAGCTATAACATCAAACAACGTATTTCTACATATTTACCTGGAATTTGTAGCGTCCTTTTTCCTTCAGTACGTATTATTAAAAGCTTACATTTCCAATCGGTCTCGGCAGTCTCTGTCTTTTGAGGTCAATTACATGTATTAAAACACCTTCTTCTGCCAACGGATGGGCTTCTGTGCTCGCCTCCTAGTAATACCTATGTGATTCTCAGTTGCTACATGTGTTAAACAGGCTGAATGACTCTGAAAATAAAGCTAACTTCTTCATCTAGCCTTTGTATATTTCTGGCGCCATTTTGAATGACACAGGGAGCCCAAAGATGAAGTCATACGAAACAAAGGAAGCCCAAGAAAGTATGCATTTTGGCGCGAAATTAAAATGCCATCTTTCATTGTGATCGGCCATTGCCATGCATTGAAGATCGGCCATCACTGAGTTTTCGTAATGTTTAAGCTACCGAAACTTCCCGTAAAGAAAAATCTTTTCGCCAAGCATACAGAAGGACTTGCACAGTTTAAGTGGAATGAATTAACTGATAAGGATCAAATTGGACAAGGAGCTTTTGGTGTTGTTTTTGCGGCAGACCACAAAGGCCATCAAGTCGTTGTGAAGAAGCTTCTGGGATCTAATCGAAATGAACAGCAGAAATTTGTAAAAGAAGCAAGACTGCTGAACAGTTTCAACCACAAAAACATCGTTAAGTTTCAAGGCATTTGTAGCGATCCTACGTCCATTATGCTGGAATATTTGTATTTATGATTTTACTCCCTTTGTCGACAAGGCGTTACGTGTAAGTTGTTTGGAAGATTTCTTGTGTTGCTTGGACGATATGGATGCAGTCGATTCGTTTCCTGTACAAAACAAGATCTTGAATGACATTGCAAGTAGTCTTCAATACCTTCACAAGTTTGATTCGCAGCATCGAGACCTAAAGAATGCCAACGTGTTGGTCTCAAATCAGCACTATTGCTCTTTAAAGGACAATGAAAAAATTCTGGAAGCATTTATCAAGGAGCCTATTGTATGCAAGTTGACAGATTTTGGGGAAAGCCGGTCGAAAGAAATTCAAACTACAGAGATGGTCAGCACTTGCACCAATAATGTTGGACGAGGCACTCCCGCATACATGGCCCCAGAGATCTTATCTGACTCTAACATATCCTCTGTGACAAGCACTGATCTCAAGCGCATCGATATTTGGGCCTTTGGGATGATAATATATTCAGTCCTTAATCCTGATACGTCCTTCCCGTACAAGAAAGACCTAGAGATAGCAAGGGCCGCGTCAAAGGGGAACTTCAATGGTTTGAGACATATTAAGGGTCTACTAGCCAAACAGCAGAAACCAACTGCTTCAGAAAAGTATCAAGTTCAGCAATCTACGAAATGGAGCCATCTCATGAAAGCCTATGAAGAATGCACTAGTTTTCTGCCTTTTGCACGACCTACCATAAGTGAAGTCTTGATTATCCTAGTCAATGATGCCCATCAAGATAATTCCACTAAATGTGCATCAGGTTAGTGCCGTGGAAAACGTTGACAAACAGATTGCCTCTGGAATTTCCAATGTCAGTACAAGTTTGAGAAATGATGGTACCAACTGCTGTGCTTTTCTATCTGTCATTATCGCAGAACGGTTATTGAAGGACGACGGTAATCAGCTGGCCTGGGAATAAGTTACCGCCCTAGCAGAAGAAGTTATAAGAGAGTCTCCCTTGCCGATCAATAATCTGAGAAACATAGAGCTCCTCTATGAACCCCAAGAAGCTTACACCATTCTTTGGAAAGGGGGAATTCTACAGTGTAGATGTTACAGGTCAAATTTAATTTCAGGTCATTTTTTTTAACCTAGGTTGAATTTTTTAAATGTTTTTAACCTAGGTTATTTTTTTCTAGGGTGATTTTTTTCAACCTAGGTTATTAGTATTAGGGAATATTATATAGTAATCAAGTACCTTGGGGTTAGGTTTAGGGTTAACACTAGTATTGGGGAAGGCTATAGTAATCAAGTACCTTGGGGTTAGGTTTAGGGTTTGTATTTGGGAAGGCTAAGTAATCAAGTACCTTGGGGTTAGGTTTAGGGTTAAGTATTGGGGAAGGCTATAGTAATCAAGTACCTTGGGGTTAGGTTTAGGGTAAGTATTGGGGTCAGTAGACTATAGTAATCAAGTACCTTGGGGTTAGGTTTAGGGTTAGAATTGGGGTAGACTTGGTAGGAATGAATACAATCTGCTTCGTTCTACTAAAGAGCAAGACAGGGAAGCGTTGACACGTTGACGTGAACACAAACTGCTTCGTTGTACTAGAGAGCAAGACACGGAAGTGTTGACGCATTGATGTGAATACAAACTGCTACTAGTAAAATAAATAAATAAATACCATGTTTAACGTGTCAAGTGTTTATATCAGTACTGCTAGTGGGGACACGACTCTCGCACTCACTTCTTACTACATTCTATATTCTGTACACCCAACACTTGTCTCACTAGTTCGTTTTTACCAAGGGAGGAAAACCGGAGTACCCAGCGAAAAACCCTCAAAGCAAGGGAGAGAACGAACCGGATGACAAACTCAACTCACGGAATTTCTTTGCCTTTTCATAAAATTTGTCCGTCAAGTACAAAGTACGAAAGTCACAAGCGAATTTTTACTTTTAGTTTCCTGTTTCAGGTTGTTATTTCTCGGTAGAAAGCCTCACGATCAACCCATGGTTCGCGAACCGCCATATTGCCAAGTCCGTGTTTTGATCTAGCGCGCATGCGTGAATTTAAATGACATCATGACATAATAGAAAACGAATAACATTAATAAAATGTAAATATGATGCTAATCCGACATCGAAATCCTCGATGGCATAGTTGGTTAATGCGCTGGTCAACGCTGGTCTACAGTCAGAGTTCGGAGTTCCGAGTCCCAGACAAGGTAAGACAAAAATTGAAAAAAATATGTTAATATGGTATAAATAGACAGATAGACAGAATTAATGTAGGCAGACAGGAAAGGAAAGGAGGGATAGGTAGGGAGAGAATGAAGGGAGGGGTGGGTGCCAGGAAGTCGTCTAGTTCTTTTGAGAACCCCCTAAAAAAATCCTCAATTTTTAATGAGTCCCCAAAATTAAATCCCTTTTAAGAATCTTAGATATTCAAAATATGACCTACAATCGTTGCCAAAATGGTTGGCACGATTGGATAATTGAGCACGCGCGTCATTAAAGTTTGGATACAAAACTACCCCCCTCCCCCAGTACAAAGTTGTTGAGACGAACTTGCTCATCGAGGGCCACCGGGAAATCAACATACACCATTATACTATCGAAATAACCAAGCAACATTGTATGAGGGGACAGGGGAGTATCCAACAAGACAACTTGTTCCTAATAAAGAGCACTAGCTACCGAAAATGTACATCGTGCCAAGGAATTATGGCAACGATTGTAGGTTGAAAAAAATCAACCTAGGTTGAATTTAAAATGACCTGAAATTAAATTTGACCTGTAACATAGATATGAAATGACAGAAGAAATAATTTCTTCTTCAAGCTTCTCTTCAGAATAAGGCCAAAATGAACTCATGACAGCTATCCAGAATCTTCAGAGTATGCCAGATAGAGTTTCGATCGCTCTTTACACGTGTGCCAAAACAGTTGTATTGGTTATTTCACTCAGAGGCCAACTATTCCTTATCGACACCCACTCTCGTGTAGAAGACAAGAATGGTGAGAAAACAGCCTGTGTAGTCGTTTTTGAAAGACATTCTAACGAGGTAATAATAATAATAATAAAGTTATTTCTATAACGCACTGAATTTAGATATCAGTGCGTTTTTACAGATATTTATAAAAAAATATTCTAGACATAAGAGTGTCTTCAAAACTTACAGGTGCAGCATTTGTGTTCGTGGTTGTTGAAAGGATTGCAAAACAAGAAAGTGGCAGAACCAGACCAACTGCAGTCGTTTTCAATAATGAAGTAAGTGATGGATACCAATAGTATTTCAATTCATGTAAAATGCATAAACAGCTAAAAACTCTTAGGAATTGCAATTTAGGAATTAAACATATATCGCCGCAACTGCTCATTACTTCCGTTAAGGTGCCTATGAAACGAAAAAACAGACCCCGTTTTTATTTGCTACTACGAAAGTTTATTATTTGCTTGTTTACATGGCGTTGAGCTTCAGGAGTATTTTTTATTTCGCGCACGAAGTTGGACATTTTGGGTTTCAAAGTGCGACAATTCCCGCTCGGTCAAACTATAGAAATGTGACGTCAAGAGTTGTGCAAACAAAGCATACACAACTTATGACGTCACCGAGCCATTGTCAAGGGCCCAGTCTCTTGTCGCACATTTTGGTTGAAAATGATAATTTCGAACCGCAAAAAGAAAATGTTCGCACGCTCAAAGTCGATGTTTAAATACAGCAAATGTTCAGAGAAAGACCAAACAACAATAATGTACAATAAAACAAGGATCGACATTTTCGTTTCATAGGCACTTTAATTTAAGGTGGCTCGAAATAGTTGTATCAATTATAAGTTAAGTGTTCTGACCACGGTATATAAAGTTTATTTTTATTATTATAAGGAAAAGAAATAAATAACAGCTAATTTAGACATGCTTAATTGGGCATTATGGTTTGGAATAGGTCATGCGGTAAAAAAACCGTTGTTTCAGAATTTTAATGTCCGTGTGTTGATATGGCTACCGGTTATTTTGCTTATGCATTTATGTCAACAGAAAGAACGAAGGCCTTACATATTGTACTAACAGTGCTGACCGAAGTGAGAAACAGGATGACGCCATGCAAATATCATATGTTCCAGAAGATCAGCATGACGGTGATGAAGTGGAGATTCTAGAAGAAAGCGACGCCATTGGAAGCAATGTGAAAATGAAATAATTGTTTTAGTTGACGATGATAACAGTAGTGATGAAGATAAGCGCGATAGTGTCCACGTGGAAGTCGAGTCTTCTTCTGACGAAGATTTTCTAAGATCACCCCTTTACTCGCTTTCAACGAATGCGGTAAGTTTCGTAATTAAATCGATCAAGCTAACGCCTCTCAATAAATTTATGAAAGATCGAGCTATAAATTCATTATACATGTTCATTGGACTTTCAGGATGCAAGCCAAAGCTGCTGCAATGACAATACTGCTGACCGTTCCCCTACGGAAACCTCAGCTATACGAATTTAACACCCACAAGCTGCAGTCTACAGTATTTTTAACAAAAAAAAATAACATTTGATTTCTAGCTAGCTATTATGTTTAATTTCATCGCCACTTATTTCAATTTTGCAGACCTCACTACTTGGAATAGCTTACCAGTACTGAAATCTGCCTCTTGTGGATTAAAGTTAAGATAAATTTTGAGCATATGTGCAAGTCAGACGGTTCCGATACAGAAGATATGCACCAAGGTGCCGTGCCCATGATGGTTGATAAAAGTGCCGTTTTTGTAATCGATCTATCTTTTGTTAAGCATGAAGACATCGCCGCCGATGATTGTGGAGTGTATGGAGGCCATTCTTGTCCCTTGGTAGCTGTAGAAGTAGATTTAGATGGTGGTGGTAATTTAGGACAATCGGTAAGGACCTTGAGCAAAGAAGATGAAGTACAGTCTAGCTCCAGAAAGGTCCGTCGGTTTCTCGTTCGGCGCCAATATAGTTGGCATAAATTATGTAAAGACTACAGACGCATATAATCACCAAGGTTGAAGAAAATAACAAATTGCTACGTTAAGCCGTTGTCCAATACATAGTTAAAACAAAGGACACATCAAACCTCTTTGTGAAACCTCGTGGTAACAGTAACAAAAAAAACAAGGAAGCGTACTTTCGAACGAAACCCAGCGTATTAGCGAATGTTAGAGAGATTGGTCAGAAAGGTAGTGCGAAAGAGATCATCACTGAAATGGAGAGCAAAGTAGGCGATGTCAAAACTGTCCCCTCGCAATCCTATCTACCTAGAGATCATAACCAGGTGTATAAACAAGTGAGAAAAGTTAGCGGACGAATAAAGTCGAGAAGCACTGGGCCAGCAGCTGCACCTGATTTCACAACGTTGTTGTCTTTACAGTACTCTGGGTCCTTCCTTAGGAATGTGAGTTTCTCAGTCAGGTCAGGTAAGAAGAACATGAAACGGGCAGCACCAAACACATTTGCGGCATCCGACACGTGCATGCAATGGATTAAACGATTTTGTACAGGAACAAAAACATCAGCAGTAGCGGGAATCGACATGACGTATAAACTTGGTCCGTTTTATTTAACCACCATGACCTTTCCCAACCCTATGTTCGTTCTCAAGTCCAATGGTCAAAGGCACCCGACCACACTAGCCGCAATCATGACCTCGGTAACCAAGGAGAAACAAAATTACGAGTACATGGCCAGATCTCTTAAGGCAGAACGCATACATTCTTTGGCTTATGGTACAGATGGCGAATGTGCGATGGAAAGTGGGTTTGAGGAAGTCTTCCCGATAAACGATGGATGTTCGGGTTCAAATATCCATCTGCGATGTTTTGACCATGTTAGAGAAGATATAAATGAAAAGTTGCGATCACTGAAGGTTATAAACGAGCAAGAAAGAAAATAAATCATCTTTGACATTTTGGGAAAAGAGCATGGTGGAACGAGAATAATGGGTTTGGTCGACTGCGAAACACAAGAAGAATTCGACCAGAATTACGTTAACAGAGAAAGCAAGTGGCCCGGGGACTTCCAGACGTGGATGACGACAAAGAGTGGACGTATACGATCTCTAAAAGAAACCCTCAAGCAATGTATGCTGAAGAACGTGAGAACTGCTGCTGGATTAGGCGATCCTCCCAACAAGTGGTCGAATCAAAGGACAGAATCATTGAACGTCATAAAAGAAGCAAATCATTGCCAAACAACTGATCAAGTATCTATCCACGAGATTGTTGAAACTAAAGTTATCAAGAAACAAGAGAGCGAGTACATTAAAGCGATCTACAATACAGGAGAATGGTCAAGAAAGACAGAGGAGCAAAGGAGGGAATATGTGAAGAAAGTCCTTAACTGTGATATAACTGGTACTAGTGCCGAACAAGGCGGACCAGAACGACTAATTACCAAGAAGTTGTCCAATGACCTTTCAAGTTCTGGAGTTCAAAGCGTTGCTCCTGGTCTTCTTAACCAAATATGGCACCAAGCGGAGATAATTCTATCCTACCACGATGTAATCAACCTTGATAATGGTGTCGTCTATTGTGTCACAGAATTTGGTACAAGCACAAATATGAGAGTACTGAATGGAGGTAATGTCATCTGCCATTGTAGACATGCTAACAGGTTGATTTTGTCAGCACACACTTGTTGTGGCTGATACAATGGGAATCCTCTCCAGTTTCCTGTCAAAGTTGTGCACAGTGTCTTGGCAGGCTTGTGCACAGTGTCTCCTGAGGGTTGGTTTTGTGATATGTTTGAGTTGCTGAGCTTCGGTTCAACTGTTGTGCCTCTGAGGTACGTCCTGTTGCGTCTATAGCTACAACCATTTACTTCTACAATGTAACTGTGCCAGGTGAGGTAGTTTATTGCTTGACAGACCCGTGTTTCCAGTCGTTTTGAAGCTGTTGTGGGTGCGCTTTTACCATCACCGGTTGGCCAACAATTATAGCTTTGGAAGTGGTTTAGCGCTTCTATCATGTTATAACTTGGCACGTTTGCGTCTCTGGACAACTTGGGCCGTGACGTTTGTTTGGACCTCAGGTTGGTATAGACTGTGGCTGCAGGGCAGGAACGATCTTGTTCGGCGTGACATAAGTCTTTGTGCTGGTGAGTTTGTCAGACCAGGTGTAGATGCATTTCTCCACTCAATAGTATGGATTTCCACACATCTCTTTTCTCCTTTCTTGCTCTTTTGACGTTGTTCTTCATGATGTCAGTTACTGCCGATTCTACCTTTCCATTTGCTTTATGATATGATGTGGACTTGTGGTCACATGATTGATGTTCCAATCTTTTGTGAAGGTCTCAGTTGAATTCTTGTGAATAGTAGTTGCTTCCGTTGAATTGTCGGTTATCAACACGGCTGGTGACCCGTGTGTTGCAAGAATGGGCTTTATTTTCTTGAGGGCTGTTGTGGTCATGTTGGGTAGCTCGGCAACTTCAATGAAGCCGTAGTAAAGATCCACTAGAATGACGAAGTGTTGTCCGTCTAGCTCAAAACAGTCGCTTGTTACAGCTTGCCATGGTAGTTGCGGTATTGGATGAGTCATCATGGGTTCCTTCTGGGATGCAGGTTGTGCTGCTTGGCATGTTTCACAGTGACTTTGAGCTTCGGTGAGGTCTGTTGTTATCATTGGCCAATACATTTCTCTGGTTGTGTTGAGTGTGTATTGGATCCCTAGATGGGATGCATGAACGAACTCTGTTGATCAGTTCTTTTCTCATAGAGGTTGGTATAATGATTCTGAGTAATGTAAAAACGTGAGTTGTCACTGATTTAGGTAAAAAATACTGTATTTACCGGGACGTTTCGGATGCGTACTGCAACCTTCATCAGCTAGATGTAATGATATGGCGTCTAGGGAATATATAACGCTAGGTGTGATCACTTAAGAATGTTGTAGACTTTAGGGAAATAGATGTGTTCATTAATATAGTTACTTTCCCGCATGGAATGCCAAGCTTCAAGGACCAGTCTTTTGTTCCATTGACTTTCACGATCGATGATTTTAACACCATCAAAGTCAAAATCGTGTTGTGTTTGTAGATGATGTTGTACCAGCTGTGAGTCCAAGTTGAAAAAGGTTTTGGTATGTTCTTTTATCCCTGGATGTTTGTCCAACATAGACTTTATTACATTCCTTGCAGTTGATACGGTAAACGATAATGATTCTGGTTCCTCTGTAGGCTAGTCCATTGTGAATGGTTAGCTCGTCTCTGTAAGGCCAATATTCTCGAACACAGAGTGGCAAAACAGTTAACTTTGTACTCAATAAATCTTGTGGACATATATGGTGATTGTCGGAACAGAAAATCCCAAAATCCAACTGAAGTTTTCAAAACGAAAGGTCGCGATGCAAGGATTGTTGCTGTTAGTTACACATGTCAAACTATTCGTCTTTACAACATAAATTTCGGTATTCTCACATCGGTACTCGTAGCTAAATCTCTTGCTTTTGGCCGTAAAATTCAAGGCCAAAGACAGTTTTGAACTTTTATGAGCACGCGTTTTGTATAAAACGTATAGATTTGTAATACATATATTTATAATAAAATAACCGTTGAGTTTTTAAATAATTTAAAGCTACAAGAATCAATGTCATAATATAAGCACCAGTCATATCTTCACTGTATGTAGTGTATATACTGTACTTAAATCAGTAGTTTATAGGTTTATGGCAATTATGCACACATCGTGAGTTTTACGTCAAATACAATTCGGCGACAGAGTACAGAGGTATGTAGTGATATTTTCGACTGCCATTCGCCCACTCAAAGTCAAACAACATGATAAAAGTCTGCACGTTTCTGTTCAAAGCAGTGAACACACGTCCGTTGAACCATGTGCCCTTAGTAGTAGTTTTGAGCATGCGTGGGCACATTCAATCAGCATTCAACAATTATTTTGTGCAGGAAAATACAAAAAGATTGACAGGTCCGTGCGTGGGCACATTCCCCGCTCTTTTATGTCATCATCACGTCATAATTAATATACTGCTCATCATTGTAATGTATTGTAATTTTCCTGTAACCAGTTATTTTACTATGCCATTCACGGCCTCGTGCAGTAATTTTACTTGTTATCTAAATCCATACAAATTACCAAATATGGTTTATCAAGCATCGATCTGTTGATGCGCAAGTTTATAAGGTGGTGCCACTGCGATTATACATTCCCAGACAATCGGCAATTGCATCATTCTGCGATTTGCTTCAGTCTCATCAAGTCTGACCATCGCATCGTAGTACCAGTTGTACTTTACTTCAAGTTTTCCCTTGTTTTAATTCTACTTTTCAAGGTAAGGAAACATTTTCCTGTTGTGCTATTTTAACACTATTATTATTATTATTATTATTATTATCATTATCATTTTTGGGCGGATTCCATCCTTTCCCAGTTGATAGTTATAATGGGGGCGGTTCTCATTCTGGGGCATTCCTTTGTTAAACGTCTGCGTAGCGACCTGGGTGCAAACGTTAATTTTAATGCCTCTGTCAGTGTCACTTTATGTGGTGTTGGCGGTCGAACGGTACCAAATTTGCGCACATATGACATGCATGTCATCCGTCGCCTTAAAGGAGAACTGTAGCCTAAATTTATCTTTAATTAAAAACAAAGAGAATGCTGCGTACATTCATTTTCTAAATGAATTTCCAATTGTTTTTATTTTTTTGGAGAAGAAACTTGAGTTTTAACTGGCCGTCTCTTTAAAAACCTCTCAGTCGTTTTCGCTTCTAATATAAATATCTCCCAAACTCTAGCTAATGAAAGACTATATCAAGGTTATTACTAAAACGGGTTTGGTTTGCTTCAAAATATTTTTATTTTATTTTATTTTATTTTTTGAAATGATTCCGTCTGAGAGCTGGTCAAGAGGTCAAATTTGCATGAAATTATGCACTTCTTTACGGCGCTGTACAAACTTCGTCTCGCATTATGCAGCGAAACTTTTTATATCATGTTGTAGATAAATGTATCTAGTTTGTCTAGAGGTAAAGCGTTATTCAATCGGTTCAGCCGTTTATGAGAAAATTAGTTGATAATTAACCCCACTAAGATCTAACTGAACGGCGGCTCAAAATTACCCAACTTTACTCGATTATTTTGCAAAAGTGGCACCTCGCTGGACTCTCTCATTGACACAATCGGATTGAACATCGTTTCATTTACACAAATCTGTCAAAACCTGTGTACGTTTTGGATATTTCAAAAGTAACGACAATTTCAGTTGGTGCATGTTAGAAGATTTACGAATATTAATTAGGTGCAATATCATAGCAAAATTTGTTTTGCTATGATTGACACTGATAAGCCGAAGTTATCGGACTTTGTCTTTGTTATTGATCATTCAATTTATTTTAAAATATTATCTCATTATGTCAGTGTTTTCAATTGTAACTAGTATTGTTCTGTAATTATTGTAATCAGAAGATATTGTATCTAGTGGGCCAAATTGGAAACCAGTATTGTTGTATTGCTGTATTTGTAAACCCACTCAAAATAAAGATTATTATTATTATGTTACTTTGTTAGACCCTGTGTGTCGTTAAATTGTTGAGATCTTGTTATCTCGTTAATGGTTGAGACTTTTCTCTCGATTATTGTTGCGACTGTATTGTCGCGTTGTTGTTAGGACTTGCCATTAATTGCGTCCACAATTTTGTCTATTTAAGGCATCGGCGGCCTCAGTGGTCCCGTGATCGAAAACCGGCGATTTTGTACCACACGGTTTTTGTTTTAAATTTCAAACATTCTTGTTTCAAATGCGACGGCGAACACCGGGCCACATCTTGCAATTTTCGTCCCCCCAAGCAGAGAGTCATACAAACGGCCCCTGGCTGCCAAGCAGCACATCCAGTCTTCCAACGCCAGTAAGAGCGCATAGATTACTACATTTGCTAAACGGTTACGATCCCACGCTGGGTCAGAGGCCACCCCTCAACGTATCATATTTTTCTGTCGCTTTTTACCGGCTCGGCTAAGTAATTAAGACTGGGGATGAGTAACTTGTAGACCGGAAGTCTAGAGAAGGAATAATGCAGGACTGTGACGGGTGGTAAGAGTTAAAATTTCGCCATGGTTTGAAATATGGCGGCAACTTCTGGAGAGAGGTAAGCATTGGTTTTATTTCGGTGTTCTCGGTTTTAAAATCGGACTAATATTTAGTGAGATATGACCTCTAGTAAATTTGGCTTGATATTGAGTTCGTAGAGGAGAATGACGGATTTTTATCTGAGTTTAGAATATTTTTCTTTGCTTCTTTGACAAAATAATCAAAAATCTAAAACGATACGATTCGAGATTGATTCCTCTGCTTCAAGAATATTGTCGAATTATCTCTCTGTCTTTGGAACTGTATTTTTTAGACCAAGCGTTTTAGATACAACTGTCACACAATCACGCAAACGAAAAAGATTCCCGATCGGCGAATACGCACGACAGAAGAAGATAGCGAAAGAACAGCTTGTTGAAGAAAAAGTGGATACTCAACAAAACATCAAGCTTCTACGTTCTAAATTGAAATACAGAAAAGAAAAGGTAATCTTAGTTGAGATAAATGATACAATTTATATATATTTTCAAAGCATATGCAAAGCAGGAAATCAGATCTAAATAGTGTATCTAAATTATCATTATGTTATATATTAAGTTAACTAAAAATATATTTATTCTTGATAAAATGCATATATTTTGAGAAATAAATGATAGGTTCATTTTATGGTGATTGAGCATTGAAACAAAACTACATTTGTATTAAATGTCGCTTTAATACTAATATAAATAAATATTAATAATGTTTTTATTTGATAGGAAACATATATTATTAATGACCTTCAAAAGTTAGGTCCTTTAATTGACGAAAGGGCCCATCGAAAGCCAAATATATGTAGCCAAATCCAACCTGGCAATAATCATCGCCTACAATTGGGAACTGGTCAGCAATCAAGGCGCAAGGCCAAAACCCTGGCAGCTATACAGAACATCCATTGTAGCAGCACAGCTGAGCAGTCAAACAAAGCAATTGTAGATGGCCTGTGGACAACATTTGTGACTGAAGTTCCAGAAAAAGAGCTCAAAAGTTATTTAACCACTTCAAAAGTATGCATAGAAAGGACCATGCCAGCTATTGTGAGACAGAAAGTCCAAACGTTTGAGGGGAGCAATAAAAATTGTGTTAGAAGTGTTGGTGTGTTATACCAAGGTGGGCTAATTAGCAAAAGAAAATACCAAGCAATTAGAAATAATGATAGTTTAAAGAGCTCATATGTTATGAATAATAATTGTGCCCCTCGTATTGTCCCTATAACAAATTAATCAAGTACGTTAACAACATAGATATTGGAAAATTTATAAGTTAGAAGAATTAGCAGACTCACTTCAGAAGCCAAAGGTTAATGGTGTATATAAACATTTAGAGGAGTTGTTGTTGAGAATGAGTCAGATGTACTTAAAAGTATTGCCAGTGGTCGATATAAAATGGTTTAATGGTCAGGATGGTTGCTTCTATGTTGCTATTGGGGCAGATGGTGCCCCTTTTGGGAAGGATGACTCAGCAACTGCATTTTTGGTAAGTTTTTTGAACATTCTTGATGGGGTAGCTAGTTGTAACAATAACTTTTTACTAATGGGTTCAAATTGCTCTGAAACTCACCTTTTGATGTTTTCATATGTCCAACATGTTGTTGCTGAAATGGAAGCTATATAAGCTAAAGAGTATGTAGTATTGGGTAGAAAAGGTACATTTCGTTGTAGATTAATTCCAGCAGATCAGAAATGGCATGCCTGCATGCCTGGAGGTGAGCTCAGTAATGCAGCCACTTTTTTGTCTACTTATGCAAATGTTTCTAGTGCTAGTTCTCAGACAAAGGGAGGTAGTATTGGTGACAAAACCTGCACATGGCAACCCTGGAGCTATAAGAAGCGCTTAGAAGTAGCTGATCAGGTGAGTATCTTCAAAGCCAATAATAAGTTAGGTGAAAATTGCTCTACATCTGAGAGATCAAAGGTTACTAAATTCATAGCTGGTAAGAGCTCCCGTCAGGAATTCAAGCCTTTCTTAGGAAAGTATATTGACAATGCAATGCCTGACCCTTTGCACAACACAGACAATGCATGGCAGAAATAGCATTTACAAGTTCTTTTTATAGCTCTGAAGCTTGTGAAACCAGAGGTTATAAAAAAGTCTGAACTCCCCGATGATTGTGTATTTGTTAAATATTTAAATTGTCTTGAGACCACAGTGAAATGTGGAAGACTTCTAAAAAACATAATTAGATGGTTTAATGAAAACAAATCTGGAATCAAGGCAAGTGAATTTTCTTACAGGTTTACTGGTAAGAAAGTAAGTAAGTTGTTTTGCTGGAATTTCATGTACATAATATCTACAATTCTTGAACAGCAAGGACTCGATGAGAAAACAAAGATCACATTATACTCCCTTGCATTTCATGGTCTTACTCTTAGAAACAGTGTGTCTTTGTTTAGCAGGGTAGAAGTATCAGGCCAAGACATAAAAATGCTAAAAGAAAATTGTTCTTTGTATTTTAATGCTTGTGCTATTTTTGATACTAAAGCTAGTCAGACTGCATGGACTATTGGGTATGCTATTACATATCACACTGAGATGTTGTTCAGTGATTTTGGATATGGTCTAGGTTTGAATACTACCCAAAGAAGGGAAGCCAAACACACAAAATTGGCAAAGTTTGCAGAAAATACAATTAAGCCAAAAAGATGGGAACAAGTAATGAAACATGATTTCATTACCAACATATGGTTGAAAGAACAGCATCCAGCTAGTCAGAGCAGCCCTAAGACCAAAAGGAGTACAGGTAATCAGTATATCCCTGAACATTGTTTTCTAGATAACTACTGTTTTTGTGGTCTTAGTAAAGAAGTTGGTAAAACCATGTGTTTAATATGTTCCAGTGACATAATGAGTAAAATATGTTTGTGTGATCAATGTTATTATGGCTATGTCATCCTTTGAAATATATTTTATAATAAAAAAACCAATTGGATTGGCACAGCTTTAGAATACCCACCTTGGTCAATAGATCACAGAATTACTGAACTTCAAAATGTATAAACACATTTATCACACCAGAAGTAAACTCAGTTGTTCTACCTGATTAGGCGGGTATTCTAGCAGATATTGAAGATATGATGTTAATTAACAATAACAATTAGCCATTTAGACTGAATAGAAACATTGATATAACTAGCATTGTTTAATTAGTTTTAATATCAGTGTTTCACAAAGGGCAGTTTATTCCAACAATATGAACATATTTATTTATCTAAAAATAATATTGACAGCTATGTAAAGAGTCTATGTAATGATTGTAAGCCCTAATTTAAGTATTTAATTATATAATCACAAATTACATGTATATAGTCTGAACCGTGTCTGAACTAGCATGTCCATCAACAGCTGATTTTCTGGATTCTGGATTCCTTCGGGGATTCTCAATTAATTTTAAAGGGTCAATCTCGGAAACGGTAACTAAAAACATGTCCTCGGCCTTAGAGCAACCTGATGTTGTAGATGTTAAGCTAACAAAGGAAATTGAGGCTAGTAGAATTGTGGGTCCTTTAAATCGTGTTCCTTTTCCTGAAATTCGTGTGTCACCGCTAGGGGTTGTTCCCAAGAAAAGCCCTGGCAAATTCAGACTAATTCACCACTTGTCATACCCCAAGGGCTTCTCGGCTGTTTCACAATTGAGTGTACCAACTTTTGTTGCCTATGTTACAGGCTTGGCATTAAAATGTTATGGCAGGCAGAGTAATCAGTGTTACATCAAGTTAATTAGATGTTGCTACTGAGCAAAACAAAACAAAAATGATGGAAATCGGTTAACATTTGGTTGAGATATCAAGGTTTTAGTGGTGCAAATTGGCCAAATTATGGTGTTACGTGACATTCATATTTAGACAAATAATGAAGCTTTAAAATAATTATCAAAGTAACTTTTAAAATATTTTTATTTTATTTCTGATTGTACTTTACTATGACATTTTGTGTTGGCCTTTGACTTGGAGTGATATTACACTTTGATTTACACTCAACCGCATCTTATTCAGAAACTCCCTATTGTTACGGATTTTCAGACTTTTTACTGTAACTTTTTAAAAAATATCAAAATTGAGTTTCTTTTAGAGTCAGCTAATCAGATTTGTGATATAAAGTTAACTTAAATTAGGTTTATAATATGCAATAATATTGAACATCAATGAACAATTCTGTGTCACACTATAATTTCTTTTAAAATGAGTTTTGGCTTTCCGGCAAATGTTGTAGTGTCCGTGACCCCCTCCCCCCCCTGTAAACTCTGTAGCTGTTACGTATTATCAGCTACCAAAGTTATATATGTTATGGTTTGAGTTGTCATACAAAATTTATAAATACATTTGGTTGATATCAGCTATCAATAAGAAAATAGCTTGCAATATATCATCAAATGTAGTGTCCGTACCCCCTGTAGTGTCCGTACCCCATAAATTATGAGGCATCGGTTTTCAATGATTGGAACATCATAACTCATTCGTTTGTTGAATCTAATAGTAAATCATTGTAAATCAAGGACAAAATCTGTAACTGCAATGTAGTTGTGGTTAGCAGTCACCCCATTGCATGAAAATGAGGCTATTGTGCTAATGAGATGGTCAGCTGTCTTCCCACTGAATTTTGCAATAATTTTATGTAAAACTTCAAGTCATATTCCACCTCTCTTGAGAAAGTCAGTTGAAAATGGACAATAGAACTAGAAAAAGAAAGAAATAAAGTTTAGATGAAACACATGTGAAACTCACTTAAAAAGCACTGGTACAGGGCAAATGTGAGGAACGATCTTCCCCACCTTATTGAAGCCCGCAGAAAAGACTGTGAACGAAAAAAGAAGAGTAGGGAAGCCAAAAAGAAGTACCTTCAGCAACATCCAAAGCTAAAGCAGGCAGAAGAGGAGAGAAAAAGGCTTGCCATGATAAAGTATAGGCAAAAGAAAAAGGAAACTCATCAAAACTATTGGTTGGAAATAGTAAAGCAACAGCAGCAAAGAAGCGGGAAGCCAGGAGGAAAAACGGTATAAGAAAGCAAGAGGTGGCTAGAAAAACACATATTCAAGAACACAAGAAAAAAAAAGAAGTTCTAAGAGTACAGGCTTGGCGGATGAGGATCAAGTTTCAGGAAAACGCCACACATGGCTCTGATAGTAATGATACAGACACCCAAGAAAAGTCTCCTTTCACAGCACCATCTTCTGAAAGACGAGCAGTCAGCAAAACAAAGAAAACGTTGCCCAAATCACCAGTTTACAGAAGCTCCTGCAATCTCCATCTTCAAAGAAGGCACTTGAGAAAAAAGGAGTGCTAACAACAACTGAAACACGAAGGAGCCTTGTGATGAGTAAAGGTGTAATGCAGTCTCTTGCGCAGCAAATAAATGGCAAAATACACTGGAGGAGCAACAGCATCAAGGAGAACTGCACATACTATCCTAAAGGATATTGTGAACAAGACAGGTAAATATGGGATAAAAACAGCAGTAAGAAGAAATCTGAAGATTAGGAGAGTTCAGCAGGCAAAGACACAGCAATCCCAAGAGTGGTGGAAGCCACAGATTAGGAAAAAGAGAAAAGACAGTGTTCCAGATGAAGTAAATGAAAGAGTGAAAGCCTTCTATCTCAGTCCAGAAATAAGCAGAGAAGTGCCTGATAAACGAGCTGTGATCAAGATCAAGAACAAGTCTAAAGTAGTTATTGTACCAAGGCATTATATGTCTATGTCTATGCATGATGCATTTGCTATGTACAAGCAATCATATCCGGAAGACAAGCTGGGCTTAACATCATTCTTCAAGATACGCCCAAGTGCAAGTGAAAAAGATGTCTGAGACAAACAGGCGTACATGCTTGTGCCAAAAATGCTGTAATGCATCACTAAAGGCTGAGGCTCTCAAGAAGTTCACCAATGCAGAGTGCAAAGAGATGGCCAACACTTTGATAACACCTAAACGAGATGTTGTCAAAGCCACACTCTGCAGAACATCCAAGAGCAGTATGTCTTAACAAAACCTGCAGAGATTGTGGTCCCCAACTACTTATAGTCCACTATAAGGAATTGGTTACCCAGAACAAACACAAAGAGATCACATGGAACAAGTGGGAGTACATAACCATAAACAAAGGAGAGTCAGCTAAAAGGGTTATGTCTTGTGTGACCAAAACAACTTCACTGGATGATTTCATGAAAGAATACATGCAGGATCTGGATGACCTCCAGAGTCATTTGTTTAGGGCTGACTGGCAGCATCAACAAATGAAACTGTCCATTGAAGACTTGCAGAAATATGAAGCCTGCCTATGTATGGATTACGCAGAAAATTATCAGTGTAAGTTTCAACACGAAGTCCAGTCTGCTTTCTTTGAACATAATCAGGTTACTCTTCACCCCATGATGGCCTATTACACCCAGGATGTTGAAAATCATACTCTCCCAGTAAAGCATGCAATCATTGGTATCACAGATGATCATCAAAAAGGAGCTTGTGGAGTGAAATAATTTGAAGATGCTGCCATAAAGGTTATCGAAAGGGAAAAAGGAGCCAGTCTCCACAAAGTGCATGAGTTCATTGATGGCTGTGCTAGCCAATACAAAGGAAAGAATGCCTTCTATGATGTTTCACAAAGAAAGAAACCTGAGATCATTCGAAATTTATTTGAAACCAGTCACGGAAAGTCAGTCTGTGATGGCCTTGGTGCAGTTGTCAAGGGGGAGTTGCTGCCAGGCAGTTGTAAGTGGGAAAGTGGGAAGGAATTCCTATGTGATGCATGGGATATCATGAAATTTTGTGATAAAAAATTACATGTCCCACACAAGATTGTAGCAGCAGCAGATGGTAAAAAGCACATACCGAAGAGAGAGTTCCTATTTGATGTGGACAGGGTTCGGCCAGAAGTTAAAACCCTATTAGGAACAAGAAAATTACACTGTGTGAGAAGCAAAAGCCAAGCATTACATCTAGATGCGAGACTCCTCAGCTGCTACTGTCTAGGCTGCAGGCAGGGAACACATTGCCAAAATGAGGAATATGTCACATCATGGGAGCCAAAGCAACTGCAGCTGCTGAAGCCCACTACTCAGAGAAACAAAAAGAACAACGATGCAAGTACATGTACATCTCCTGCAAAAGCTGCAAGTCCAAAAATAGTGAATGGAGATTTTGTTGCTGTCAAGTTACATGGTGTGAGATCCTTTAATACACATGTATACATGGCAGAGGTAATTTAAATTAAAGAGGATGGAGAGGAGGCCCATTTCAGATTCATGAAAAAGTGTGGTGAAGATCTCTACATCTGGCCAACTGCAAAAGATGAGTCCTGGGAGCCAGCAGAAAACATCATATGTGTGATGGGATACCCTGAACTAGTCAAAAAGAGGGAACAATTTCGTTTTTCGGTAGAGGATATGGCCAAAGTAAAATCATATACGTGTATGTGAGATGGATTATTATCTTTTTTTTTTCTTTTTCATTCACTAGAAGCTAATGCAGCTTTTTCTTGGCATTATCAATATGAAATTGGTGTCATTGTATGATTTCCTTTATTTGATAACAACATAATAGGCGTTTTTATACTATAAGTCTGTTGCTGTAGTGTCCGTACCCCCAAACAGAGGATGGGTACAATTATTTTTTTGCAGATTCCTGAATGTTTGATATGAGTGCACACTGCCTTAATTGTATCAACATAGATAACACTAACCTATGACGTTAGACTATGATTGAATGTCATTGTTTGCAAGCCATAAATTAAAACATTCTGTTGTCTTAAAATCATTGACTTTTCACAATTCTACGCAAAAGTAATCTAAGTAATGATTTTCCTGACTATTGAAGCCCTAAGTAACAGAATATGGCACAATATTAGCATGTAAGTACTGTCTTTATATTTTTGTAGTATACACAAATGTCCAAGTCACCTTACAATGATTAGGTTATTGTAAATAATCTTTTTTTTTCTAACGGAAATAAGACAGCTTGTGCAGAGATATTTCAACACAAGACAGCTAAGGCAAGTGACAAAATACAGAGCAGGTTCTTTTCATGAAAATTGTAACTTGATTTTGGACCCTAAGTGACCTCCAGATTGTACACTCAATTGTGAAACAGCCGTTCTCTATCAATGATGGAATAATAGACCCGGAGTATACACGCGTAACTTATGCTACAATAGAAGATGCAATTCGTTACATTAAGAAATTAGGACCTGGCTGCTTTCTAGCAAAAAAAACATATTAAGAGTGCTTTCCGTATAATCCCTCTTCACCCCAGTGAATATTATCTTTTGGGTATGGTATGAAACGACTTGTATTATTATGATCGGTGTATGCCCATGGGCTGTGCTAGCTCTTGTCGGACATTTGAAATCTTTAGCACAGCTGTTGAATGGATCGCCCGTAATAAGTTGAATATTGATCTTATGTTGCATTTGTTAGATGATTTTTTATTGATTGCTCCGTTTAAGGATATTGGTTCTAAGCAGCTGGATTTATTCCTGCAAATGTGCTCCTATCTCGGCATTCCCATAGCACAAGAGAAAACGTTTGGCCCAGCTACTACACTGTCATTTGCAGGCATTGAGCTAGATACTATTCGTTCAGATGCTCGTTTGCCACAGCATAAAATTGAGAAATGCACGGCTCTTATATCCGACTTTTTGCGTCGTAAAAAGGTCAGTTTAAAGGAGATTCAATCTTTGACTAGCCTCTTAAATTTTGCTTGTTCCGTCATAAAACCGGGCCGTGCATTTCTTAGACGCTTAATTGATCTATCAATAGGATTAAGGTCAGTCCACCACTTCATTCGTATCACTAGGGAGGTTAAACAGGACCTCCAACTGTGGCTTTCCTCTTTGTCCCAATTCAATGGAAAGTCTTTTTTCCTCGATGATTTGTGGCTGAATTCTTCCAAGTTAAATCTGTTCACCGACGTTTCTGGCGCTTTAGGCTTCGGGGCTATTTTCGGCAACAAATGGTGCAATGGTGAATGGCCTGATAGCTGGAAGCATAGAAATATCGCTATATTGGAATTATATCCGATCGTCTTGAGTCTGTACCTGTGGTGTCACGAGATAAAGAACCGCTGCATTTTGTTTTTCACTGCTAAGTTCTCGTGTATGTCATCAACAAGCAATCGTGCAGAGATAAGGATCACATGTTTTTCATTTGTAAACTGGTTTTGATCTGCTTATCAAACAACTTAGCTGATGCTTTATGTAGCTAGAAGGTCCAGACTTTTAGCAGACGTTTAGCACCCTTACACATGGATCGCTGCGCAACAGACATTCCTCTTCACTTGCAGCCTCAGAATTGGCAGCCATAGTGAGACAATTAGTGCAATCGAGTCTTCGGCCGTCGTCCTTGCCTACATACAAAAGGTCGTGGCATTTATTTTACCAATTTTTTCATACTACTTTTCCAGGGGTCACAGTACCACTTCCCATTTCACCACCATATTTAGCACTTTCCATTGCTTACTTGTATGATCGTAATTACGCTGCTTCGACTGTCAATACTTATATTTCGGCCATTATATACTCGCATAAGCTTTTTGGCATCTTTGAACCAACCAAAACATTTTTCATTGTACAGATGCTTAAGACTGACTTGCTAGAATTGTCACCTGCGATATGTAAGATAGAAAAATCGAAAATGTTCATACTATGTCAGAAGAAAGCCCTTAGGAAACCTAACACAATGGTATGAGTTTGATGTCCAAACGATATTTTCTCGGTGATTTTTGAGGAAATTTCATATTCGGGGGTTCATAGCTTATAAAGTTTTTACCTAGATCAGATAAGTATCACTTCTAATTGGTGTTAGAATCAGTACAAACAAGAAATCTGGAAACCCGAATTTTTTTCAAGTTTTTTAGCACAACCCATTTTCAGCATATTTGATCAGTTGCAAAATTAACAACTTTCGAGGCTTAAAAAAACCAATTGGTACATGCAATGGCCAAATAATTTTATACACCATGAATCAAGCATTATCCCAACTGCAATTTCACGAAATAAAATTCTTGGGCTCTTTAAATCCAAATGCTCTAGAGCACCTAATGTTCGTACCACTTTCACAAATCTTGTCATCTTTTGAAGCTAAAAATAGCATGTGAAATTGACAAATCGTTTCAAAACAATTCAAAATCTGGTCTCATTCAAACATTTTATTGCTTTAAACAAGCCACTTCATCTATAAAAAACTTTTCAACTAAACAAAGATGATAGTAATGCAGTTTATGGACATCAGTGAAACGCATCCCTGCATGTGACACAAGTTCCATATCAGACGATTGAATCGCTAGAATACAAGTATAAAACATCCGTGATTATTAAATATGTACCTGATAAAGCCTATTAGACACATATCCGTACGTCATAAATAATCAATAGCCGTGAAGAGTGACTTGAGTTTCGTGCATTCATTTACTGGCCCAGCGGTGAACAGGCTGGTCAGTTAACACAGGGAGCCCATTCATGCGGGAAATAACCACGGGAGAAAAACTAGGTCAAACCGCTGAATGCAAGCCAATGGACAAAATAAACCTATGTAAGAGGCATACTGTATAACGCCGACTGGACTGAGATTATCATGGACTGGACTGGACTGGACTGGTAGAGTCCGCGGACTCTGAATTTGAAGCTTTATCGGAATCTGATCTTGATAACTGAACGGCGTAGAATCCCCGGGCGTAGAATGGGCAGCGATTCATAGCCTGTGAAATTATTATGAAGCTCACATAGCTTTACTTCAAGTCTAAACCGAAAGGCATTAGGTTTTTGGTGTGTTATATGATGGATTTCCTACGTATAGGCACGTACCAGGTCGACAAAGAAATGTGTCCACGACTCCACGCTACATACATATATACATAAACTTTATTAACCTGTCGCAAACTTCTAGCGTATACGACAAGTAGTACACTATTCGGGGACACTTAATTGAAATACAATTACAAATAGAAATAGAAATATGAAAAAAGTAGCTACTCCCTAGCCATGCCATGCTTAATCGTGTAAAGCCATTCATTGTAATTGTTATGTAAGCAAGTCTTTGCTTTGAATAAACCAGTCTTGTCCTAGCCTTCGTCCTTTGTAGTAGACTTGTAGTTGTCCCTAGTTCCTACGGAGCCCCGTAAGGGCCATCAACAAACAATAATTTCATGGAAGAATATCGCGCGATACTGTGTTTCTATCGCGCGATAATTCGTTGTAATCTCGCGATAATTATTTGTAATCTCGCGATAATTCGTTGTTATTGTGCGATAATTCGTTGTTATCGCGTGATACTGTGTTTGTGCGATACTTTGTTATTATCGCGCGATAATTCGTTGTTGTTGTGCGATACTGTGCTTCTATCGCGCGATACTAATTTGTTATTATCGCGCAATAATTCGTTGTTATCGCGCGATAATTCATTGTTATCACGCGATACTTATCGCGCGATAATGATAATGATTGTATATGTAATACGTTACTAATTCGACATGTCAGCAGACAACATGGTGGCGAACACACTTGTTCGATCTTCTTCGTTGTACATTTCTTGTACTTCCCTCTATAAATTTTGCTTTACAAGGGTACAGGAAATTATAATAAAAGATAAAGAATGAATGAAGCTAAGAAAGGAAATGAAAACTATGAAAATAAAGTAAAAATATATTTTGTGTGTGTGCAGACAGTGGAGGGGAGGGTCTAAAAGTTTGTACCGGTAACGTACTTGTCAGAGCTACATTACATAGTTCTGAACTTTCCAGTCTTTGTAATTATTAATTGCATATTTATGAAGAATATTCCTGATTCTTTTCTTCTTCTCTGACACAGTTTATGAAGCAAAACAATACATTGTAAACTAAATATATATATTAAATGTTACACCACCCGCCTAGATTAGCTTAATTGCTAAAGGGGGACTGTTCACAGTCTATATAGAAACACAGTATCACGCGATATTCTTACATGAAATTATTATTTGTTGATGGCCCTAACGGGGCTCCGTATGAACAAGGGACAACTACAAGTCTACACTACAAGTGGTTTATTCAAAGCAAATACTTGCTTACATAACAATTACAATGAATGGCTTTACACGATTAAGCATGGCATGGCTAGGGAGTAGCTACTTTTTTCATATTTCTATTTCTATTTGTAATTGTATTTCAATTAAGTGTCCCCGATTAGTGTACTACTTGTCGTATACGCTAGAAGTTTGCGACAGGTTAATAAAGTTTATGTATATATGTATGTAGCGTGGAGTCGTGGACACATTTCTTTGTCAACCTGGTACGTTGCCTTTCGGTTTAGACTTGAAGTAAAGCTATGTGAGCTTCATAATAATTTCACAGGCTATGAATCGCTGCCCATTCTACGCCCGGGGATTCTACGCCGTTCAGTTATCAAGATCAGATTCCGATAAAGCTTCAAATTCAGAGTCCGCGGACTCTACCAGTCCAGTCCAGTCCAGTCCATGATAATCTCAGTCCAGTCGGCGTTATACAGTATGCCTCTTACATAGGTTTATTTTGTCCATTGGCTTGCATTCAGCGGTTTGACCTAGTTTTTCTCCCGTGGTTATTTCCCGCATGAATGGGCTCCCTGTGTTAACTGACCAGCCTGTTCACCGCTGGGCCAGTAAATGAATGCACGAAACTCAAGTCACTCTTCACGGCTATTGATTATTTCTGACGTACGGATATGTGTCTAATAGGCTTTATCAGGTACATATTTAATAATCACGGATGTTTTATACTTGTATTCTAGCGATTCAATCGTCTGATATGGAACTTGTGTCACATGCAGGGATGCGTTTCACTGATGTCCATAAACTGCATTACTATCATCTTTGTTTAGTTGAAAAGTTTTTTATAGATGAAGTGGCTTGTTTAAAGCAATAAAATGTTTGAATGAGACCAGATTTTGAATTGTTTTGAAACGATTTGTCAATTTCACATGCTATTTTTAGCTTCAAAAGATGACAAGATTTGTGAAAGTGGTACGAACATTAGGTGCTCTAGAGCATTTGGATTTAAAGAGCCCAAGAATTTTATTTCGTGAAATTGCAGTTGGGATAATGCTTGATTCATGGTGTATAAAATTATTTGGCCATTGCATGTACCAATTGGTTTTTTTAAGCCTCGAAAGTTGTTAATTTTGCAACTGATCAAATATGCTGAAAATGGGTTGTGCTAAAAAACTTGAAAAAAATTCGGGTTTCCAGATTTCTTGTTTGTAATGATTCTAACACCAATTAGAAGTGATACTTATCTGATCTAGGTAAAAACTTTATAAGCTATAATCATTTTGTTGTATTTTAAGCCTCTCTGAAAACCGCCCTTCGTGACCCGCCAAACACGCCATGAACCCCCGAATATGAAATTTCCTCAAAAATCACCGGGAAAATATCGTTTGGACATCAAACTCATACCATTGTGTTAGGTTTCCTAAGGGCTTTCTTCTGACATAGTATGAACATTTTCGATTTTTCTATCTTACATATCGCAGGTGACAATTCTAGCAAGTCAGTCTTAAAGGCTATGGCAAGTTAGACTCAAGTCTTGACTGCAGGTTACCAATTACTATTCAAATTCTTCACAATATTTTGAATTCTGCATCATAATTCATTGCGAGCTGTGCTTATTCCAGGCTATGTGTTCTCTAGCATTTTATGCTTTCCTACGTGTTGGGGAAATGACAGTTGGTAACAAACACGCAAGTAATACTAACCTAACACTCCGTAACGTTACTAGGCTGGTTAATGCCTCTAACGAGACCGTATCCTTAAAGGTCATATTACTGACGTTTAAGCACAGCTACAACCGAACCCCATTCTCGTTGATCATAACTTGCCAGGATACACTTTGCCCAGTACAGCTTATCCTTGACTACCAAGTGCTCAGGGGCAACGCCCCTGGGGCACTTTTTATTAAATCTGGTTTTCCTAACACAAGGAAATATTTCTGGGACCTGCTTGCCCTCGCCATAGAGCAATGTGGTCTGAATCCTGCTCGTTACAAAGGTCATAGTTTCCGTATAGGGGCTGCGTCTCATGCTGCCGGTCCAGGAATGTCAGATGCGCAGATACGAGTGTTGGGTAGATGGAAGTCAAATGCCTTTTTGAAGTATATCCGCATACCTTCGATGTCTGCTTAGATTTCACTTATTATCTACTTTATATTCATAGTCACGTCATTTATTCCAAGTCAGTATTTGTCATGCATCTATGACTGATTAGCAGGTGCAGCAGTCATCGCATAAAAAAATACTACAGACTTTAATAACTAGTGTATTCAATTGATTTCACTCTCTCATATCCGACTGATTAGCAAGGGCAGCAGTCGGTTATGATATATATATAAATGTTCGTGTTCGTTCAGTGTTGCATTTCCTTTGGGTGGGGCAGTATCATAATTTCTTGTGATGCTTTTGCCGCTTCATTTGCCCTCACCTTTACTGGGCCAAATTTGTTTTGGTTACCATGACAACATTTGTAAATCTTTAATTTGATATTATGTACTAAAGCGGCTTTGGGAGATTTTCCCCCTCAGCCATTTTACTCCATCACCGAGTACTGTCGTTGCTCCATAGTTTAACACAGTAAACGAGCTCATTCAATGCAACACTGAATTTAGTGCAAAGATCAGGGGAAACGGGAAAATATAAATGTTATATATTTTTGGTCATATGTGATTGAATAGATTTGTGGATGGATTACTAATTATATTGTCACTGTTATTATAGAATGGAAAAAAGGAAAACAAGGTCGGTTCTGGTAAGTTAAATTTAATATAATCATGCATTATTTAGATAACCATTATTCAGATAAAAACACAGATCATAAGCCTAATGAATACACTAAAAGTAAAAATAGAGTGTGAGCCTTCTGGGCCATCGTATATTATAAACTAAAAAGTTGTTCCTGTTATGTTCTTTCTAGTGATTTTTATCAAGTCAGTCACAAAGTCAGGTTCTGGAAAACGAGTTTGGGACAAGGTGCAAGTCTGCTATTTGTTGTGGAAAACAATCCACAAAAATAGCACGACATTATCAACACGTGCACAAAAACGAGACTGAGGTAATATTATACTACATGTTATGTTATTTCATAGCATTGAAGGTACAATTATGATATTTCAATTATATTATTAGGTAGATAGTGTCTCCCAATTTGTACACTTTTTAGTCAGCTATGTATTTAAAGTGTATATGCAGTGAAAATTTTTATTTGATAAATTGTTAGACTTTTGTATTACTTTTAAGAGAAAAAAAGAATTTTTGAATTCGGTTCAATATGTTTCGAGATATTCACGATTGAATATGCCATTTTGAGTGCGACATTTACCGCTCGGCCAAACGCTGATACGTCACAGAAATGACGTATGTGGTTGTACAAAAAAAATTGCATAATACTTTTTCAGCGTAAACACACAGGATTCTACAGGATTAGTGACGATTTTGAAAAGACTCTCTCGTCGGCGTAAAAAAAAACTATCATTTGAAAATGCTTTTTATGGACGAAACTACCATTGAATAGTCCATTCTAGTCGAAGGATTGACAACAGAAGTAAAACCGACTGAAGAATTAACGGTCAATTTAGGCGGCCACGAGCGTAATTTCACTTCAATGAATGACATAACCGTACCACTAGTTTCGTCTTCTGCTGGTTTCCTTCTGCTTTACGGCATAAGCTACTATAAAAGATCCAAACAAGGACTGATCAAATCCAGGAATGTGGATGAGTCGTAAGTTTTAAAAGTGAAAATATGTAGCTAGATTGTTCGCCGACTGAGCTGAGCATGATACTGATACGGCTGAAATTTAATGGTAGCTGTCGCTAAAATGTAAACAAACCCGGACAAACTATCGAGCGTGCCGGTTTTACTACACGATTCATTTTATTCTTTACCGTATTTCGATTATTTTTAGTATTAAACTTATTTTCTCTTCAATATTTTATAATATTAGTTCTAGGATCCAGAGATTGTGCCTCGCACCACAAACAACATAGACCGGAGTTCCACAACATAAGCCTTTTAATATACGAACATAATTTAGTTTCACCCATTGATACGATTGAACCAGCACAGTGGATAAATTCGCCTCAACTTCTTTGATGTGTTGTTAGGCACTCTCGCCATATATTATTAATATAGTTACCTCCTCGCTTCGCGCCGCTCTTCTTCACTACACTGGCGTTAGCCATTTTCTACAACACGGTACAACTGATTACCAATACGTCCTGGATTTGATCAGTCCTTGTTTGGGTCTTTTATAATAGCTTATACAGAAGACGAAATCGCACTAGTAGCTACTAGTAGTACTTCATTGAAGTGAAATTACGCTCGTGGCCGCCTAAATTGATCGTTAATTCTTCAGTCGGTTTTACTTCTGTTGTCAATCCTTCGTCTAGAATGGACTGTTCAATGGTAGTTTCGTCCATAAAAAGTATTTTCAAGTGATTTTTTTTTTTTTACGGCGACGAGAGAGTCTTTTCAAAATCGTCATTAATCCTGTGGAATCCTGTGTGTTTACGCTGAAAAGGTATTATGCAAATTTTTGTGTACAACCACATACGTCACCAGACCGAAAATTAGTCACCAGGCTCCTGAGACTTAAAAAGGGTAAAATCAGGCTCACAAAACCGGGATTTTCGTTGAGTTTTATTTATAATTAGCCAAAATTGTTATTTTTTCCTTGAAAGGTATATAACAACGGATGATTTTATACAATAAAAATTTTCACTGCATATACACTTTAAGAGCCCCTGTCACTAAGGATCAAACAAAATCGAATTTTCGCGGCAAACCTTGAAATATGGATTTCGCTCATATTTTCAAGTTAGATAGAGTAACATGTAATTAGAATCGCCATGTACTTAGTTTGGCTAAATAGCTTTTTATTTTCGAGAAAAATGCAAATTTCGAAACACACCCGAAAATGCTAATTGGACCTTGAATTTTACCTCGAGTTTAAGTATCTCGCGTTACGAAATACGCCATCGAGATTACATAAAAACACATAACGTTTGTTGTACTATCCTTCCTTGGTTGATTGCATGACTTTCAAATCGATCGTCCTATTTTAACCCTATGAAATAATTTTATTCTCTACGCATTCAATACAAGTAGCCCAAAGTATCTCCTATAGGAAACGGATTTTCAATATGTGCGAAACCTTTGACGCGCTTGAGTCTCTGCTGGTTGAATGTTATAAAGATAGGCTTTTAAATACCGAAGAGATTTCTCTGGGCAAATGTTTACGCTTCAAGCTAGAGCTCTTGAAAGTTGACTAATATTTCCGGTTTGTGACCTCCAAAGGTCATCAATGGAGTCATGTTCGCGTCGTTTCTTGGCCTATAAAAGTCTCTAAAACGCTAAACGATCTTGAAAATACAATGCAAGTACATAGTTAAAAAGAATTCCAACCTTAATGTATTGATTGGATTGCATCTTGATAAGTTTTGTGACACGATCTGCCTTGTTGTACATACCGACAGTTGTTGATTTCCAGTCACACTACAACTGTCAATAATAAACTTATCCTGGCACAGAATGATTTTATCTACAAACATTGTGCTTCTACGGAACACTGTACGAAACTTACTTGAAACTTGAACTGTCGTTGTATTGAAAGAATGTCTTTCTGGCAGATATCAATAGTTTGAAAATTATGATAATTGAGTGTTTTAAAATGTGCGACTTTTACACAAAAGGAAATGGAACATTGCGATCATTACATCTAGTAAGTTTAATTTTAGAATATTTTTATTAGAAAATTACCAATTTGAAAAACTAAATACTACTTAATTATATACTGTCAAGTATTTTGGCATAAACATTGGATACAAATCTACAGGCATATGCCCCTACTCCCGTTCCGCTATCAGGGAGGGGTGCATGGGGTCGTGTTTTGTACCTGTTCAGCTAAGAGTTTTCTATTTAGCGTGCCCACCTCAGTGAACTGAATAGAATATCATGATAGATGTCAAACTGCCCTATTTCATACCAATATAACTAATAGAGGTATAGTGATATTTTTATCTTTGATTTTTTTGAGACATGAGAAATGCTTTAGTTACCAAACAAACAAGAACCACTCCATACCCCACCCCCCCCCCCCCCCCTACCCCCTCTAGAAAACGCCCCCCCCCCCCCAAAGAAAACAAAACAATGCACGCTGTGAAAGGTGATCCGACACTCGACTTACACTGCGAGTAGTCTCTCTCTCTATATATAACAACGCTTGGAGCATCCTGGCCTGCGGTTACGTTGGCTAGCGGTTGTTCGCGCTTGATTTCCTGAGATGGCAAAATTAAGAGACGGCTGGCAGGACAGAGGCTTAACGCTTACGACCGTTTTCCTCGTATTTTCGCCTGCTGAAGTGTACGTAATCAATATTTCGATCCTCACGAAACCAAAAGAAAGACCAATATAACTGGTTTGGATATCTCTATATTTTGATTCGCAGTTCTAAGTAGTCCATGAGCCAGGCAGTTTTTCAGTACCAAATCGGGGGGCAAAATTCTATTGATATCATGTTGTTTATCACCCCCAAGTATGTACAAATTGGTGTGATAGCCTTTTCAATTCGGCAGCTATAAGGATATTTGAGATATAATTAGATATTAATTTTCTTGCTTCAGCATGGAAACGAGGCTGATATAAGAACAAGTGTATTTCATGATTTTAAATCGAATATTCAAACCATATCGAAGAGTTATGCTTACAAGAGCTACATTGATCATATCTGACCATTAGATAGTTTGAACCTCCAATAAAAAGTGTCATGTGAACATTATTGTATCAGAGCAGTGTAGTCAACAGAATACCATGTTTTTAATAATTTTTCATAAAGAGTAAATAAAAGCTTTGTTTGCCACAGAATGATATATCACTGATATAAACACAATTGTAGTATTCTTAAGATTGCAGCTTTGCATTTGCAATGGTTTTCTTGTATATAATGTTGATATAATAAGCAATAAAGCAGTATTATGGTTCCCAGTGCATTATGGGATTCAAGATGGCAGCTCCCATCAAAGGTTGGTATATTTTGCTCTCTAAATATAAATCCGAATTTATTTGATGGTTTGATACAATTGTGATGATATGATAAAGTAAAAGTCGATAAAATCATCAGATATTATATTAATAGGTATCAAGAAAAGGAAGGGTTAAAAAAAGGATTAAAACTTACAGTCTTGATAGAGATGCATCAGTTAATCTAACGAAGCAGTCATATCTTGGTAGAATATAGTTATAAACTGTATTGGTTTCATATTGCTATTTATTCTAGGGAAAAGAAAACGAGAAAGTAAAGATGTAGATCATCAAAGTAAAAGTTTCTGTGCAGAAGATCATCCTTTAACATGTATAATTCACTATGAATCTGTTGCTAGTCTCGAAAGTCTTACTTCACCTCAAGATTTGAATTCATGGAAAGTCCTTTTCAGAGCCGCTGAAATCAGAAATCATCAACCCATCCTTGACATTGCCGTGAATACAAAAGAAGATGAAGTCCCTCCAGTATTCTACCATCGAAAATGTCGAAGCCTTTTCACTATGAAGAAAAGTTTAGATAGTCTGAAGTCTAACATCAGTGAAGCAAATGACGCAAATAGAAGGGCATCGACTAGAGGAACACCAAGCTCTAGCAGAGTATATAATTCTGTATGTATATTTTGTAACAAGGCTAGTAAATATGTAAAGAGAGAAAACAGTCGAGAGAATATTGTGAAATGCATAGATCTACGAGCTGATGACAACATAAGAAAGACGGCAATTGAAAAATGTGATGAGAGGATAATTGCTTTAGTATCCAGAGAGCTTGTTGCTGCTGAAGCACATTATCACCGCTCCTGTTATCGTACTTATACCAGACGAAAAGAGAGTAGCACTAACCTTCATGATCAAGAGGATAGCTCAGCTAACTACAACACTCTTGAATCTGAAGCATATGATATGCTTTTTGAATTTATTAGGACAGACTTACTAGAACAACCTAGGGTTATACCTCTAACTGATTTGACTCAGAGACTGATAACAAATATGATGCTATTAGGCACCCAAGAAGTGAAAGAATCCACCAGGAAACATGTACGTCGTAGACTAGAGGCTGAGTTTGGTGAAGGCTTGCATTTTGTAGCGGTAGAAGAAGGAAAAAGAAAGATGCTTGTTATTCCAGACAACCTCACAGTGGTTCAGCTTGCAAGAGAAAATGTGAAGTTACAAGAAAAGCAGACCCTCATTGATAAAGCAATCGACAACGAGCATCACATAATTGAAGCTGCCTTATGCATTCGCGAGAAACTCAAGACGCTGGAAATTAACAGCTCATGGCCCCCTAAACCATCAGAGCTTCATGACAGTGCTATCGACTTGCCAGACTGCCTCTTAACATTCCTACGTATCGTCCTTACCGGTAACACAGACAGCAAGAAAGAACTATCTTTAAGAGTCCAACGGTTAATCAAGTCTTTTGGTCAAGATTTCATATATGGAGTAAGCTGCGGAGCAAAGAAGCCTCCAAAACATGTCCTTTTACCATACGTCATCAAGTCCTTGACTAATAATGTTGAACTGATACAAATAATCAATCGTTTTGGTCATGGCATCTCATATACACAGTTAGAAGAGATTGATACCGCCTTGTGTTTGCAGAAGATGGCTAAGGCATCAGACGACAAAGCTGTTCTACCAGAGAATATCCATCCACATGTCTGTACCTCATTAGCATGGGACAATATCGATAGGCTAGAGGAAACACTTTCTGGGGATGGAACATCACACAGAGTTAACGGCATCGCAGTGCAACCCAAAGTCTTTGGTCCTCACCTCCCGTCAAGCCTAGATACTGCTATCGAAAAATCAAGAAAAAGGACTGTGACATTGCCCCCAACTCTTCTCCCTGTGTATAATGCTGGAAATCGTGTAGGACCTCCATCGCGAAAGTATATAGAAGTGACATCAGAAACTGTGCTGTACAATGCTTGGAAAAAGAATCTCCTGTGGATACTACTTGCTCGACTGCATGCCGAAGTCAATCAGAATATCAGCAGTTGGACCGGCTTCAACATTTCATGCCGAGATGACGTGACAGTATCACAGGATAATATTGGGTATTTGTCAACAATTGATGCTCCTGCCACTAATTTGTCAACTGTTCACGAAGTGCTATTGCAGTCTGTTAAGATCAAGGACACGCTTTTGCTGAAGAGCATTGTAGTTGTATTTGACCAGGCCCTCTACTCGAAAGCTGTTGAAATAATCTGGAAGAAAGAAGAGCAATTCAAGGACATAGTTCCTCGCATGGGGGTTTTTCATACCATTTGCACCTTACTTGCAGTGATTGGAAAACGGTTTCAAGATGCTGGACTGAGAGATTTGTGTGTAGAAGCAAGAGTTATAGCCGAGGGATCAGTGAATGGGGTTCTGGATGGTCATCGTTACAATCGTGCCGTTCGATTTCACAAGCTAATGTATGAGGCTCTGATGCGAGTTGCTTGGAAGGGTTTTATATCATGGCTTCAGAAATTTCACAGTGATAAGATCAACATTGTCCAAGATGCCATTGATGATTTGGAAGGTCTATGTCAAAATGTTTGTCATGAAGAATACGAGAAGGCTATGCAAAGTCCTTTATACTTTTGCATTACTGAGCTCTTTTCAGTATACCTTGACTACCTAAGGTGTGACAATGGCAATCTCTCTGGGTTCTGGATGACCTATGTAGATATGGTAGAAATCATGCTGAACCTGATTCGAGCTTCTAGAGAAGGAAACTGGACTCTACATCTATCGGCTGTAAGAGCGATGATCCCATGGTGTTTTGCATATAATAATTTAAATTATGCCAGGTACCTGACAGCATATCTTTCTCAAATGTCTCATCTTGAACAAGAACATCCAGATGTTCACAGCCACCTCGCATCAGGCGGGTTCTCTGTGCAAATCGGCGAGAACAACCCATTTGGAAGGATCCCAGTCGACCAGACTTGTGAGGAAACCGTAAACAAGGACACGCAAACACCTGGTGGCACAAAAGGTTTCAGTTTAAAGCCAGGAGCTGTCAGCCGCTATTACATGGTTGCAGAATACCGAAGCATATTCCTCAGTAACCTACGAGAAATGCTGCATCTCAAGTCTTTCTATGGCCACACAGACCTTCAGGGCACACGCATTACACGAGATGAAGAAGACGTGAAGTCTCTAGTAGATTTACTTGAGAACACATGGATCAATCCCTTTGACCCTGACACTCAAGAGCTTGTCAGCATATCTACTGGGAAGGTAGCACCACCGGAGGTTCAGGAACATCTGCTCCTTGCAAGAGAAAAGGGCAATACAGCGTACCAAGAATTCAGTCAGCAGCGCATCGAAAGTTCTCCTCCTGTACTGGATTTCTACCATAAAATGACCAAATTAAAGTTAAAAACTTTCAGTGATTTAATAAAGAAGAAGACGTTTCGCAAAGAGAATGGTAAAGAGATAATTTTAAAAGCAGACAGAGTTCTCTTTGGCCAGATGATTGTAATAGCACAGAGCAGAAATCTGAGTATGAACGAAGTGCTAGTCCATCCACTTGGACCTTTGCCATGGTCACTAGCGACGCCTGACGGGTCCCTGAGAAAGACCAACAAAGCTACACTTGCTAAGGAGTTACAAAGAAATGTTCCTGCAGTTGATATTATCCCTCTTCCATCAGCAACAATAATTGATGGAATGGCCCTGGTTCAGCGACTCAAAGGTGACCATAAGACGTTTTCAGAAGTTGGAGACGCCCTTCTGAACATGGCACTCAACGAAAGCTATCAAAGCACAAGAATCGATATTGTCTTCGATGTATACAGATCAGATTCCATAAAGAACTCTGAGAGACAGAACAGAGTTACAGAAGCAGGTACTCGATATAGGAACATCAACCCTGGTCACAAGGTGCAACAATGGAGGAAATTTGTTGCAGATGCAAGTAACAAGCAAGCTTTGACAAGTTTCTTGTGTGCTGAGTGGCAGAGACAGATAAATACAGACAAAGGCTTCAGCAGAAGGTGCTGTATGTGGCATGTGAAGAACAGTGTGTCAAGATAACTCAAGAGCAAGTACAGGTAGTAGATGATCTTATATCAACGCAAGAGGAAGCCGATACAAGGCTTCTACTTCATGGTGCCCATGCGGCAAAGGATAGATACCAGTCTGTCATCATTGTGTCTGAAGACACAGATGTTTTTATTCTTTGTCTTGCTTTCCAGTGCGAGATCCCCTCTTCAATATACATGAAATGTGGAACACAGACACGTACTAGGTATGTTGACATTACAAAGATTGCTGAGATGCTCGGAGAGGAGACGTGCAAGGCTCTTCCTGGATTGCATTCACTCACAGGATGTGATACGGTCAGTGCATTTGCCGGAAAGGGAAAAGTGAGTGCTTTGAAGATGTTGAAACGGGATAGAAATGCACAAATAGCATTACAGCAACTAGGAGCACAATGGGAACTTTCTCCTGGTCTATTCCAGCAGTTGGAAAGGTTCATCTGTCAGTTATATAACTCAAAACCAGGTACAGACAGTGTGAACACTCTTCGATACATGCTTTTTTGTGCAAAGAAAGGAGATATTGATTCGCACCAGCTACCTCCATGTTCTGACTGTCTACAGAAACACTGCCAACGGGCAAATTACCAGACAAGGTTGTGGAGGCAATGTTTAGTTGCCTGTCCAGATGTACCTTCACCTGTTGGCTTGGGTTGGTGTCAAGAGAGTGACCAGGATGGCACAAGCAGACTTACAGTGGACTGGATGGATGGTGATCCTGCTCCCTCAGCTGTTCTACAATTGTTGTCATGCAAGTGTAAGCGATCTTGTCAGCCATCAAACTGTTCATGCATACGAAATGGGCTGAAGTGCACCGATATGTGCTCTCTTCAAGACTGTCAGAATCGAGCAAATGATTGCGAAGTACAGTACGTCGATGATGATGATGACAAGGATGATGATGTCTACTGAGTGACAATATATAGAGCAGATTTGCTATATAACTGTGAAAAGTCACATCCAATCAAAATGAAACTTGGCAACAGGACAGTACACGAGAAGACAACAAATCTGTAAAAAAAAACATTTTTGGTGGGAAAATGACGTCATGAACACGCCAACAAATTTTGAAATTCACAAATATACTAATTTGGTCATTGCATTCGAAAGAACATGTACAATGAGGGATATCACTGAAAGAATATCTCAGTTATCGCTATTCTATCCAAAGATATGATTTTTTGAAATTTGAAAATCCGCCATTTTGTTACTAAAAACAGCACAAAATGGCGGAAATTTCAACTTTCAAAAATTAACATCTTTGGATAGAATAACGATAACCGATGTATTATTCCAGTTATATCTCTCATTATACATGTTCTTTCGAATGCAATGATCAAATTGGTATATTTTTGAAATTCAAAAACTTTCGGCGTGTTCATGACGTCATTTTCCCACCAAAAATCATTAAAAACAAAAAACAAAAATGATACGATTTGTTCACTTCCCATGTACTGTCCTGTTGCCAAGTTTCATTTTTATTGGATGAAAACTCTAGAAGTTTAATTTGGGTGCTTTTTGTGCACGGCATGATTTAGGTCGGAGTACCATGTAAAAAATGTTCGAAAAAAAGATGAAAGCTGCCAAACTGAAGAAGCTATCACATATTAACCTCAACTACAGACATTGGGGAATTGAAAAATGCATACGAGAATTTGCCCCCCTGAGTGGTACTAAATGACCAAATTTCGTGCACGCGCTGTTTTTCGGTGAATAGCACTATCGTGCGTCAGCCCTGAAACAATGAATATGGTTGTACGTAAGTATTCAAACGAACCCTAACCCTGACATGAACATGACTTAACTAAGGTTGTTAGAAGATCAATGTATGGCTTCTTTCTTTTCACCGTTACTGAAGAAATGTCAAGCTGAAAATTATTGCAGATATCTTGCAGCATTGCCACTGAAAACTTTGATAGCTTTGAGGCTGCAGACATTTCACAGATGTTATATGTGTCATATGTAACGGGATGTTGTATGGAAATCTCACTGAGGACTTCTTGTCGTAGATGTTCCATTTCTCGTTCCTCTATGGCAGGCAGCATTTCGGCCGTTGCATCGTCGATGTCAGGTGAGACGGACTTTTTCGCTGATAATCGTGAAAAAAAGCTGGTTATCTGCTGGGCAGTCAGGTAGTCACTTGCAAGGAAGAGAAAGGAACCATCAGTGTTTCGTGCCTTTCTCATAGACTTGGAGACATTGTTAGGATCGGCTTTCCTTCCTGTCTGCTCTCCCAAGAGAAATACGTCCGTGAGGTATCTTTTCTGGTTCTCCGTCAGTCGATGTCGTCGAGTCGTCGTTGTTTTCAAAGCCCACCCCATTGGTAGGATGGGCTCACCACTCATTGAAACATGTGCAGTGGTATCAGCCTCTAGTAGATTTTCTAAACTGGATTCGCCATGTTCCAGATAGGACGCATAGTTGATCATGGCTTTGTCGAAAAGCGTTTCTCTTTCCAGGACATATTTATGCTTGTCAGAGTCTAAGTGGGTAGTAAGTGAGGAATACCTTCGGAATGTTTGAATGCATCCCTCTTCAGGGCAAGGGAAAAGACTGTCATCAGAATCTTGGCTTTCTTTGTCTTCGCAGGGATATTCTGAGGATGACGCAGCTGTCTCACTTTGTTTGGGTTTGGTTCTTTGTCGGCTGGTGATGTCACAGAAAGTTGACTTGGGGTATGTGGCTTCCTCGATTATACTGAGTGATGGCAGTGATGGTTTCTTTGCTAGATCAAAGTTACTCCAAGATACAGACTTCCCAGGACCAACTCCGTATGCCCTCCATACCATCATCCCATGTTCTTCGTAGACGAAGTTGTTTATGAGACTCACACCTTCCCACTTTACAGGAGCTGTTTTCGTCAAATCTGGGGGACCACAAAGCATCACTCGAACACCAGCAATACCACCATTGGACTCTATCGCAGTCTTCACCTGGTCTGCGTTCTCGATGTCATGGCCAGAATTCAGGAATACTCTCATGTGGTTTTTTACTGTAGCGGCTTTTCGGTCACATGGCCCTTTCCCTCCTTGGGGATCCGAAAAATCCATCCTTATACAAACTTGGTGCTTCTTGGCCAGTTGCTGCATGCCGACTAATGTTGACGCGCTGTGATAGCAGCCAGCGTTATCTTGTCTGAAGCTCAAGGACTTTATCTCGGGCATCACGTCTTTTAGCTGCCTGATCACATCTTCGATTACTGTAAGTACAGTGGTGCTGTCTTGGCTGCAACTTTGGAAGATATGTATAAATGTCAGCATCTGCGTCTGATCTTCTAACTTTCTCATTGCTACGCTAACGTGCCAAGAAATCCCGCGTTTACCGAACCAGTCGGCTTGGCTCTCACGGTACTTTCTGGGGAGGAATTTCATGGCCCAATCGAGTACTACAAGTACTGACTTCTCGTCTAAAGTATCCAGGATGTCCAATCGTGCCGCATCTTGGTTAATTGATCGGAGTAGATGTGCCTTCCACGCTTCGACATGCTTCTTAGACTGGGCAACCACGTACTTCATCTCCTCTCTTTCTTGGTCAGGAATTTCAAGGTTATCTAAAGCTGACTCAATTTCGTTGACGACAGTAGAAAACAGGTTGCATCTATCACAAGTTAGATCGTGTACATGCTCACAAGTATGGACGTAGTCAGGATCACTGGCATGACCTAGAGCATAAGCCCTACAATGATCTGGAACCCTTGATGTTGGTGATACATGTACCTATGACGTTAAAACAAAACAATTCAAGCAGTGTCAGTCATTATGAATTCTCAATCATAAGCAACTGTTGCTATCACGAAAAATATATATATACTCCGTTTGATCGGATATAGACTGTTTTACTTCTTTCCTTCTCTTCCTTCCTTTCCCTTCCCTTCCTTCCTTCGTGATAATTGTATATATTACAATAATATTCATATTCGAGTGTCGACCGGCTGCCTCGGTTTCCGCCGGACGACTATATGGCAAACTTGAACAGCATATTGTAATGAACTTATAAATCAACCCGTTTAGGGGTGGCGTAACTGACTCACCTTGTAATCACCTTTCAAGTATCGTTTTCCCAGTTTTAGCTTTTGGATCAGCTGTTTGGACCAAGTCATCCCACCTTGGTACTTGTCTCCAACCCTTTCGATAATATCATCAATGTCATCGAACGCCTTCGCTCCTTCTGACGAAACATAATCTAGTCCTTGTAATGACTTGCGCACCGATGCTGAGCAGACTTTAAGAATTCTGCAAAGAGTACTGCGACTCATCGGTGAATAATTGGTTTCGTTACAGTAGCTTTGGTATTGTCTAACGATTTGCTCTGGAATGGAGCTTCTAATGACGTTCGGGATCTTTATTTCGGCCTTTGTTGATAGCTTTAACGTCTTTTCTCCAAATGGAAGATCTTGGACTATTCTTGAACTCGTTATGAATACTAAGAAATGGTCGAGTTGTTCGGGAGATACACGCATTCTTGTCTTCTTTTGAGGTTGGACTACAGCGCCTCTACCATGGAGCACAGTATGATGCCTTGCGATATTATATCTGTACCTAGATATATCAGGTATCCATTTCTGTAGCACTGTAAAACTGACTTTATCTGCAATAATGGAGAGGATCTGTCTGCGGGTGCTCCAGTGGCTGGCATTCTCATAGCATTCAATGAGAGCTTCTAATAAGGTTGTGTCCAAGTTACTAGTTTCCTCTCTCCTGGATGACTCTATCGCGTTGAACAGAAAATCAGAGTTTTGGGGAGCAATTTCTTCCAACGTAGTAAAAACCGCCTGTTTTGCTTTGCGTATATAGTGTCTCTTTGTTCTATCTGCGGCTTTATCCCATGGAGTTGTCATTGACGTACGGATGGGACTTACGTCTCTGGAGCCCAAAAACAGATTAAGTCTGTCCTTTGGGGTACACTCCATCTCGTCAGGTTGAGTTGTGATAGATATGTCAGAGGCCTGGGAGATAGCTGATGGGGTGTACACTGTTGATGTTATAACACTCTGTGCCGGTGTTTGGAGCATTGGAATGTACGCGTGTTGTACTGTCTTAGGTGAATTGAAAGTAACTTCGTCGTCATCCTATGCATTTCGAAAAGAACTTGTTAAACGTGTCATGGTACCAGTTGTCAGTTACGTTCCTATGTACCATACTTATATTTAGTCTGATTCCCCCCTCTTCTCCAACCTCCCTCCTTCCCACTCCCTTTCCTTCCTCCAGTATCCATCTATCCGTCCGTCCTTTTTTTTTTCCTCCATCCTTCCCTTCCTCCCTCCCTCTCTTATCAGGGAAATAAGATGAGGGAGGATGGATGGATGTGAAGGATGGCGAATAAAAATTAAAGTTACAGACGTAATATCACATACCGCGAGTTTCGTCTTGCTTAACTGGGAACCAAGCACATCGACTTCTTCGCACGTCACCATGTCTTTTAAAATATCTCTACACTTTCTGCATACTCCTGTGATAAGGATCCGAGAACAGACACGCTTATTATGAGACCGACGGTAAAGTCAGATATACAAAATATAGACAGTAGAAGCCTGCCAACTCGAATTAATTTTATTTTCCCTTCGCTCAAATCAGGGTCAAATTTACCCCGTTAACTCGAACCCCCGCTAACTCGAACTGTTTTACATTTCCCTTGGGAGTTCGAATTAGCGGGGTTCTACTGTATTATTTTAAAATACTTCTACTACTGCTTTAAAAAGAAACGTTTTAGTAAATTCAACATGCTGATCAAGTCCAATAATAAGATCTAACCTGATCCAACTGGAACAAACACACCAGTCTTACGTAATAGCATCTCTGATTCCTTCTTCCCTAGTCCTCGGTCGCCTTTTGGCCAACTTTTTCCTTTCGGATTCCCATGGTTGGACAGCACGATTGGCACTCGACATCTAACACTAGCTCCTCTACTCCACCCTAGACCA
This sequence comes from Actinostola sp. cb2023, assembly GCA_033675265.1. Taxonomy (NCBI): domain Eukaryota; kingdom Metazoa; phylum Cnidaria; class Anthozoa; order Actiniaria; family Actinostolidae; genus Actinostola; species Actinostola sp. cb2023. The sequence goes on along the minus strand of JAUJYZ010000026.1, from coordinate 199,124 downwards.
AGTCTTGCACGGTGCAATGGACATATAGTCATCGCACTTAAGTTATGGGGCTTTGAGAATATCCCTGCGCGACATAATATTAGGTCGATCTCATCATCCGGCCCAGAAAACGATACTACTGACTTGTGCTTATTAATATCCCTAGTACACGAAAGTACTGGAACAATTTCAATTGAACGACTCCGATCTTTAGGGTCAAACCCACAGATGCCTCCAACAATCGACTTGAAAGTGCAACAAAGCTCCATTACTCATCCATCTTTGAATCGAAAGACGCCGGTGTACGTAATTTGATAGCATAGTGTAATTAATAATAAGCATAATTAATCTTTGTGATTTTTTCTTGCCGACTTGATTCTTGCTCTTAGTGCCGGCTATTTTATTTTGAAAGTTCTGAAAGTTTCGTACAGTGTTCCGTAGAAGCACAATGTTTGTAGATAAAATCATTCTGTGCCAGGATAAGTTTATTATTGACAGTTGTAGTGTGACTGGAAATCAACAACTGTCGGTATGTACAACAAGGCAGATCGTGTCACAAAACTTATCAAGATGCAATCCAATCAATACATAAAGGTTAGAATTCTTTTTAACTATGTACTTGCATTGTATTTTCAAGATCGTTTAGCGTTTTAGAGACTTTTATAGGCCAAGAAACGACGCGAACATGACTCCATTGATGACCTTTGGAGGTCACAAACCGGAAATATTAGTCAACTTTCAAGAGCTCTAGCTTGAAGCGTAAACATTTGCCCAGAGAAATCTCTTCGGTATTTAAAAGCCTATCTTTATAACATTCAACCAGCAGAGACTCAAGCGCGTCAAAGGTTTCGCACATATTGAAAACCCGTTTCCTATAGGAGATACTTTGGGCTACTTGTATTGTATGCGTAGAGAATAAAATTATTTCATAGGGTTAAAATAGGGCGATCGATTTGAAAATCACGCAATCAACCAAGGAAGGATAGTACAACAAACGTTATGTGTTTTTTTTGTAATCTCGATGGCGTATTTCGCAACGCGAGATACTTAAACTCGAGGTAAAATTCAAGGTCCAATTAGCATTTTCGGGTGTGTCTCGAAATTTGCATTTTTCTCGAAAATAAAAAGCTATTTAGCCAAACTAAGTACATGGCGATTCTAATTACATGTTACTCTATCTAACTTGAAAATATGAGCGAAATCCATATTTCAAGGTTTGCCGCAGTTTGGTTGATTTTTGCTGACAGGCCCTCTTAAGTAATGTTTCAAAGCCGAGAATTCTCATACTCATTAATTAGTACATGCAATGGCCTATAGCAATAAATAAAGAGTTGCAAGATTTTAGCCTGGAAAAGCAATAATTCCAGTCTGCATATTCTCTGCTCATGCATTTCAAAGTACTCTTGCGCGGACTTTCCGGGGTTTCCAGGTCCATCATGTGACCGGATTTGATGCACCGGATTGGCTGGTTACCTCACGAATAATTTTAATTAATTTTAAATAATTTTAATTAATTTTAAATAATTTTAATTAATTTTAATTAATTTTAAATAAGCTTCTCATACTCATTTTTATTTAATTACTGATAAAGAACTATGATACTATGTATTTAATTAACACTTAAATAAAGTTATTATTATTATTATTTGCATTATTATTATTTGCATTTCCAAAAAGATCTCAACAGAGGAAAAAGGCTCTGGAGGGACTACATTTAAAAGGCAATTATTACCATAATATAAAAGTCCTAGAAACTGGTGCTGTTGCCGAATTCATACCATTCAGATCACCCAGTGTTGAGGAAACGCTGAAATTGACAGATTACCTGCCCTGTACAAGGTGCTTGGGGTTTTTCAAAAACGTGGACCTTTGGAGACACAATAAACGTGCCAATTTGCCAGCTCCCAAGAAAAAGAGGAAAATGATGAAAATAAAGAATGACAAGCTGCAAGTCACCTGTCATCTTGCCTCATTGACGCTTTCAATAAGCCAGTTCACGCTGTCGGCCGCCATTTTGAATTGGGGCAAACGCGGCAAAATTGATAGAAATCTGGATCACTTTGACTTGCCGTAACTCCGCTCGATTTCGTTGGATTTTCAAATTTTAAACTTCGATAATCAGCAGGCATGCATATGAGTTGTTGGAGTGAAAATAAGACCAATGTAGGTGTTTTAACTACCTTTTACGAGTCAATCTTCTTTTCACGAATGGATCTTAAAATTTCGAGCTAATTTGCATATTCACGTGCCGAACGTTTTATTTTGAAAACAAAAATCTTTTTTTCTCGATTTGTAGCCTTCCAATACCCATCATATTATAGGACATCAATAACAAAGAACACATCTTTTCTAAAATGGTATGTTTTTAAAAATCCAACGAAATCGAGCGGAATTACGGCAAGTCAAAGTGATCCAGATTTCTATCAATTTTGCCGAGTTTGCCCCAATTCAAAATGGCGGCCGACAGCGTGAACTGGCTTATGCTATGAGTGTCTTTCCATCGCTTGGGCTCAGATGGGCATGGAGCAGTAAACTGCTTCTTTCACAAATTTGCGTTACAGCCGATACTAGCTAACCGGATTTTGGATCGGCTGTAATGAAGGCTGGTTATCCATTAATACGAAAACGACTCTATGAAAGGTTTTTTATGTTGTGACGATCTCTCATAAGCGACCAGTTTCTATAATAAAGTTATCTATTTTAATAGATACGGCCCGCTAATTGACCAATAAGAGCTCGCGTAGCATTTGTGCTACAGTATATAATAAAAAGTTTTATTGTTTTAAATTAATTGTTGTTGATTCATAGGCTTGATGTCGTGGAAATACAAAGAAAGAGGGGAAGAAAAGTGCCAGTGCTTCTAACTCCTGAAGTAAATATATTTATTGATTTGCTGGTGAAATGTAGAAGCTCCGTTAAAGAAATCAAAGAGGAGAACATTTATATTTTCGCCAAAACAGCGTCGCTGACGCACATACGTAGCTGGGAGACGATGAATAAGCTGACAGGAAACTTGAAAGACCAGCTAAAACACCCAGAACTCATCACCAGCAATCGTCTTCGTAAATATGTGGCCACTGTGAGTCAAGTTCTTGACCTAAACAAACAAGAGGTTGAATGGCTATCCCGGCACATGGGCACGATGTAGAAAAACATGAATATTTATACCGGCTTCACCATTCTACCACCATCAAGTAAGCAAGATATTGGCAAGTGTTGACCAGAGAAATGTCCCATTTCCTTGGAAAAAAATTAGATGATATCGATCTGCAGTTGGAAGAAGAAGGTTAGTTCGAGTATGATCAACAACCAAGAGACCATTACACTAGTATTATGGTCTCTTGTCAACAACCTAGAAGGTTCCGGCAGGATGAATATTTTTGGGCCAAACAGATGATGATAATGACGACGACGATGATAGTAGTGATGATGATGATATCTCTGATGATGGTGACAGACAAGGTATAATTAACAAATAATTTTATCATAACATTCAGTCTTTCCTTCTCTCAAGACTAGCTCTGCTTAAAAGAATCAACATTTCACGGGGAAGCGCTCGGAACATGACGTGTGAAGTTTCATGAAGATGAATGTTCTTCCTTTTCGATTGCTTACAACCTATGGCAGGGGTCGCACTTGGGCAAAGTTTTCTAATTTGCCGTAAAAGTACTACGAAAAATTTGAAACCACAAAACGGAAACCAAAATGTTTGAACCTTTTTAAGGTCGCACTGGAGATTATAGAAATCACCAGTGTGACAGTTATGAAAACCAGACACCATTTCGGCCGCCAATTTTTGTAAACAAAATGCGACCAGCCGAAGGAATAGCGTTAGCTTTGAGTGTCTTATTTGTTCTATTGCTGCAACTTCAACTGCAGCAAGTATTCATTTTCCGAATTTTATATGAGAGGTGGGCAAATGGGGTACATGCTGTCTTGGTTGCAGCTTTGATGAGGAGAGCAAGACGACGTCAACGGAGGTTTCGTCGACGACCATATGCCTGGAGAATTCCACGTCCACTGAATTTCTTGGTTTGATCTGCACTATAATGATCATACTATTCCGCAGGATTATTTTCGAAGGCAGCTACGAGTCAATAAAGATACCTTTGATATGCTATTAAATATGCTTGGTCACCGACTGGTAAGACAAGACACTCGATTCAGGGACGCAATTCCACCAGAGAAAGTTTTGGCTTTGGGCTTATATCGCCTGGGTCATGGTAATTCTTACGTTAGTATTGGTCCGGTTTTTAATGTTGGGAAGTCAACAGTGATCGAGGCAGTGCAAGACGTGGTAGAAGGGCTCTATGAATTCCGTAATGAAGTTATAAAATTCCCAGAAACTCCAGCCGAAACTGCTGCAGTTATAGAAACGTTTGAACAGCTATCAGATCTACCGAATATTGCGGGTGCTATTGATGGCTCACATGTACGCATCAAAGCACCCATTGAAAGCAAAGCTGATTACTTCAGTCGTTACCAGCAGTACGACTTCATAATCCAAGCTGTTGTGGACGGTAAAAAGTTGTTTATGGATTTTTGTTGTGGATACCCCGGCGCGATGCACGATGGCAGAGTTCTAAGGCGCAGTACAATATTTCAAAGGGCAGAAGCGAGACAAATCCTTACAGCACCAACAATTAATATCAATGGCCGCAACATTGGCCCTTATCTTGTTGGGGATAGTGCATACCCAATCAGTCCCTGGCTGATTAAACCATATCCTGAAGGCACTAGAGATCCAGACGAAAAAAATTTCAATAAAGAACTGTCTTCAGCTCGAGTTAAAGTCGAGTGTGCATTCGGACTACTGAAAAGCCGGTGGCGTGTTCTAATGAAGCGCTTTGATAGTGAGATTGAATTCGCAATCAAGAGCACTATTGCATGTGCAGTTCTACATAATATTTGCATCAGATCTGGTGATGATTGGGATGAAGAGGACCCAGACGACAATGATCCTGTCCCACCTAACCCAGCAGTGAACGTGATTAGGGATGCGGACGACATTAGAGAACTGCTCAAAGAATTTATTGCATGATGTACAATATTAAGCTGTTGTTCTGTTTACATGAATTATAATTAAGATTTATAAAATGGTTTTCCATGTTTTGTGCTCTTATATCAACACGCGGGATGTTGGGAGAACACGAGAAAAGCTTTAAAATCACGAGCCTCCGGCGAGTGATTTTAAAGCTTTTCAAGTGTTCTCTCAACATCCCAAGTGTTGATATAAGAGCACAAAACATGGAAAACCATTTTATAAAGCTTTTATAAAATAACTGCAAGGATTTCTTTCGTAAAAATCCTTTATTTACGCGAGGTTTTACTGATCAAATTTTCAATTCTCCTGAAAAGCGTCAGAAATCGCCCATCATCCAATCAAATCTCACGAAAGAAATCAAAATGGCAAAGCGACTCTACAACTTTCATCAGTGTGCCGTTTCCCCGTTTGGTGTTTTGACACGAAAAACGTTTTGAAGAATGCTATTTTCTGTCAGAAAATTACAGAAGAATGCTTGTTACACTTTGTTTTTGTATCCTGTGAACACGAAACACGAAGAAAAGTGAGAAAAGCTGAGCCGAATCACGATCAATGACGAAGAGTCGTCAAACTTTCTGAAATATTTGACAACTTGATGAATGGAGCACGAAGTCAGGTAGCCAATATCCACAGTTTTTGTCGTATTTTTTAATCTGTTCATCTCTTTTCTCGACAAGAATGTATAAACGATGGACGTTTCTGAGACATTTGAAGATATTTTTTCTCTTTGTCATATTTTACTAGAGATATGAATGTTCTGGCGAACCCGCCGTGTAGCTACAAGAATCGCTCTGTTTTCACTCTTTTGTCAGTATAAATACGGCTATCTTTTCTTGATATTTTCAGTCGTACACTTGACTGAAAATATATGTAGCTATATAACTTACAAAATGGTTAGTATGTGATTGAGAAAACTGAGCCGTTATATTTAGTTTTCTTCGTTATTGTGGACAACAATAAGCTTAATTGGACAATTCGTCGAGTTTGTTTCTTGCCGTGTTTGAATTCTTGCAAAATTAATTTTCGGTTTAAAATCATCAAAACTCACATCTACATAGAACTTGAACTTAACTAAACAAGAAAAACTGTAATTCTATGGCTTTTGTTTAGTAAATAAAACATGTTTGACAACAGAAAAAAATACTTTTGTGGTCGATCAAATCCACTGCATCGCTTCAAGGTTGTTCAAGGTCATGAACCATGTTTATGTACTCTTATATCACATAGCTTTTTAGCCAATCAGAGCGCGCGTTATATATATGTTATTTTATAATCATATATAAAGAAATGTAAATATTTGTATATATAAAATATGTAGCCCACGTTGAATAGTATAATATCAGAAACACTTGATCACAGCAATAATAAATCACTCCGATGAAATAACAAGATATGTTCTAACCATTGACTGTTCGATTAGTCTCCCCCGCAGCTCGGGGTATAAAAACAAAACTGTTCTGAATATAATAGATAAAATGATACATACAAAACTACTGCTTCTCTAAGAACTTTGTCAGAGCGCCTACCAGACTATTCATTGTGTTTAATTGTTCACCTTGGATTCTATTAAAACTCTGAACAAAGGAACTCATTTCTTCTCTCTGCGCCTCGAGACCTGTTACAGCTGACCTTAGAAGCTTTTGCTCTTCCTCGTCTTCTTCCTCTTTAGCAACCTGCTTTCGCCTTCTTTTCCTCTCACTCCTCTTTCCCCCCGCTTTATTTGTTGCTTGAGCAATTTCATCCTCATCACTGTGCGAAGGCGAGCTGGGATTAGTAGAATTAGAACTGGCGGTTGAGCTGCTAGAGCCGGCCTCCCCCACGTGTTGGAGCGTTACGATATCGCGGCAGCCCAGAACTTCATCAACTTCGTCGTAAAAAATACTCTTTCTTCGATGCCCTCCAGACTGTTTCACGTTCCAGTCCTTTGCCTGCTTGTACCTATCCACCAGATATTTTATCTTCTTCTGGAATTTGTCAGTGGTTCGACGTGACCTCGATGCCTTGAACTTCTTGTTTATTTGTTCGGCGATACTGTCCCATACTTTGCGCGAGTCTTTACTCTCGATTCGCTCAAAGTTTTCGGCCCACAAATTTACCAGAATTTTCTGTTCGTCGTTGGTCCACTTTTCGTATACACGCTTGCTAGTGGCGCTGCTGCTTTCTTCTGGGGAACTAGATTCGCTACTTTTACTGGCCATGGCTTGTGATGTTGTTGCAGGCGGGTTTGCATACGCCGAGTACTGCGAGGTATTACTGGCCGCTTTGGGTCTATCGGGGAACTTGAAAACTGCCCACTTGGTGTACTAGGATTTTGTGGCAAAGGATTGGGTGCTGGATAAATGTATGGGTCACTATAAAAAGCATTATATTGCTGCGGAAAGTACCTTCGACCGTCCATGATGTGCTTTCAGCAAGATCTCCCGCTAAAACAGAAATCTCCCGCGGTTCTGCTCTGTCGTAATTGTGGGGTTCTGGTTTTCTTTCATCTGATAAGTAGTGACAGTTTAGCAAACACTTCTATTGTTCAGCTGCAATTTCTGCTAAAAAATCCTGCCCCACCCATGCACTACGGCTCATTTGATGTTTGGTCAGTCGGCAAAGTTTTTCCCGATAGGAAATTTTAGGGTCGCACTCAGAATCGTCATATGTTGACAGATTTTAAATGAAATGCAAATAAAACGCAATCAAAAATTTCCAAGTGCGACCCCTGCCTATTATTGAAAGTGCAGACATTATACCTGCTCCCTCTACTGACCACTCGGGTTTAGTTTTAAATATCAAGGCTTTCAAGGAAGGTAAAAAGGGTCCGTCATTTTGGAAATTTAATAACTCCTTAATAAAGGACGCAGTTTACGTAAAGCAAATGGAAGCCAGAATAATAGAAGTATTAAATGAATTTGGAAAATAATATATAAAAGATCCTCAATTACGATGGGAATTAATCAAATATGAAATTAGAAAGTTTACTATCCGTTTTTCAAAAACTAAGGCGAGAACATTTAAATCAAACTTGCAATCTCTGGAAAATAAGATAAAACACATTGAGAATACCGTTTTAAAACTGGCAGAATCAAGCTCTCAAAAAAACATTCCGAAGCTAAACTAGAACTTGAACAATATTACGATTATATCACAGAAGGGCAAATAGTACGGTCAAAAGCTAGATGGTATGAACTAGGTGTAAAAAGTAATAAGTACTTTCTTTCTTTAGAAAAACGAAACAAAGTAAAAACTCAAATTCGAAAACTTATACTGGATAATAAAGAGGAAATAACTGATCCCCAAAAAAATAAATCAAAATATCGAATTATTGTATAAATATTTGTTTACCTCTAGAAGTGTCAAACCAGAAGATGAATGTTCTAAGTTTATATATAAAGCAGAACTTCCCAAATGTCTCTGAAATAGATAAGCAAAGGTGTGAGGGTTATTTGACTCTAAAGGAGTGATATGAGAGCCTGCAACAAATGAGTAATATGAAAACCCCTGGAAATGACGGTTTAAGCAAGGAATTCTATATCACATTTTGGACGTTACTGGGTAAAGAATATGTTTCGTGTATCAACGATTGCCCCAACGATCGAGGCTCCTTGACAACAATGCAAAAACAATCAGTGATTACCCTACTGGAAAAGCCCGAAACTGGACTGTAGGTTAATAAAATCATGGCGTCCTATAAGCCTTATAAATGTTGATGCGAAAATATGTAGTAAGGCATTGAGCAACAGACTGGTCAGCATTTTGCCAAATATTAGACATTCTGATCAGGCTGCTTTTGTTAAATCGAGAAACATTGAGGATCCCCTTCGCTTTTTACAGGATACAATTGAATTTTACTCAAATCATAAATCTTCCTTTGTTCTGTTTCCGCCAACTTCGAAAAAGCCTTTGACAGTATTGAGCATAATTATATTATAGCGACGTTTCGGACCAATTTTTATTAATTGGATGAAGTTGAAGTTGAAGTTGTTAAGTTGTATACTTAACAATGGTACACAACTCGAGGTACCAGACGGGGTGGTCCAATCTCCCCTTACCTTTTTATGTTAGTTATTGAGATAATGGCTCAAATGGTACGTTCTTCTTTAGAAATACAAGGAATTACGATCGAATCAATACAAAAGAAAATGTTATTATTTGCTGATGATACCACCTTCTTTTTGAATGGTAACAGACTTTTTGATGATTCTTTTGGAAGAATTTCGAAACTTTTCCTCGTAACAATAAATTTGGAAAAGTCGGAAGCAGGTTGGATAGGAATGGATGATGTAGAAGAAAAAAATAATAATCCCAACATTAGATTTATTAGTCGGGCTTCCTGTGGAAGACCCGACTCTAAAAATGCAGAGCGGTCGTCGTCGTCGTTTTCTTCGTCTTTGCCTTCAAATCGTAAACTGGATTCTACAGCACATGCGCCTTGTGCCGGCCGCTCAGTTAATTACCGAAGGCTCTGATCAACACGAGACATTCTTCACAAACAAATATTGCTCAAAACAGCTCAAATATCGCTCAAATGACCTCATGTGTTGAGTTAAATGTTGAAATAATGGGGATCAAAGCAAGCGAGAAGTTTAAGAAGAGAAATATGCTATCAATATCGCACATGAGTATCGCACAACAGTAGCTGACACCAGATTGAAATCTAAACGAAGTCACAATGTCTTCTATACTTTGTACCGCTGTAATTGTGTGTTGTGGTAAGCTAATACACTGATAAATCGATCTTTATTTTGCTGAGCTTTGAAATCGGTTCAGTGATTTGAATGCCCCGAATGCAGGAAATATTGTTCATGATTGTTCGATTGCATGTGGATCACGCTGCGATGTCTAGTTTATTTACATTTGTATTATGGCTCCAAATAAACTATTGTCATTGTCATTTCTATGATTCGCTGAGTTTGTGAAATCGATTTTACAAAGAAAGCATGTTCTACCGAGTCATGCATAATCACCAAAGGCTCTAACAACATGGTTTCTTCACAAACATTGTCAGTTGGAGGAAGGTTACTATACTAGTATGTCGTCTTGTTTTCAAAATAACCACAATAATTCATTTATCAATCCAGTACTAGTACTGTAAAGGGTTTAGAGATCTTCAGAACTTAGAACGAATCGAAGTGAGTTCATACACGCAGTGAAGAAAACAGTTGTGAGGTTTTCAGACACCGAGCCGAGAGGTACCTATTTATTTACACTTCATCCAAACATTGTTTAATCACTCTGTGATGTCTAGTTTATATGTATACGCTCTTTGTATTTATATGGATATATTTATGGTACCAAATAAACAATGTCATTGTCATTCATGATTCGCACTATAAAGATATCTATATTTAGTTCCAATAGGCTACATTTCAGTTAGAAGCCCGACTTCACGCTAGAAGAGCGTCATAATTGATTTTAAAAAGGCAGGGGTAAAAATATTGGGGATTTTCTTTTCATTGAATAAAGAAATTGTTAATTTTGTTTGGAACGGAAAAAGAGCAAAAATTAAATATACAACCCTTATTAACAATTATGAAGATGGGGGTTTGAATCTACCTGATTTAGAGTTAAGTATAAAAGCTCATTATGCACAATTACTGATTACTTCGAAAAGTTATTCGAGCATAGGAAAAAGCTGGTCGATTGGTCGTGGTCGTGTTGAATGTATAAATGGGAACTTTGATGTTAGAAAAATCCCAGCTAATAATGCCTAAATTCTACAAAAGTATGTTGGATATGAAAAGCGGAATGGTGCAGATAAAATTTATTCACATTCACAAGAAGTTTTCATTCACGTTTAAGGTCAACAGTAATATTTACCTTTAAGTCATAATTTTTCTTCAAGGTTGATATCAATTCGCATTTAAGAAAAATAAATGTTTTTGTATCCTCGTTCACATTTGTTCAACATTCAAGAATAATATTTGTATTCAACTACCCAGAATTCCTTTCGATTAAAACTAAGCTTGGGATTCCTGTGTTATCCCTTCGCTTCAAGATGGCGGATGACAACGACTCGTGGGAGCGATTCTTTGCGTCACTATTATAATTATTAGACGATTATGAGAGTTATAGATGTTCTTCGGACATCTGTGCAACAGACAACATTGTTATAAGGATGGAGTCTGTAATTGTTGCTCTTCAGCAGGTTATATCCTTGACATCAGCGAACGGCTTGGATTGCCTTCCATTTCTTGAAAATCTTCTTAGAAATTTCCGTATTTTGATTTTGGACTGGTCAAGGACACATGAATCAGCTTCACAGTGTACAAACGTGGCAATATATTCCGTTAATTCTCCTGGTGTCTTAACAAGTGCCGCACCTGGTAGACCTAAGCTGAACATAAGTGAGGATAATTTAATTCAATTACGATCGTTTGGGTTTACGTGGAAAACCATTTCCGAAATGTTGCTTGTTTCAAGGTGGACAATTAGAAGACGTGTGTCAAAATTTGGTATCAAAGAAGTAACGGGATATAGCAACATGACGGACGGAGAATTAGATGGGGTTGTTCAACCGTTCATTAGACAGCATGGTTCTCTCGTTGGCTGTTCAATTATAAGTGGGCACTTGAAATCACTTGGTCTTAGAATACAGAGACACCGAGTACGAGAAAGCATTGGTCGTGTTGATCCCACTAATGCACGCATAAGATGGGCTGTAGCTATTTCCAGAAGATCTTACTCCGTCCCAGGGCCAAATAGTTTCTGGCATATAGATGGCCATCACAGTTTGGTAAATTGGGGCTTTGTTATACATGGTGGTATCGATGGATTTTCAAGGTTGATAGTGTTCTTAAAGTGTTCAACAAACAACCGGAGTGAAACAGTACAGCAGTGTTTTCTTGCTGCCACTAATCAATATCATTGGCCATCAAGGGTTAGGACTGACCATGGGGGAGAGAATGTTAAGGTTTGGGAGTTGATGGAGGAGAGAAGGGGTGCAAACAGAGGTAGTTATCTGGCAGGCTCTTCGGTACACAATCAGAGAATTGAGCGACTTTGGCGAGATGTATTTTGTACAGTGTGCCACATGTACTATTATACATTCCAAGCTATGGAAGAGTCCGGTATATTGCAGCGCACCAATAGACTGCACATATTTGTGCTACATTATATTTATCTCCCTAGAATAAACAAAGCCCTTGATGCATTTGCTGCTGCTTGGAATCAGCACCCCATTCGCACAGAACGTAACTGGTCTCCCATTCAAATGTGGACCAATGTGATGCTTGATATTAGGAACCATACACTATGTGGTATTTCAGATCTTGTAGATTCTACAATTTCAGAGAGAGATGATCTGCAGTGGTATGGATTTGATCCATCTGCTCCAAGACCAGATGATGATGGGCTATCTATTGTGTTGAACTTGAAGATGTGGATATTGATATTGATGACAATGCTATGGCCCTGCTAAGGAACAACTCTGATCCTCTCAGATACTCAGACAGTTTTGGTATTGATTTATATCAAGAGGCACTTTCATTTTTATATACATTGTAACTTCAATGTATCAATAACGTCATGCTGTAACCTTACATCAATGTGACAGTATTTTCTCAATGGCCCCTCCACTTTGATTATGAATAACTAGAATATTGTTCCTTATCGAATTCATGAATAATTAATGAGGACATACAATATAAATCATCAGCGTAGTATACATCTGTAAATCGGATACAGAATTGTCCTCATTTGCATTCAACTTTAACTTGGATTTTTTCGGCCAAACTGTTTCCTATCATCAAAATTATAGTAAAACATCCACTTATACATCGTTGGATTCGATAAGTAATATACAATATTCGCGTCCGATCTGTATGGGATTTACAAACTCTCGCCTATGGCTGCTTGAGTTTGTAAATCCCATACAGATCGGCCGCTCATATTGTATATACCGGTAGTACATACAGTTTGTCAGATTTTGATGTGGTGTTTGTTGTTACAGAAAATGCAAAGACATTGAAGGTGGTCACAGATTACAGGATCTATGATATTTTCTTTCTATATTCTTTTTATTCAGTATTCAAACATGAATCTTTAACTATATAAGCACAGTTGGATGTTCCTTATAACTCAACAAGTTACTATTAGGCCATGTTCACACTAAGATCGATTGCGAGCGGTTTCAGTGTTCACACTACGACATTCTAGTTCTGGTCAGGGGACTGTTTTATGAGAGTATCCATAACAACAATAACATTGATTGATACACTTTGTATCATCAATAATTGTTTCAATGTTTTATTTTGTTGTTTTCTTTAGTATTATCCTAACTTAAAAAAGGCGAAGGAATACATGCATCACTGCACAGCCGCGTCTATCAACTTGGATTTTGGTGGGAATTCTGGCCTTTCATTGAACTAAGCTAGACTAAAGTAGATCGCTCGCGAGCGGTTTAGTCATAGTGTGAACACGTTTGAACTCGATCATCATATAACTATGCATTTATAATCATTTTAATGTTAAAACAGTCGAGGATGTACCTTACTACTGAATAAAGGATAAAACACCTTCACTTACTACATGTACATGTATAGTACTATATTTCTTAACAGTAAAATAATGTACATGTAAAGAACAACAACATATTAAAAACTAAGCAGTTATTCACTAGACAGTATTGAAGGTTGTGCTGTCAATCACAGCACAAAGGCTGGCTTCAAACTGCGCAAGGTCAATGAAGTGCAATGACAGTTTCAATTGTAATATACATGTGGATGCATAAATGCTGGGTGTGTCTTCAACAGTAACTCTAATGCAACCTGGTTTCAGTGCTGCTGTGCTGGACCTAGACCCTGTGACAAAGCATAAAAATTTCCCAAGCACTTCTTGCGTAGCATTATCAATGAATGCTAACAGCATTTCCACAACTTCTTTGGCACGTGGATCTTGATCTGGAAGCCTGAGAAGTGACTTAAGAAATTCTTTGGTGATCTCGTTGTCTTGATAAACAAAGAGATTCTCAAATTTTTCAGGAAACCTTTCTATTTGTGCTAACAGACCCAAAGTAGATAGACCTTTTCTCATTTGAGCCACAGCTGTCTTATGCTTGATTAGGACATCGTGCATTACAAGGGCTTGCACAATATCCAATCTATTATTCTCCTGTGAATATAATTAATTAAAATAAAACATAAATAAATCATATACCTGGCTAAACTGTTTGATTGATGGCTGTCTAGAGTTTGTTGGAATTGGTTGGAATTTTGTGGGTCGCACTTCAATGATAATGGTTGTAATGCAGGCACACATACATGTATACAATTGCAACTAGAAAATCACTTCTCTAGTTTACCGCTGTGCATAATATAAACACATTTTGTCAACACCAAAATGATCATTATCTACATGTACATACATTAAGATGACTCCAACATAATTGCGAGTGCATTTTGTGATTGTTTTAACTCGCTCGTATCGCGTCAAAAACACTCGGATATTTCTGCATTTAGCACATGTAATAACTCAAACATCTAGGCTTTTAAGGGTGTATTCAAAATTTTATTTTTCAGTCGCGTTTGCCGTTACGGGCCGATTTTCTAACAGTGGTTTTTCATAATATTGTCCTCCTGTTCGCTGAAAAATCGTACGATTTCTATGAAACTTCAGATTCTTGTTAAATATATTGTCATAATTTTGTCTGCCGGGTTTAAAGAAAATCTCTCGACTGCAATTTGCGCGGCCTAAAAACTGACCATACAAATAATGCCGCGCAACTTGCAGTCGAGAGATTTTCTTTAAACCCGGCAGACAAAATTATGACAATCTATTTATCAAGAATCTGAAGTTTCATGGAAATCGTACGATTTTTGAGCGAACAGGAGGACAATATTATGAAAAACCACTGTTAGAAAATCGGCCAGTAACGGCAAACGCGACTGAAAAATAAAATTTTGAATACATCCTTAAAAGCCTAGATGTTTGAGTTATTACATGTGTTAAATGCAGAAATATTCGACTGTTTTTGACGCGATACGAGCGAGTTAAAAAAAATCACAAAATGCACTCGCAATTATGTTGGAGTCACCTTAAGCAACCTTGTTTCACCAGAATTATGCATAATGTCAAGGAATTGTTCCTCATTCCTCAGTATTGCAAGCTCTATTGGTGTGCCATCTCGAATCTGAATGATAATAATTAAAAAATAATAAATTTTGGTAATATCAAAATCAATGAATTAAATTTTGTAAAATGAAGAACATTCAACTTTACTTGACCGTAGAAGATACTCTGGACAGAGAAATAAATGCATCAATATCCTATTCCTAAGTCATATAGTACTTACCTGTAAAACATACTTTGCAAGAGTTGAATCCATGATGTCAATACACGATGCTCTTGCAAGCCCTTGCTGCAAGTCTCCTGTGGCAATATATCTATATAACACTGGAGAGAGATAGGGAAAACCAGGACCGCCTTGAATCAAACTGTGTGCTATAATTGTTCCAAGCATTTCAAAAATCCCAGATAAAATATGTGAACTCCTGTACACTGGGATGACCCTTTCTGGAGGTCCTTGGAACAAAAGAAAACCCTGTTCTCCCTTGACTAGTGTGAGGAATACATCTTCGTAGACTTGTCGCAGTACTCCCCCAGTATCTACCGCTGGTTCTCCTCTGACTTGGAACTTAACTGGTGTACTTGCATCAAAGTTTGCATCCTTATAATGCTGAAAGGTATCCATTACCAAGTCTTCTCGATCTACTTTGATCTTTTCAGCCGTATGATATGGTTTCATTTTCTGTTTCAGTTTTTGTAGAATGTCGGCAGCACTGAAGTTTGCTGTGATACTTTCATCCCTGGTATTATTATATTTATATTGTGGTGCTTGTCCATCTGTGAGAGAGTCGGCAGCTGCATCAATCCTGTCAAGGTCATCCAAGAGCAGTTGTGCATGGGTGACAGTGTTCTTTGGTTTCTGTTGGGTTGCTTGTTTTACACTCAGATAGTCAGCTGCTGAGTCAATATCATCATCCAACACTACAGCAAGATCAATGTCAGACTGCTTTGCATTTGGGAATAATGTCTTGAGTAATGATATCTTGGCATCAGCTGAGGCATAATCTGATGATGTGGATGGTGAACTAATGTTGATGGATACCTGGGAGTTGAGTTTGGGCTGCATTGCTTGGCTTTGATTTTGGGAGAATACAGATGTTGCTCCCCGATCTGATATTTTACTGTCAAATACTGACTTTGAAAACTGTTCCTCACCATCATTATCATCATCATTATTTGCTCTTTCATTCACTTCATCTTCTGGAACATTAAGACGAACATACACACGGCCTTGCCCACAAAGGCTTTTGATATGAGCAAAATCCCATTTATGCCCTGCTTTTACAACTGGAATAGTAATCACATTTTTTTCTCTTTTCACAAAATCGAAATCTTTTTCTCCAATGTATGGTAGTTTTGTCTTGAATACTTGAACAAGTTCTTTTCTGACATCTTCTTCAGAATGACCAGGAATAAGATCAAATTATCCTTTAATGATAATCTCATGAGGCTGTAGTGTCAGCGAGTCATTACATCCTCCATCATCGTTTTCGTCTTCTTGGGATTCTGGGCAATCTATCAAATACACACTCTTGGGTATGGGTACAGCAGCTTTAGCTGTGCAATTGTTCTTCTTCTGGGGACGGAATGTATGCCCTGTCACACTACGAGGAAATGGTCGCTTAACACCAGTACCGCCAGAAGCTCCAGAGCACGAGGTTCCAGTCGACATTCCAGATCCTGTTAATTCTCTTGAAGCAGAAGAAGCTGCTTCCTGTATCAAGCTCCTTGTCCTGTTGAGAATGTTACCTGGAGTTGGGGGAGATGAATTTCGGAAAATACGAATTTCGTCTCTGACACAGCGCCGAATCGTTTCCTCCAAGTTCGACGTTCCATCCCTTTCGGCCGCCATGTTGAAAACAGGCATGTAACACAGGAATCCCAAGCTTAGTTTTAATCGAAAGGAATTCTGGGTAGTTGAATACAAATATTATTCTTGAATGTTGAACAAATGTGAACGAAGATACAAAAACATTTATTTTTCTTAAATGCGAATTGATATCAACCTTGAAGAAAAATTATGACTTAAAGGTAAACTTTACTGTTGAATGTGGATACGTATAGTAATGAATACAAATATTGACCTTAAACGTGAATGAAAACTTCTTGTGAATGTGAATAAATTTTATCCTTGAATTTTGCACCATTCCGCTTTCCATAGTTGGAAGCTTGGGCTGATCGTTGTGACGATCCAATAGATGATCAACCAACTAACATACTAAGACAATCACTCTGGAAAAATAAGTTTATTGCATTAGATGTTGAATATATTAAACCAACAAAACCCTTACGAAGCTATATATGCCTAGGGAATATAACCGGGATTCTACGGTATGTCGGTTTGATTGCGGGCATAGGCTGAAGTAAACTGGCGGTCTGGTGGTTATCTCGGTAAGGACTTCATATATGGTACATTATGGTCGTCCATAGTACATTGTCTATATACAATAATCCGTATTTTTAGGTTCATTCTTTCTCTGCTTACTATGAGATGTTAAAATACGATATAAATATGATAGAACGAAGCATACATAATAAAAATGTACCATATGAGAGAACGACGCATAAATCATAAAAATATACCAAATATGAAGGATTGACCGTTATCTGTACGCAGTTATCTGCAAAAATGTGCCTGCGTAGGTCAGCGGATTGGTTGTTATCTGTAGGTTACTACAGTGCTGTCATTTCAATCCTCATTCATTTGTTGTTGTTGTTGTTGGATTGCTTTCAATCCACATAGACAATGTATAATAAAAC
Source organism: Actinostola sp. cb2023 (assembly GCA_033675265.1). Classification (NCBI taxonomy): domain Eukaryota; kingdom Metazoa; phylum Cnidaria; class Anthozoa; order Actiniaria; family Actinostolidae; genus Actinostola; species Actinostola sp. cb2023. The sequence goes on along the minus strand of JAUJYZ010000026.1, from coordinate 181,291 downwards.
AATTATTGAATTCGGTTTAGATGAAATCCGGAATTATCTTATGCTCAGTATCCAGCCGCTGGGGTTTCGTGCGCCTGTGGTACTCTCCCCCCTCTCTCCCGCGGGCCCACGAAACCCCAGTGGCTGGATACTGCATGAGCCTGAGATAATTCCGGATTTCATCAAAACCGAATTCAATAATTGTTAATAAACTAAATCAAAATTGCCTCCATCCTCTATGCGTTGGGGTCCACCGAAACTCGGCGCGACTGATTCTAGTCCAGTCTCGGACTCATGGAAGTTATACTGGACTCTCTTTCCTCTGCGACTTTAGCTTGTCGGAGCTGATAGAAAGTGAGTCCGTAACTGGACTAGACTGATTCTGGAGGGAAAAGGACTGACTGTTCACAGTCTATCGCATATTATGTGAATCAGGCTTTCTTAAGTCAAATCCACGTGTATGTACTATGTACGTATTGCCTTTTCGTCAGTTTTGGGATGTATATCGGTCTATTTTAGTTTTATTCAATGTGAAGAAGCCGTCGGGTTTCTTCCACAATGTATTTTTTTCCCGCCGTTTCGGCTTATCAGTGGTACTATATAATTTCGTCCTTTTAGACGTATATAAAATGCATTTTTAAAAAACGAAGAAGTTTACCATCCTAAATTAATTGCTATCGTTCTTATAGGTAAAAGAGCCAAAGAAAAACACATGCTTTGGACAGAAGACGAGAAAAAAGTAGTGTTCAAACATCTTGGCCAATGGTTAAAGAAAGAGGGTCTACCAGGAAAAAATGAATGTCAAGCATGTATTGCGAAGAGCAATGAAGCTTTGAAAAATAGGGATTGGTCACAAGTAAAATATTACGTCAAAAATGCGAAATCGCGTGCAGCACGTCATCTTGGCAAAAAATAAGAGAGTACCAGTTTGATAATAGGTGGGATGTGTCGCTTGGTTCCAAAATATTTTGAAATAAATCTTGAGCAGTCAATAACGCCAACATATATGCGTTTAATATACGTATTTCAAAGCATAAATACCAAGTTAGCTGTGCAAGGGAAACAATATCAATAATGTTATATCTTGCTTAAAGAGCATGACTGATAACCGACTCCAGCGAAACGTCCCGTATATTTAGTATACATGTATACATCTGTTTCAAAAAAAGGTTGTCAGAGGTCATTCCACTGAAGACCAAACTGCATCATGGTAACCACTTGAATGTCGTGAAATTCAATTCAAAATTTGTCTTGGCCAGTTTGAATTCCAATTAAAGTACAAGTCGAATTTAAATTTCTCATTTACAAAAACAACACGTACATGTTACTCACATTATATATAATTAAATTTGAACGAAAAAGTATGCAGTAACTATTTTATGATATCGAAAAAAATCAATCGAAAAACCTGCATCTCGCTTTCTGATTGACAATCCGGAATACCGGAAATGACGTAGTGGGGGGACATGGGCAGTGAAGCATAACATGAACAAAATGGCGGACGATTCTTCGTTGAGCGATGCAAGTCCAACTTCTTTCTCTGGTAGTGACTCAGAAGCTATCCTGGAATGTGAATCTGATTCAGAAGTTGATTTAGTCCATAATGAAAATAGGGAGGGACTTAAACCGTACATGTTTGAGCCAAAAGACTCATCTGTTAGTTCTGATAGTTCTACTTCTACTAGTTCTAGTGAAGGTCCAAGAACAAGAAATAACGATTGGTGTCAGTGTGAGTTTTGCCAGCGACAAGATACTGAGAGAGAGTGTGTTTGTTGTAAGGAATTGCCGAAAGTAATGGACAAGAACGTTACTTCATCTTCTAGAAGACAAATTGCTGAGCCATCTTGTATAACTCTGAATCCTGGTTTTCTTGCTCTTTGTACGGACCCTGATGTGTTGGAGACGTCTTGGTATTCTTATAGACAACAATATGGGACTTATGACGGACCAGAACATAAACGACTAAGGCACAATGCCTACAGACAATTTGTTCGTTGGTGTTGGGGATGGCTTGGTCGCCATATTCGTGTAGTTTTACCGGCATGTGTTGTTTCTTGTGTTAGAGCACATTTTCCACCTCCTGGTTTGGAAGACGATTTTGTGTTTGAGGGCTTTCATGATCCTGAATAAGACTTGTGATTTTCTACATCAGGTTTGATTTATGTACTGTAAGTTTTATTTATTTATTTTGTTATATCTTGATGTTTCGATCAACGCTGAGACACACTCCTCTTTTATTGGCTTGGTGTACTTGTGACAGAGTGGTTGTGGTGTTTCACAGTTGACCAGAACTTGATCTTCTTCGTCATCTCCTAACAATACCATTAGTTCTTCCATCAAACTATCAACATAATCTAGAGTAGAAAGAAAGTAGTTAGTCTGTACATGTCGTACTAATAAGTTTGGATATTAGGAGATTTATTTACTTTGGCTCAAACATATTAAAACTTAGTTTTACTCATATATTGCATGCTTCTCTATTTTCTCTTTGTATGCTTTAATATAGAGTGATTCTAATAAACCTGGGCACTACTAATTAGCTGTCAGTGTTTATTAGATGCAAAGAAACAAAAGAAAAGAGTGAGTGTCTAATACGGTAGTGTGTATTCATTTGGTGTAATTTGTAATGCCCAGGTTTGTTGGAATCACTCTAACATTATTTTAAAAGCTATATAATAGTACAAAAATGCTACTATTAGTGTCAAAGTACAAATGAAAGTCAACTGTGCTTGTTTGTCCACAACATATAGAATCAATGTCTTGTTATTTTAATTTACTAACTATAAGTGCAAGGTGCTGATATCTTAGCCACCACATATCCCCCTTTCTTCGCTTTTGGATATTTAATGCTGTATTCGTTGTCCCCATCACTGTTTTTTGCTTGCTCTCTATTGGCGTTTTCATTGTAGTGTAAGGCTGCAAGTCTTAATCTGCAAAAGAAGCTACATTGTAATTTAGACTAAATATGAAAATCGATTTTCTTAGTTTTCTATTTTTATTGATACCTTGCTTCCATAACATGGTAAGAAAAATGGATCATTTTAGGAGCAAAGTGGTTGACCAGGCTATGGTAACCTTCCAAAGCTGATGTCTGACCTAGTGGAGACATTTTTGCCACATCTCGTCTCATAGTTGATTTCTCAATTATGTCTGACAGTTTGATTGTTACCTCTTCACCTACGGTATATAAATGTAAGGAAATATAAAGTGTACTTGCAGTTTGTATTATATGTATTTGCTATTTTTACCACAATAATTATGTTTACTTAATACTAGAACAATGCATACCTGGCTTTAGCCACTTCCGCCGTAATTTTTTATGTGTGCATCTTGGAAACCTGCTGTCTGCGTGGTGTTTGTGTACATTTTGAATATGGGACATCAGTGAGTCCCACTTGGCCTTAGCTAATTCACTATCTCCATTACTAAATAGGAGATAATATTGCATTATGTTATTATTTAGATTGCCAATAATATAACCGTGAAATAGTACTAAGTCTAAATAGTACTAATTTGTTTTAAATCTTTTGTGTTATACTGCTTAATTGGTGCTATGTAGCACTAATTAGTGCTGTTTCATGGGGAATCATGGTTATATAGCATTGCACTCTAGTTATAAATAGCCTCATGAAAGTGTTTAAAGTATAAATGTATATACAGTTGTAGGAAAAATAACAATATTATTCATTTTAACCTTGTGTTTGCTACCCAGTATAAATGGTTTGTTATGCTTTTAATCCATTTACCAACCAGTTCACAACCTTTGGTGTTTGACAATGCGACAAGTTTCTTTTTTAATCCTGGAAAATGTAATTATATAGTGAATATCTGCAATAATAACCTATTCTAGTTGTCATTTTTCAAAATTCAATAATATTGCAATATTAGAATACTAATTAGAATACTAGTTTGCTCACTATTGTAGCAGCTTTTACGTACCTTTGGCTATGTGCCATACATCATAGTAATGGGTTATGCTTGGACAGGATTCTCTCAAGTACTTTTGAATCATTGAGTGTCTGTCTGTCACAAGGACTTTGATTTTGATTTTCATGGTTGTGAGACAGTATAGGGACCTCTTCAGACCCTCTAATTCCATATGACAGGAACTATTTACTTCATTGCTCTGAAATATCACAACCTTAGTAAGCATGCATAAGTAAAACATATCACATATTTTGCTCATAGTTGTTTATTATTTTATCAAAAAAAATATGAACTACTGTACCTGGACTAACTGGATATTAATGATTTTGTTTTCCTCAAGTTCCATGAGTGTAGCTGCCATATTTGGCAGAATGTCCCATGCTGTCGTTTCGCCCGTCACCACCCAGGAGTAAAGGTTTAGTACTAAGAGTGTTCAGGAGAATAGATTCTTCACGTTCCCATATATTACTCACAGTTCGTAAAAGAAAAGCTTTCTGATGTCTATAAAAAAGTCGACAGTGATATAGATTGCAATCCACAGAAATCCATTACTCTCAATATCTTGCTTGGTATTGCACCAGCAAAAAATAATTTTTTCCTGCAGGTGTGTTTTCAATTGTTGGTTGTGAATACCATTGGAAATTTGCACCACATCTTTTACAACTTTGAAGGATAGAAATACAACTCCCATTTATGCTCTTAATTGACGATCTGACTTTGCTAGAAAAACAGGTGAAACAGAGTGCAAACAGGCTCAATAGTGCAGACTCAAAGACCATGAATTTTCTTTCCTTGTGAAGAGAGCAATATGACTTGTCCCTGATGACAGAATAAATATATGCAAGCTTAAAATATGTTCTAAAGTGCACAGTGCACATAATATATATATTCATGAAGCAGTAATAATAATTGTGCAATGTACAGTATATTACATATTTTTCATCAGTGCTATTTAGTACTTTAATTTGTAGTTTGGATCAATACTGTTAGGGGGAGGGTGGGGGATCTTCTTCTTTGTGGTACCTTACATATATGTACATAATCAGATTTTATATACCATTCACTGTCAGAACTATCTGGGTCACTGTCGTACTGATCCATGCTATCATCAGAATCCGTGGATGTTTCATCTTCATTCATTTCAAAATCAGGATCATCTCTGTCATCATCTTCAAGATCAAAACTTGGAAATTCATCTTCAGGATGCAGGGCAGTCTGTTGTTTATTTGATGTTGATGTCAGGTTTTCATGTGTATTACTGCATAATAAATTACACTGTGTTTCTTTGTCTGCATATTGTACAGATGCTTGGCAACCTATGAAGTCATTAACAAAATTAGAACCTACTCAATTATGGAAATAATAAAAAAATAATGAGCTACTAATGTGTCCTTTGCAGATGCTTTGAAAGAGTCTGATTATATATTCCATACTTTATGATGACTATTATTATTATACAATATATTTTTGATTCTAGAAGGGGAGACAATTACTGTTCAATAACTGAAACCTGTTAAATTGATAAGCATTTATCAATCAATGGAAACAAAGTTTTGTCAATTTGGTAATATTAAGGGCTATATAACTTATATAATAAATATAATATATTGACCTTTGCTTTTCCCCTTGATGAATGCCTGGATTTTTTAATGACTTTTTGTTGTTTGTGTTTGCATTTCTTTACGTTCACATTCCTGGGTAAAAAGATAAGGGCATATGTTCAGTCCTATTTTTTTAATATCAGAAAGATGTTCTTTAAATTAATGATCAAGTCGTCTTACATGGCTATCGAGTTGTACTTCGTGATCTTCTGTACTTTCTTGAACCTGGGCATAATCTTCGTTTTGTATTTCTTGCAAGGTCTAATGAAGAGAATGCCATGTTGTTTATTTCAAACTGACCATAGTTAACTGACTGAACGTATCAATACAAGGACGTAAAATAAAGTTACCCTTTGGTTTTCTCGTTTTTCGTAGGCCGAACGTCCGACTTCCTATGATTCTGTTTTTACGGCATGTATTGAAGGAACGGCATCATCTCGTAGTCTCGGTCTAAATGAAAGTTTGGAACTTCTTGTCAGTAAATGTCCTGAACAAAGTTTTTCAATAAACATCGAGACCGGCCAGAAATGAGTTGTCGATTTCATAACGCCATTTTCGTTTCGATCGGCCGCCATCATAATCCAGCGTTCGTATGGCCCAGATTTTGGCCTTTTGTAAGGTTCTAATTCTGTCTTTAATTTATACATGGTGTATGTATTGAAATAATTAAAATACTTACTGTCTTTGGAATCCTAATGATTTTCTAACTTCACTATCAATGTAGTTCCATGGTAGGAAGTGTAAACAACAGACGTAGCTGTAATTAGTCGAGCTCCAGTCCTTTCTATGTGTCTTCACAAAATCTTCCCATAATTTCTTTCTTTTGCTGTCCTTCGGGAATTGATGTAAGCTCGTGTTTTCTCTTATTTTCGAACTGCACCCATAAACAACACACCGCTTCGGCATGTTTATTTTTGCTTGCAAAACAAATATCCCACGTTCCCGCCACTGCTTTCAGCTTGTTGACAAGCCAATCGATGTCCCCCCCACTACGTCACTTCCGGTTTATCGAACGAAGAAAGATTAGCACGAACATTGCGAGTTTTGCGATGATTTCTCAGGCTTTTTAGGCATTTTTTGAAACACTTTTGTGGTGATAACAACACATTGTAGTATAAGGCTCAAATGCCACCATTATTTCGAAAATGTTGTAAATGAGAAATTTAAATTCGACTTGTACTTTAACATACATTTTTCCATACAGATAGTGCCATTTTTGGATATATTCAAGCTATTACCATAATGCAATTCAGTCTTGGAATGCTATGATCTATGATCCTCAACAACATTTTGAAAATAGGTCTCAAGGCTAAGCGACTGGAAGGAAAGGATTTCAGTATCGGAGTATTCAATAGCTGTCCAATTTACACGGCGTTTGGATTTAATCTGAACGTACGTTTACGGACCGAATAATAATAATAATGATGTAATTTGATCTGTTGTTGATCAGTGAAGTCAATTGAATCTGCTGTTGGCTGAATCTGCTGTTAAATTTCATTTGGTTGTTTCCGGGATTTAAAAACTGGCTAAGGTGGAGGCATGGCTAGAGATTTGTAAATCCTTATGCTGACATTGAAGTAAATTTATTGTTTCAGTATTTTCAATCCATATTCCCTATCAGTCTAGTCGCATAAGCTTTATCCTGCGAAGGTCAGCTATAGCGACTATAGCCGTCTCGCTGATAACGTTTTTTTTTAATAACTGTATTTCACAAATTAACCCCCAACCGAGTGGGGGTACTTTCGTGGTATGTTTTCCACAGTTGGATGCATTGAAAAAATCCTAGTAATCGAGACACTAATGTGGATAAGTTTGTATGTCAGTGAAAACTCAGTTATGGAAAATATGTGTTGTTTGATCATACCGCCGTCCGGTTGGCTCAGTTGGTTGAGTACCGGTCTATTGTGTGGTAGGTTCGTGGTTCGAGTTCCGGACGGACCATTACTCAGGGCCTTAAAATAATTGAGGAGAAGGTGCTGCATCTACAAATGGTTAGACCGTCGCGTGGCTCGGATGACCACATTAAATGGCGGTCCCGTCTCTCCGCACACCGGGGACGTAAAAGAACCCATACCACTGTTCCACTAAGAGTAGGGCACGAAGTTCCCGGTGTGTGTGGCCTGACCTACTACTTGGAGTCACTCCATTGACTCCGACCGCAGACGCCTCGAAGAGAGGGCGTGGTCGTAGCCTGGTAGATGCAGATGTAGATATCTCAACAGTAGGTGCATGATTTTAATATTCAATTATCGATGAAGTATCTATAGTAATTTTATCTTATAGTTATAGGACCTGTATATTGATATCAATCAGCAAAAAAATGTTTCATCTATAATTATATACTAACAGAATATTGCATGGTCACTTGGATATATGAAATTTATCGTATCTCAGCGCGCCCATGTATTATCCGCTATATATTTTGTAAAGTCCTCACTACAGCCACTGTCGTCACTATCAGTATCTCAAATTGAGTCATTTCGAAGGGGCTCAATTAGTTTATTTACGGTACGTACAGAAACCATACTCCATACATAATCATACAGTTCGACCTGTGCTAAAAGTTTGGTCATGTGGCGACCGTGTACAAGCCAGCCGTGTGTTCAGCACAATTTCGGCTTTTGGTCGTGTGTTCGACCTGTGCTAAAAGTTTGGTCGTGTGGCGAACATTTACAAGCCAGCCGGGTGTTCAGCACAATTTGACATTTGGTCGTGTGTTCGACCTCAGTGGTAAAAGTTTGGTCGTGTGGCGACCGTTTACAGGCCAACCGTGTGTTCGGCACATTTCGGCATTTGGTTGTGTGTTTGACCCTTGCTAATATTTGGTCGTTTGGCAATCGTTTACAAGTCAGCCATGTGATCGGCACAATTTCGGCTTTTGGTCGTGTGTTTGGCCCTTACTAAGAGTTTGGTCGTGTGGTGACCGTTTACAGGCCAGCCGTGTGTTCGGCACTATTTCGGCATTTGGTCGTGTACTCGATCCTTACTAAAAGCCTGGTCGTGTGGCGACCGATTACAGGCCAGCTATGTGTTCGGCACAATTTCGGCATTTGGTTGTGTGTTCGACCTGTGCTAAAAGTTTGGTCGTGTGACAACCGTTTTTAGACCAGCCGTGTGTTCAAAACAGTTTCGGCGTTTGGTCGTGTGAGTGACCATTTAGAAAGTCTAGCCGTGTTCGGCACAATTTATTCGCTTCTTCGGGCATTCGACCCTTGCCAAAACATTAGTCGTGTGGCCGACCATTTAGAAAGTTTAGCTGTGTGTTCGTGCGTAGTTTCGGCGTTCGGTCGTATTGTCCGTCTCTTGCTAAAAGTTTGTTCGTGTGAGAGACCCTATAGAGACGCCAACCGTGTGTTCGGCACAATTTCGGCATTTGGTCGACCCTTGTTTAAAAGTTGGTCATGGGAGTGCACAGTGACTGCCCAGGCGATTGGTTGACCCTTGCCAAGAGTTTGGTCACGCTTTTCGACAGTCTGCAGGGACTCGACACAACGTCCGCATTTACAATGTAATTTAGTACCATTACAACCCTTTGGAATATTTAGTCTTTCTAAGATTTAATGATTGGGATAACATCTATCGATATCAAATTAAAAAACTTTCCTTTTTCACTGTAGCCCGCTCAAGCTAATGACATCAAAGTGCTGAAAGCAGAGGTACACCAGCTCCGCCGTCTGCATGACACAGGTTCAGTAGATTCAGCTCTGGCCTTATTACGCCAACAGGTAGCACGACCCTCGGGTGTGTTCGACCCACATGCCACCTTGGCCACCCTGGAGCAGCTTGTGGACATATCAAGGGAAAAGGAAGACGCGCGTGCGTCTCGTTACTCAGTGATCTTGAGACGAACGAGGCCGCTCGTATCCAATACGCAGTTCCAGCAGTTGGTGCTGAAGTTGACAGGCGACAAATTGCCAACGAGATTCAGAAAGCCCTTAAACACAACGCTACCACTCGCCCTCAGATGGCTCCGCATTGGATGCCCCTATTTTCCCAAACAAACCGGGACGAATTCGATAATACACTTTAGTGTAACATTTGGCCCAACATCTTCAGTGACCAAGTCGCTGTTCAGTGCTTCCCTGCAACCATCTAGCTTAGTACAACAATAGCATTCACTGATATTTTGCAGATATTCAAGACTGCAATTCCCACACTTACACCTGAATAATAAAGGATCATGGTATGGCTGTGTGAGAGAGACACCAGCTAATGGACACGATTTTGAATACGCAAACGAGTCAGAGGATGAGATACCTTACCATAATGAATCTTTATCAGACGAAGAATGGCTAAGTGAGTATAATCGGCTGATAATGAGCACAAAAACCATCTACAAGGGACGATCGAAATCACCATGTGTACTACAGTACCTGGTACAGTCGGAGGCTCCTTAAACTCTATGCCTATCGAATATCCAGTAGAATCGGTATTATAGTCCTCCAAAATACTTGAATACTTGAACTCACACTGAGACATACTTCAATAATTGTCTTGGTTGGAAAACTTTGAAGGCCAGATAAAGCAAGCAAACGGCATAATTTGTATGTCAGATGTTTGTTTTGATTCCTGAGTTGCTGGGTAAACGTCATAACTCTGACCCAGTCTCCGGCGCGATATTGTTCTGAATATGCGCCTTTTCAAACATCGGAATAAACATCGGAATAATTCAAAAACGTAAAAAAAACTTGATATCGTGCTTTTGATATGCTAAGCTACCTGAGCAATTCGTGTGTAATTATTTATTAGGTGCACTTTAAGCTTTGAGGTACACATGAACTTTGAATTCTCTTCCTTGAATTACTACTAGTATTAATAATAATAATAATAATAATAATAATAATAATAATAATAATAATAATAATACATTAATAATAATTAATATAAGTCTGATGCATCTTGCAAAACCCATTGTGAACCGTCTGTTAGTAGTATCGTGCAACAATGTTCAAAATATTTATATAACAATGTTCAATTAAATATATTTAATTCACAAAACTCAGGGTTGAAGTATCAAGTTTAGTTTGGATATGAATATTAACACAACCCACAAACATCTATATGACTTAAATATGTTTAGTTTAGTGTTTAGTTGGTGTGAATGGGTATAAGGTTATTTTTAACAATTCCTGCATTTAAAGGAGAACTCCACTATTTTACGATCTTTGTATATGTGATAGGTATTATGACACTTAACTTGTTTGCAAAGTTTCATTGTCCTACCTTGCAATAAAGTGGAGAAATAATCCTTGGAAGTAACGATAAATCGCTGACATGGAGGCCGCCATCTTGAACACTCTTCTGAATCTGCAAGCAGTCAGCGGTTATCTCTCGTGACGTCACTGCGCGCCAGTGAACGACAGATCGACAGGAGATCGAAGGAATAATCAGCTCTACAGACTTTGTTTACAGTAGTTTCTAGTATAAAAGAAAGCTAAACTTTGAATGTGATCGAAGATGAGTTCTACTGATAGTTCTTCTAGTACTACTGATATTTCTGATGTTGATTTTGATGATTTTTTGGCCGAAAGAGAGGACAGTCTTCATTTACAAGGCTATCAGTTTCAACCTACACGTACCATCAATGAAGACGATTCAGATCTCTCAGATTCTAATTCATCAGAGAGTGCAGCGAATGCTGGCACTCGATTAGAGAACTCAGATTGGTAAGTACATATACGATTAATTACGCCGGGACATGTAATTTTGGACTCAGTTAAAGAGCTAATTATTTTCAGGTGTACATGCGAACATTGTCAAATAATGGACAGAGAAGTGGAATGTGTTTGCTGTCAGGACATTCCCCAGATAGTGGACAAAAATCGTAATGTCTCTGAAGAAGAACATCTTAATGATCCTATCACATGTATCACTAATAATCCTGGTTTTAAGGCCGTGTGTCTCAATCGCTGGGTGTTAGAGGCTGCATGGTATCAATATCGACAGCAATATGGCAGCGATGTTAATTACGAAGCTCCTGCGCACAAGAAGAATCGCCACACTGCTTATAGACAGTTGGTTCGATGGTGTTGGGGAGTCTTGGGCAAGGAGATCAGGGTTGTCTTACCATCATGTGCTGTGATGTGTATTCGTGCACATTTCCCACCTCCTGGCCTAGAGGAAGACTTTGAATTTGTTGGTTTCCATTATGCAGATGAGTAGTACATGTATGTACATTGTACATGTATGTCAACACCTGTTGAACAGTTAGACAAATCCTTTTAACAAGTGCATGAGTACATGATTGTCTAATCTATTGTCAGTGACAAATATATTTGAACTGTGAAATATTTATTTAGACAAATATTAATATTTATTTGTAAATTTATTTAACTCATGTTTATTTAACTCATGGGTAAAAATTTGACTTTTTGGGGGGTCTTGTTTTTGCGTAATGGACTTTTTTGGGGTTAAAATGTTTGGCCTCATTCGCACCTCCCCGTCACTGATACCCCTGAGTACCCCCCCTGGGATTTTAGTTGAGAACTTAGACAGAGCAAGAGCTGGATGGAAGACATATGGGATGAATTAGTACAGGCTGCAGCAAAGGACAGGTGACAATTATTATATTACCCTAATATATATATATTCCTAATTCATTCCTATTTGATATTTTGCTCTGTTATTTTATATGATAAACCATCTTGCAAATGTGGTTTATTGATTTCCAAAAATGATATGACTGTAACATAACAAGTGATACATGTATATATTTTGTTACATTGTAGTAATTGGGCTAGTATTCAGCACTAATATTGGACACTTTACTTACATATTATCGCTCCTCTTTCTTTTTTTTCACCATTCGAGAAATGTGCTGCTTTATCACTTCCTCCTTAGGTGGTCGTTGAACAGTGGCAATATTTTTTGGAATATGTGCTGGTGTTCTTAGTTTTGGTGCTTTTGTCCCAGCCTCATGACATTCAATTACTTCATCCATCAGCTCTGTGACAAAGGTATATGACTTGTCCTCCAATATTGGCTTTGCCACCCAGGTTTTACGGTTTTTTGGAAAAACCACTTTGTACCGTTTTTCACCCTTTTTGGTTGTTGCTTGGGATCTGTTTGCATTGTTATTATGATCTAATATGGCCAGCTGTGTTCTGCTTATCATTCCATGATAAGAGAAGTGCTTTCTCTTTGGTGCATACTTCAAAAGAAGTGAATGGAAAACTTCAAGATTACCAGTATGATGAAATTCTGTTAGTTTTTTAATGTCCTTTAATAATTTCTTATTGCAGACTATTTCTTCTAGTGCCACATGGGCAGAGGAACCAGGCTTCAGCCACATGATTTGTTTACGCTCTCTCTTTGTAAGTCTGGCATGTTTGCATGATACACTGGCTTCTCCTTCCTTCCAAGAGTGTTGGTCTGCTACATGATTGACAATGGAAACCCAGTTTCTTACAAGGATCTCTGGATCTTCATTACAGGTTTGTACAGTCCACCATAGATGAGCCAGGTTTAGTAATTGGGCTAGTATTCAGCACTAGGTGCCAAACATCATATTGATGTTTGATGTTGGGGTATCTTTTCTGTAACTGGGCTGTGATTTGAACGTGCCGATCTGTCGTCAAACATCTAATTGGAAGTTGGTGATTTAAAAGATTGTCTAATGATCGTTTGCATCCTTCGTACTCCATTGCATATGATGAAGACACCTCAGAAACATGCACAAGTGAAAAGTCCACAATCTTCCCAGATTCCTCATGCATTAAACTATATGTGCCATATTTGGCATTATGGCCTGGGCTGTCAGATCTGCCATCCCCACATAAGTTAATAGGTCCATTATTCTTCAGGTCAGAAATTAAACTTAGCTGTTGTTCTTTGTACTCTTTTTTGATAATGGGAAATATAACATTATTTTGAACATTATAAAAACATGATCTGCTGATGAAATTTAATTTCAAAGCCTCAGCAAAACTTGAAAATTCTTGAAAGGATCCCCCTGTAAACACTATAGCAGCAGGTATCATTAGATTTCCAGCTGGGACATTATTTTCTGTGATAGGCTGGGAGTTCCAAGTGTACTGATGATTTTGTAGACACAATGTGCGTATGGTAAGCATGCTGCCAGTGTTGATCTTTGAGATTTCACATACAGGAGACCCACATTGTTGACAGAATTTAAATAGCTCATCAAGTTGGCATTGATATACTATGAACTTTGAGTCATTTGTACAGTTAATATCAGTTTCAGGGTCTGAATCGTCACTGCTTTCTTCTGAATTTGAACATTTGTATTCATCATCAGAATCATCTCCACTAGTACATGATTGCTTATCACAGGTGCTTAGTGTGTCAGTTAGAACAGTCTCTATGTCGACAGTTTGAGACATAGTGACAGAACAGGCAGGCAGAGGGACAGGCAGAGGGGTAGGCCTAGGAGCAGTACATGTATAACTGTGATCAATGAGATGGGATATAGGATTACTTGTTTCTCCACAAGATGTTTGTAATATTGTATTTGTATCGTGTTTTCTTCCACTGCGAGGTTTTAGTGTCTGAGTCCCAATATGTCTATGTGTTGTTTTCTGTGAAGTTATCTGTGTAGTTATCTGTGTAGGACATTCTGTGTAAGACATTGATGTCTGTGTAGGACATTGTTCAACTGATTCTAATCCCATACAAGCATCCATATCCATATGGTCTTCAGTACACATCGACTCTGGCTGGACTGGCTGCAGTAATTGCACAATTTCCTAAACAAATGTATTGTATATTGAAATAAATGGAGCTGATGTTCAATTTGTTAAATTAAAATTAAATGTCAAAACTATTTTTTCTTCTGTTTTGCATTTTAATTTTCTATCATTATATCTTTACATTAATAAATATACAAGTTTGTTGTATAATATTTGTCTTGTAATAATCATAACTTGTATATATGTGTGAAATAAAGACAAATTATATGTTTATCTTTTTTAAATTCATTAAATTCATCAAAGTTACATCTGGAATAAAAACGTACCTCGTTTCGATCTTGGTTACGTCTTCTTTGTATGGAGTTAAAACGTTCACATTTGTTACCTGTGTGAGGAAATATTGTTGGGATTGAACCAGGTTTTAGAGTTTTTTTGTTTTGCTGCCCACACAGGTGCTTTAGGGAAGTCTGAAAACAATCTGGCATAAAGTGTACGCTACAAACGTAAGAAGAGTCTCGTTTGGCAGGATTCTTTCGGCGAGTTTTCGTCAGCCAAAGTTTACTTATTTTTTCATCTTTTGGCAAACGATGGAACGAAATATCTGTTCCTTTTGTCTTTCTGGAGCCGTTTGTACATCCAGGTACCATGCAGTGAGGCATAATTTAGAAAAGTTAAGCAGCAAATTCACCGATAAACTAATGAATGAAACATGTAAACAAAGTTCAGTTTTATTCGGATTTCGCGCCATCTCGTTCACTGGCGCGCAGTGACGTCACGAGAGATAACCGCTGACTGCTTGCAGATTCAGAAGAGTGTTCAAGATGGCGGCCTCCATGTCAGCGATTTATCGTTACTTCCAAGGATTATTTCTCCACTTTATTGTAAGGTAGGACAATGAAACTTTGCAAACAAGTTAAGTGTCATAATACCTATCACATATACAAAGATCGTAAAATAGTGGAGTTCTCCTTTAAGATACAATGGTAATTCCCTTGCGCATAGGAAACTTTAAAATTCCCACGTGCAAATTATCTATACAATAGAACTTTTGGAGGGATACGTTCTGGGCCGTTGGACATTTTTTGGGGTCTAACAATTTGGCCTCATTCGAGCCTCTAGAGAAAATTAGAGATATTAGCAAACGACGTTTCGTTGTCATCTTGACAACATCTTCAGGTTCAAATGAAGATTGAAAATGCGCATAATTAAAGAATAAGTTTAGTTGAAAACAATAACCATTGTTCTACGCATAGTTATATGGTAACCATTGTTCTACACATAGTTAAATGAATAACTTTGCTCTTATAGAGTCTGATTGTACGTTAAGTTCCGGTTTTAGTTCTCTGATAAGAAACATTTCATAAATCAAGCAATCCAGTTTGTTGTTGCACTTCTTTAAGACTGTGAACTGATTGTCAAGATTGACTACTTCTAGGCCATGTACGTCGCGGACATGCTTGCCGATGGTGCTTGTTGGTCTTTGGTGTTCTACAATACGCTGGTGGAGGTGTCGGCGCGTGTAACCAACGTAACCTGCATCGCACAGGTCACATTTGAATTTATAAACAACGCTTTGTTGGTTGATTACTGCGGGCTTTTCCTCACGTATTTTTAGATCATCGCCGATCTTCCTACTGGTAAATATAGGCCTTAGATCTTTACCTATGACGTTTCCAAGATTCTTAAGCTGCTTTTGAACGGTGTCGGCTGATTTCTGATCCTTGTACGGCAAAGCAATTCGTACCAGACTGCTGGGTTCGTTACATTGGGTGTGACTCTGTGCCGTGTTAGTAGTCCTTGATTCAAGAAACCTTGAGATGGCTGAATCAATCAGGGTACTGTAGCTGCTGGAAAATGACTTTCAATCGCTCACATTCTTCAGTAAAATAGCTCCAAGTTGATGATAATTAGAATGCACGATCCAACATGGTGCTAAGTAATGACGTTTTGTAACGAGAATCGACATGGCTTCGGTGGTGTAAAAGTAAGCCAGTATTAGTCGGTTTAACATAAACTGTCGTTTCTACTTTGGATCCGTCTTTCAGTAGCTCCATACCTAGAAAGGGTAGCACGTTATTAGATGGCATTTCCATTGAGAACTTTATCGACGGGTGTTGCTCGTTCAGTGTACTTAGAAACGATCCTGCTGAAGCCTCGTCACTCATGGCTGTTAGAGTATCATCAACATAGCGTTTGTAGAAAGAAGGTAGTTTTCCTTGACCTTGGAGATGTTCTTCAATAGAACACATGAAGGCGTTGGCTATGAGGGGACCTAGGGGGGACCCCATCGCGACCCCATCTATCTGCTCATAGAGGATTCCATTGAACTGGAAAAGTTGGTCTTTTGTAGCAATATTCAAAAGATCGATGAGATCGGCTTTTGTGATGTTCAGTTTGTGTGTCGTATTGAACCAGTTATTGGCAAAGGCCTTGTCAGCTATGATGGAGATTGTTTCAACCAGGGGTACATTCGTGAACAGCGAAGTAACATCATACGATATAAGAACATCGCTTTCTTTGAAAGACATCTTGCGAAGTTCGTCGGCAAACACGAAGGTGTCGGTTATA
This sequence comes from Actinostola sp. cb2023, assembly GCA_033675265.1. Lineage (NCBI taxonomy): Eukaryota > Metazoa > Cnidaria > Anthozoa > Actiniaria > Actinostolidae > Actinostola > Actinostola sp. cb2023. The sequence goes on along the minus strand of JAUJYZ010000026.1, from coordinate 164,568 downwards.
GTATATTGATTAACCGATAAAGATTTCAACTTTTCGTTGAGCCACTTAGCTAGATTGTAATTGTAAGTCTTAGTGGCCGATGAAATAGGTCGCATCGACAAACATTTATTGTGGGTTTTAGGTAAACCATGAAGATGGGCAAGTCTTGAGCCTTTAGAACAAAGATTATCTGCTAGTGTTCTTGGTAGGATCTTTCGAACTACTGACTCGAGCTGTTTTTCTTTTTCTAATAGGGGATGGTAGTGTTTAGGTGATCTTCCCTTTCTCTTGGGTCTTTCAGTGCTACGTTTCCTGAATTTTGAAGAATCATTTACTGAGGCCTCTTTTAACAACCTCAGATAGTCGGATTTATCCATGACTACAACACCCGTTCCCTTGTCAGGCTTGGTAATGACAATATCATCTCGTTGTTTAAGGCGGTTAATAGCTCTCAAAAGGGTCTTGGGTGGTCTAGGGCCTTTTCTTTGGGCATAGTTGAGTGCAATGGATCGTAAGGTTGCAGATGTTAGTTCTTTTAGGTCACTTGGAAGAGTGGGATCAAGAAACCAATAAGCCTTTTCGAAGCTAGCTTTAATATCCAGAGGTGAGACTTTCTGCGGCAAGGCAAACTTTAAGCACGGCACATTACTAACTTCTCAAAGAATGTCAACTTGTATGAAGATATATTTTTTATGTGCTTGTCAACGTCAGTGTTTTTGTACATCAGCTTTTTGATCTTCTTCGTATGGCCATTCACAACTTGCTGGTAATGCTTAGCACGGAGTCTGGTCATAACATGTAGGATACAAACATAATGAAAGAAACTACAGGTTTGACGTATCTCGTTGTAGATCTTATTCATCTCTTCTTTAAGCAAAGCGTTCTGTTGCAGTTTCAATTTGATTTCTTCGGAAATAACGTTCTCTGTAAAGTTCTTTGAAGATTGTTTCCATCTGTCACTTATTCGTTGGCCGAGTATTGTAAGTATTGTAAGTATTGTGTATTAATTTAGTGCATATGTTATTGAACATAGTGGAATAAGTGGGTACACCACACCAAGGCCAGTCAAAAACCAACAAAGGGCATCTCAGTTGCCTTCAGCCACTGGTCAGAAAATAAAGAAGGCAATGAGAAAAGCCATTTACATTGTAGACTGTGAACAGTCCCTCTTTTGTCTCCAGACTCAGTCGAACAAGAGAAAATCCCGATCCCGGGAAAACCCGATCCCGGACGCGCGAGGATCGAGGAGAGATTAGGGGGCGGAGAAGAGAGAGGAAAAGAAGGGACTGTGGACAACACACAGTGATTTCAATTACAATTAAAATAAATTCCCATTGGTCAGAATCAATTGATCACTCATCGGCCTGTCAGCGGGGACACATTCCATTGACAACACGTTCTCAACATAATAGTTGTGCTGAATATGATGGACGTAAATATAGAAGCGTGTGTAGAGAGTTTTTCTAATGTTAAAAATTTGAAACCGGAGCAAAACGTTGCAGTGAAATGTTTGCTAGAAGGTAAAGAGGTGTTCACTGTTTTACCGACTGGTTTCGGCAAGAGTCTGATTTATCAGTTGTATGCCAAGCTTCACTCTTGTGTTCTAGTTGTTTCTACATTCCGAAGTATCGTCGAAGATATTCAATACAGAAGCTTTTCGTTTTTCCATGGCATAATAATCCAAGTCACTAAGAAGGTCAACAAGCGGTTGATTCGTATAACAACGGATTTTCCTGGAATAGATAGAGAAAATGTTCTTCATCGACACATAGTTTGATACATTGCATGTGCTTATAAACGAGTTAGTTGTCTTTACGTTGTTGCATAATGGTTGCTTAGTCGCTTCTTTTGATACTACGATGCCATCTAAAAAAAACAAAACAAGCGGGAATCACTTTGTACTGGTTGTCACTTGACTAAAAGTGAACACGACTTTGGCGAAATGGGCAAATATTGTGAAGGACCCGAGCCCTTTGAATTCAGCATGACTTCACCACCTTCATCGTCTGAAGAAAGCAAATCTAACGCCAACAACGAATTGCTACGCGCCATTAAAATGTTATCGAGTCAGGTCGGCACGCTACAGCTCGAACAACGGAACTTTCGCAAGCTGGTCAATGGCAGCGATGGCACATCAGCAAAAAGTCTAAATGGGGCCAGTTCCTCATCGAACGACGAGGAACACGGCGACAAGAAGAAAACAACCCGCCAAAGCCGCACAACAGATAACGTCAAAAAGCAATTGCAACAGGCAATTACATCGACCTTAATGAATTAGTTCCTCGTGTTCACAATGACATGCGTGGCGACAATCTGAAAGGATCGACGGAGAAAAATTCCACAATCGAATCCTTCAACTGCTGGCTAGAAGCTTGGAGCGTCTATGAAGATCGTTCTCGACGACGACCCTTCGAGATACAAAGAACTGGCACGCTACTGCGACATAATCCTTAAATGTTCCGATGGAGTGTGGTGTATGATTACGACTTCCAGTTTAGAAAAGCTATATCACAAGACACCACGAGACGCTACGATACCATCGACACAACACTCTACACAACCATCTTAGATCCATCAACAGTACGAAAGGAAAGCATCTCATGTCAACGCTGCAAGTCTCCTTGTCATCTCTTCACGCGATTGTTCCTTTCGTGCGAAATCCACGTTGGAAGAGCATCAAAGCCTCGTTCTGGTGTATTTTCAGAATTAAAAGCGTTCATAATTCCGCAAGGACATGTCATTTTTCTCTAAAACGTTTACACTTATCTTATATCAATATCTTCTTTTAGTGGAAAGTGTTAAACCTTGAAATTAAGCAATTTCGAAAAAGTTGGTACGCATGACGGCAAAGTCACATACTAAACTCTATAAATGTCATTTACGATATCTTCTCGGATTTTTATCCAATACTATTGAAATGTTCCAAAAATGTTGATAGATAATTGCTTTTTCAAATGGCAGTGGTCATTTGCATGTGAAAGATCCTAGTATTCTGATCTCGAAAATCAGCACGCGTGAATAAGGTGTATTGCGGCCATTGTCAAGGACACTCAATCCATGGAAATGTCACAACAATTAACTAAAAAAAAAAAAAATTCACGACTCACATTTTCACTTGACTGGTGCATATAAAATCCCTTTTCCCTTCTCCCATGGGCCTTTTAATAGTCCACTACCCAAAAGTTTTATTTAATACTAGGTTGGTCCAACCTGGGGAAGAAAAATGGTAACACGCTATCTGCGATCAAGATCAGTTTATGCTGGTGAAAGACGTGCTGGAAAGTCTCTCTCTAAAGTGGCTCCAGAGTATCACAAACAAAGACAAAATAGAGCAAAACAGCAAACAAATCCTGTACCTTACAGTGCAGAAAAATTTGGCCATAATCTTCACATCGACCTGAATGAAAAACTCGTCATGTATGGAGTGGTTCATGTGTGTGCAGTAGATCGATACAGTGGGATGATTGTTAGCCATGCATTAATGCCTGTCAAAAATAACCATCTCATACATGATCACATATACAGGTTGGTAACATTATGATTTACATATATAATATGAGCTTATATGAAGTTAAACAGTCAACAAGTCCGAAAGCGCGAAAGCTTGGCAGTTTTTTATTAAAACTAAGGTTGAAGATACAAAATTGTTGTCAAGTGGCACCATGTTTACAGCTATTTATAGATAGTTGACAGTTTCATTAATAAATATTTCCATATCCTATTTTAGGCAATCAGTGCTTACTTATGGACTGTGGGATCAACTGAGAGTTGATAAAGGCAGAGAATTTGCTCTGATGCTCTTTATACAAGATGCATTAAGTGAACACAGGACAAACTTCAGGCGGCTTCCATATATTCCATCAATCTCTAAAGAAGTATGGTGATTGAAATAGTATTTATTTTATTCATGAACAAATGTCTATGTAATCTACTAATTTACTTGCTCAGACTACCATACATGCATATTCATTTCTACATGTATACCACAAATCCTCTATTTAGCCCCATTTAGTGCTGGGCATGTCTAAATAGTGCCACCAAATAACATGTACTACACCGTTACTATCTATAAACATAATATGAATGCTTTGACTTGGCCCGCTTGTGATAAATGTCAATAATAATAAAATTAAACTTTATTTAACGTTGTCCAAGTACATGATGTTTGGCAGCAATATTATGTGTTTTATTTAAATTAACTTCACAACAATAACTATTTGAAGTAAAATATATCCTTGCAATTATGTTTTCCATCATAGAACCATAGAATTGAACGAATATGGGTTGAGATGAACATGAAAGTAAACTATCCTGTAAAGAGAGCATTGAGCTCAATGGCTGATGATGAATCGCTAGACATGGAAGATGGCACTACCAAGTTTCCAATACTGTTAATTGTTGGAAATAAAGTTATATTCAGTGTAATATACTGTTGCTGAGTATTCTTATCATATACTTGTGTTGTCGTGGTTTCCTACGCTTTTCTCGTGTTCTCCCAACATCCCAAGTGATTAGATCAGAGTATATAAAACGGAAAACTGTTTTATATTTCTTAAATGCATTATGTTGTTGCATTGCACGACTGACGGAAATAAAATAACTTGGCTGAATGATATATAGTATAAAAGAGAAACCGAAAAGGTGCATCTTGTACCCAAAATATAGGTCACAAAGAGCGGTGAGGGTCTAAAGTACAAGATGCACTTTTTCGGTTTATCTTTTATACTTTATTTCCTAAAACTGTCGGATGGACATGGTTTTTGAATGAAATATGTTTGCAGTTTAATTTGAGTTAATAACATGAGCATGGGGTGCATAAAATCAGGGGGCTTGCTTACAGGATCTCCCTCCCCTCCACTGCACGGAAGGGGTTGTATAAGGGTCCGTAAACTACTGGTTTAATGATAGTTTCAGCCCGTATGGTTGTATAATGAACCCGTATATTTTCATGATATGCCGTCCTGTGTATAATGATCAGGTGTCAGTGTATCATGTATCATTAGAGAGTTTTAGATTAAAGTTTTTTCTTTATGACCGGAAACCGCAAACCGCGGTTAGAAGTTAGCAGTTAGCAGTTTGACGTTTGACGTTGAAACTGTGCGGAGACCTTTTAGATTAGTGTTCACGCTTTCACCGCAAAGTAGGGAATTATGGGACAATATCAACATGGCAGCTGCCAGGAGGTATGTGTTACTTCAGTGTTTTGTTGTACTATTGCTCGCTTTTACAAATTAAATGAAACTGAATCTTAGACATGAGAAAAAACGGTAATTCATGACTCGAAAGCTGACATGGTTGTTGTCCAATTTATTGTTTATATATAGACGTAATTTCAACGATATCGTGGAATTATTGACATACGATTATTTGGATAGTTCAAGCAGTGATTCCAGCGACGATGATTTGTGTGAACTGTTGTTAGAAACGACCTTTGCCCCTAAGCAGAAGCTTGGGCCCCATCTCAACTTGCAAGATATCTCAGATGATAACTGTGAAAACATGTTTAGGTATACGTAGTTATAATTTTTTTTTAATCAATTACTTTCATTAAATATAAGCTTAAGCTTCAGTAAGCTTAATATATTCCTACTGTATGTTTTATAGATTTCAGAAGGATGATATGGATCGTCTTTTACATGCCTTAGAAATACCAGACCATTATATTTGTTCTCAAGGAACCAGTTCTTCAGGAATGGAATATCTGATGATTATGTTAAGAAGATTAAGCTATCCAAATAGGTGGATAGATCTGGTTCCTGTCTTTGGAAGAAGTCAATTCGAGCTCAGTGTTATATTTAATGAGGTAATTAAATTAAAAGAAATATGCTTAGTATTTTAAATAATTTTATAAAGGCAGAAGTATCCACCTATATTATTTGTTTGCATTTTAGATAGTTGACGACATATATGAAAGATATAAGGAGCTACTGACTTCATTAGATCTGGTGTGGCTAGACCCAGAAATGTTTTCACAAGTCATACATGCTAAAGGCTCTCCCCTTACTCAGTGTTGGGGTTTTATTGATGGCACTCCCAGAGGAATTGCAAGACCAATTTACAATCAAAGGATTATGTTTAGTGGACATAAGAGAATTCACTGTCTAAAATTTCAGGTAAGATATATATTATAAACACACATTTATTTCATTACTCTTTGTCACTGATGAATATACAAATATGTATTATATAAATACACCTGTTTTCAAAAACGTTGCCCATTTACAAAATACAAAATAATAAAATAGTAAAAAGGAATTCATTAGAGAAACAATGAGCTAGAGTTCAGCTTGAGTGTATTTCTTTTGTTTCTCTAATTAAATCCTTTTTTGCTAGTTTACTATTTTGTATTTTGTAAATGGGCAACGTTTTTGAAAACAGGTGTATATGTAATTAAACATTTTTCCTTTCAGTCAGTTCAGGCCCCCACTGGCTTGATTGCACACATGTTTGGTCCAATAGAGGGGAGGTGTCATGATGCATTTATGCTTGGAATGAGTGACCTGTTACCCGAGTTGCAAAGGCTTGTTAAACCTAATGGCGAGCCCTATGTGCTATATGGAGACCCAGCATATGGTATTTCACAAAATATATTAGCACCTTTTCGAGGTGCCAACTTGACAGCTGATGAACAAGAATTCAACAGAGCCATGAGCAAAGTCAGAGTAAGCGTGGAGTGGGGTTTCGGGAAAATAGTTCAGAACTTTGCTTTCTTAGATTTCAAAAAAAATCTAAAAGTTTTACTGCAACCTGTTGCAAAATACTATTTAGTGTCAACCATCTTGACTAATTGCCATACATGTTTGTATGGTTCTCTTGTAAGCAGCTTTTTTGACCTTAATCCACCATCACTAGAGTCATACCTGTCCAATCAATAAGAATCATACAAAGAAAGCCAACAAAACACTATGAATCAAAGCACTGCATAAGTGTATGTCAATGTCTCTTTGTTGTCAGCAAAATGTGTCAGTCATACATTTTTTGACATTTTGAATCTGTATCATAAAAGTAAACTGCATCAGGTTTTCCTTAATAAATAATATAAAATATAAATATATATTCCTCTGTCATGAAATACCTTTCAATAATAAAGGCCTTCTAATTATAACATATAGCTGTGTTTTGTAACCGGTGGTCAAAAAAGTACGCGAAATCGACAACGTTTGTATAACTTCTACAGTTTTATTCCAATCAAAATAAAACTTGGCAACGTGACAGCATATGTCAAGGCAACAAACTACTTCTTTTTTATTTTTATATTTTTATGATTTTTTTTGGCGCGGGAAAATGACGTCCAGAACATGCCATCGAATTTTGAAATTCAAAACTACACTAAATTAATCATTGCATTTGAAAGAAAATATAAAATTAGAGAAATAACTGAAATAATATCTCAGATATCGTTATTCAATCCAAAGATATGAATTTTTGAAATTTGAAAATCCGCCATTTTGTTACTAAAAATAGCACAAAATGGCGGAAATTTCAAATTTCAAAAATTCATATCTTTGGATTAAATAACGATATCTGAGATATTATTTCAGTTATTTCTCTAATTTTACATGTTCTTTCAAATGCAATGATTAATTTAGTGTAGTTTTGAATTTCGAAATTCGTTGGCATGTTCTGGACGTCATTTTCCCGCCAAAGATCATAAAAAACAAAAAACAAAAAAGAACTAGTTTGTTGCCTTGACATATGCTGTCACGTTGCCAAGTTTTATTTTGATTGGATTAAAACTGTAGAAGTTATACAAACGTTGTCGATTTTGCGTACTTTTTTCACCACCGTGAACTGGAACAAATGTTGCAGAATTTGCAAACTACATTCTGTTCTTCATCAGAGACACCATGAGCCTTCGTTCTTCGAGCTCCAACTGCAACTTTGCTTCTCTCTCTTTAGCCTCCGCCTCAAACTTTTCCTTTTGAAACTGAAGTTCCATTCGGCGTAACTCCAGTTCTTTGTCTTTCAATTCAGACTTCTGCTGATATTTCTCTGCAAGCATCTCCAGTGCTGTAAGTTTGCTTGCTCTTTGTTTAACTTTCCTTTTTGAACCTGTATATTTATTAATATTTATTAGTCAGTGAATGAACAGTGGAGCGGGAAGGGGAAGGATTATGAAAATGATATTCACAGCAACCGTAACACTTTTCTAGCCTAAAATACTTATGCGATGTTGATATTGAATTGTGTTATGCACCTTCAGTTTTTCTTTTACTGGTACTAGTTCCAGCACCACCACCACCATCATCATCATCATCATCATCATCAACTGCAACTATTGTCATCATCACTTGTATTTGCAACATGTTTCCTTTCTGAAACATTTTGAAAGGTTGACATAGTTTAAACAAATTACTGATGCAATTAATGGATAGATAGATAGATAGATAGATAGATAGATAGATAGATAGATAGATAGATAGATAGATAGATAGATAGATAGATAGATAGATAGATAGATAGATAGATAGATAGATAGATAGATAGATAGATAGATAGATAGATAGATAGATAGATAGATAGATAGATAGATAGATAGATAGATAGATAGATAGATAGATAGATAGATAGATAGATAGATAGATAGATAGATAGATAGATAGATAGATAGATAGATAGATAGATAGATAGATAGATAGATAGATAGATATATGGATAGATAGATAGATATGGATAGATAGGTAGGTAGGTAGAGAGAAAGACAGACAAATAGATTGATTATTAAAAAATATTTTTAAAATTGCAGAAAACTAAATTGATAAGGTTACAATTGATTGTTGATGTATAACACTTACTATGCATTCCACTTAGTGCAGCTGCCCGCATTTCAAGACCTTTCTGTATGTCCTCTTTCTCTTTCTTTATTTTGTTTTGTTTCTCTTTCTGCTTAAGGTGGTTCCAGCATAATGAATGACCGGTTTGCCGTATTTTTTAACTCGCTCGCTCCGCGTCAATATTGCTTGGATTTTATTATGTTTAACACAAATACTAATTCAACTATTCTGCTTTTGGAAGGTTTATTCAAAATTATCATTGTAAGCCGCGTTTGTGAATGCCAGCTGATATTCAAACGACACTATTTTCACTAAAACTGCTGCCAAGCGTTATTCCCAAGTACGATTTTTTTTAAACTTCGTGAACGACCTTTTAAGGTCCCTAGTAATGTTCTGACGAGGTAAGAAGGAAATTGATCGAGCCGAAATCATCAATTCATATTTTTGTTGTCAAAATTTGGACAAATCGGTTGTTACGTGATTTCGGCTCGAACAATTTTTTTCTTACCTCGTCAGAACATTACTAGCGACCTTAAAAGGCCGTTCACGAAGTTTAAAAAAAATCGTACTTGGGAATAACGCTTGGCAGCAGTTTTAGTGAAAATAGTGTCGTTTGAATATCAGCTGGCATTCACAAACGCGGCTTACAATGATAATTTTGAATACACCGTCGAAAGGCAGAATAGTTGAATTAGTATTTGTGTTAAGCACAATAAAATCCAAGCAATATTGACGCGGAGCGAGCGAGTTAAATAAATACGGCAAACCGGTCATTCATTATGCTGGAACCACCTTAAGCTCTACTTGATCTCTCCTAAACGTGCAGATATCTTCTAAGATCTGTTGGAGTTCTGTGTATTCCTCTTCAGAACCAGATCTGTCATGTATAGAAATTAAAATGTACTAATACTTCACAAATTTTATGAATGACATTACTAGCAGTATTTCAATATATCAATAGATCAAGGCATAAGATTTCACTCTTGAAATAAAATAAATATTATACTAGATATAAATGATGACTGTAACATAAACATGTGTATTAGTAAACAAGCCCTTCGGAAGTTTTACCTTTTTAGCGACTTTTTGTCTTCCACTTTGTATTTATTTACTAGGCGATCAAGCCGTTCTCTACATGCTCTACCAGTTAATTCGACAGGTTTTTCGCTTGTGCTGAAAGCTAGGCTTAGAATACTTGCAACTTGCTCCCATTCGGAAGAAGTCTTCGGCTTTCTTGATGAAACTTCAGTTGCAAGCATAATATCATTGGTCATTGAGGGCCATCTAAAAGGCGCCATCTTCTATGAAAAAGAAAGGATGATGAACGACAACACGGCCACAGAAGCTAAATATCAACATGGTGAAATAAAACATAACTAAAGTCAAGGCTTCTAATCAGTCACAAACACCTGTTGAAAGCCGCCATGTTTGTTTTTCATTCGTTGTTATGTCTTCACTTAAAATGACGAAAATTGATACATGATTCATCGTTGAATTGTAAAACATTGTCATTTAAGAAGAACAGATATATAAGAGCATTAATTCAAGCCTTAAACGTGGGTTTCTTGACTTAAAGTTATATAAAACCTTGCCGTATTTCACTTACCTCTAGAAGCTGTTCCCGACGTAAAAACGTGATCCGCAGTCGTCCACCTGACCTCAGGACCTAGGTCACGTGATATTTTGAGGTTTCCGGTTTCCGGTCATACAGAAAAAACTTCAATCTAAAACTCTCTATTATTCATCCTAATACACTCATTAAATTACTGGTTTAATGGTTGTAACAGGACGTATACGAACTTGGTTGTATCAGGACTCTTATATTATATCCTTTTACTTTCAGTATAAGGGCTCTTAAATTATATCCTTTTACTTTCAATATCAGGGTTTTGATTCCGCCATATGGTTTCCTTAATTGCTTTTTATTTTCCTATCATTTCAGTCATGGGTTTTTTGAAAACCCGCGGCCAATTTCTATTGGTCGAATTACTTGATCCGTTTGATTGACTTGTTTTATTGCATAATAAATTTATGTATACGTATCCAAAATGGCTGCCAGCAAACTAAAGAAAGAACAAGAACAAGCTGTAAGAGAACTTCTATCCGCAAGATATGTGTTAGCTGTCCTTCCAACTGGTTTTGGAAAGAGTAGGATATTTCAAGCCTTTGCAAGGGTCAAAGATGCTGAAGAAAATGACCGCGTTGTGGTCTTCGTGGTTGTTCCTTTGACGAGCATAATCAATGACCAAATATCCCAGTTGAATGCCTTAGGTTATCCCACTGCTGCACTTTCAGAACTTAAGTCCGAAGAGCTGAAAACTTTCACTTCAACATTTTATTTGGATCAGCTGAAGATGCTCTAAAGACAGAGTTTCAGGACGAGTTAAAAAACAGCACTATTGATCTTCACAAGCGCCTCTATTGTGGTAGATGAATGCCACAGTGGAAACTTGGTCTGTTAAAAGATAAACCGACTTCGTATTCGTATCAGATAGGTACTTATTATTAACTATCGTTGTTGATACTCGCAGGCTAAATATTTTGCTTGTTTTCAGGTCTAGATCTAAGTCAAGTAAAGGCAAACATGAGGTGGCAATTAGGAGCGCTTCTGGGAAACTATCAACTCTACGATCGCTTTGTAAAGAGGCTACGTAATTTAGTGTGTTATTTTTAAAATAGTTGAATGTATATTTCATATTTTGATTCTCTGCTAGACCTTCACTTCTCCACGAAAGAGCAAATGTTCCAATCACTGCATCAGTTTTTAATGCATGTATGTTTTGTTCCTGTAGGTGTACCAGTGCTTGCCCAAACAGCAACAGCAGACAGCACAACACATCATACTATTTGTAAAGAACTGCTTATGGTCGATGCTACAGTAACCTTTGTAAGTCCCCTCCGTGAGAACTTAATATTCTCAGTGTAAGAACGAAGAAATACACATAAAGTTAGACTGGCTGGCTAAAACGGCAAAGGACACGGGCATTGATGTACCTAAAACCATCATATTCTGCAATACAACGAAAGAAATGGCTATTGTTGTGAACCACCTTTTGGTACAGTTAGGCAATTTTGCCTACCAACATCATCATCGAGAAAGGAAGACTTGTTACTTGGTATATATCATTCGGTGACCTAGAAGGGAAACCAGGAGAACATCTTGAAATCCATGGCTGAAAATGGGAGTAAGAGGATTATAGTTGCTACCACAGCTCTACGCATGGGCGTCAACTTTTTAGATGTACGCTACATGGTGAACTGGGGACCTGCAAGATCACTGTTAGACCAGCACCAGGAAGCCGGAAGAGCAGGCCGTGATGGGAAGCAGTCCCATATTGTTATATTATATCATGGACAACAATTAGCATATTGCGAAGATGATGTAAAGAGGTTTGTTAAAGCACAGGATTGCTACAGGGTTACAGGTTGTAAACCATTTGATGCTACTATAAAGCCATTAGGAATTGCACACTGCTGTTCAAACTGTGCAAAACCTTTGTTTTTGTGGTCCAGGAACCTGCAATACTAAGCTCTGTGATCAGGCCAGTACCGCCAGAAGACAAATAATGCATGAGAGGCCTTTCGTGGGTTGAGAAACTCAATGCCAAGCGCTTGCAGTGTTTTTTTTTTTTGGAAAAACCATGTCTCATGCATTCTCCAAAGAACTAATTGACAGTATAGTAGAAAACTGTTACAAATTGTTTACACTGACATAATAATTGTATTACTTTTATCAGGAATAAACAATACACAGGGGTCTTTTGGGCATTTTGCTTGCAAAAGGCAAGGAATTGTGGTTAACGGCAAGATCAAAGGTGCAAGACAGGCTGGTTAATGCGCAAAGTGAAATACAGATGGGGTTGTAATACGTATTCCATATATGGTAAAAGCGTGCAAGCGTATAGCGGCACCTAACAAGCGAATAGCGGCCCAATTTGGCTAATAGGTATTTGCAGGAGCCCATTAATAGGAGCGTCCATCTAATATAGGTATGTGTCACAGCGTATTAGTAGATAAATCTATTTTTAGATCAGGAATTCGCGCGAAAAACTCCTCGACCAATCAGAGCAAGGATGCAATTAGCCAATCAGAACTCACTACATAAGTCGCACAAAATAAACAAACATGGCGCCGGACGACGAAATTGAAACTTACAGGATTTGAAGTGCAACTCATTACGTTTGCATACGGCTTATGGACTAAGATGAGTTCAGAAAAAAGGTCTTCATCTGATACAGAATCAGATGAAGCAGAAGCCAGCCGAAGCAAAAAGCAGAAGTTTGTCTCTTTAAGCGCTGCCGTAGACGACGGCAAATCTCTCAGCTCCGCGGCTATACGAGATAATCTAAGACATAAACTTTTACGAAAATCTGACGTACAGAGCTCCAACCGTAAAGTCTTGGATGAATGTATAGGTAAACTGGTGTCAAGTGGATTTACATGCGAGATTCTTGATCTAACGTCCAAACATTCTCCTTTCCCGCAAAGTGCATGTAGTACGTCGTCCTTGCAACAACCCTCGGCCTCGGCTGTTTTGGTAATTTTCCCAACAAATCTCCACACCTATGCAGATGAGATCGGTCCTTTTCGTCCAGTTCGACTCCTCGTATACGTAGAGGGTTCGTGGCAGTTACAATGTGAACTTTTTGACCATTATGTGATTGATTCAGGGACTTTCCTAAACTTTGACGTTGAACAAATACAAGCACTGGCTGCGACGTGGCTTTCCTCTTCTCACACCTTGTGTCCTGGTATGTATATGAATACATCACACGAAGTTGAAGACAAACTGGGAACTCAGAGTAATGGGAAGAGAAAGTGTGCATTCTTCAAAGTGCAAGATATGGCATGTGCCATCTGCCAAGCAAGCAAACCTTTCTGCTTCAGATCCAAGGTGGAACAGACTCTGTGGAGAATGCTTGATTTCACGTAGGTATCTCAAAACACGACTGCTGAAAAAGAAAAACCTGAACAAGAAACGCTACCAACGTCAACAGCCAAATAGTAATTATGGTTGAAAATACCTCTCCCCTAAGAGCCGTAGCAAACGAAGACAAAATATTCGCAGTCAACTATCGCGATTGAGCAAACATGTCACGAAGTTGTATCGACGCACAAAGGTTGAACTTCCTGAAGATCAATCGGAGGAACTATGTGAACTGATGCAAGCAATAGAAGAATCAGAATGTGGGCAGAATTCCTTAGAAAATATCAAGAAAAATTGCAACAAAGTCAAAGGGAAAAAAGTGTTAAAGTCTGGTGACTGCGTCATGGAAGTCTGGAAAAGGGATCGGGAAACGTTCTTCAAAGATCAAAGAAGGAATGGTAAGCTTATATTTATAAGTGTATTTACAGTAATTCGATAGAAAAACTGAATAAAGTAACAAGGAAAGCATTCTGATATGGTTCAAATTCTCACCACCTTTCTAAGCGCGTTTGCGTAGCTACGAATAGCTCATAACTTATTTGAAGTTTTTGAAAACGTTTTTGCTACAAAAATATAAGCTTAGTGAAGAAAAAAGTTAAAATGACAGTTAACATGATAGTGATTATAAAGAACTATTGACAAGCTTCCTCTTTTATATCATGACAAATATTTCGTCTCTTATTTTGGCAGAAAAGCGAATGACAACAAACAAAGCTTACCGTCGCTTGTCCGGTACGATCCGCTCGTGAATCGATTCAGAAAATATAAATTAATTTCGTGAAAATCCAACGATGTTTTATTTCTTCAATCTTCTGCATATACAAGGGCAAATGTAACTACTGCAATATGTCAGTCGAAGTCAAGTCCAATGCAGGGTGGAAAATAGCTAGATCAAAAGACAAAAAGTACAAGATTCCTTAGCTTATTTCACGTCAAAGAACAACTTCACTTCATTCAATGTATTCTGCAATAAAAAAACGACCAAATAATTATAATAACTGTTTTATTGTCTAAACTGATCAAGTTTTTCATCACGTGCCTGATTGTAACTCACATCATCAAGTTTTATCAAGAAACTAGAGTTATTTTGAGTCGTACATTTGTGTGTAGCTTTCAATTCGTTCCTCAGAAATTTTAGCTGTGAGGTTTGAAAGAATCATTTCTCACCTTACATCGACCTTAGCTGCCTTGTTTATACACATAACATAATACTGCTGTCCTATATAATTGTATCGCGTTTGTAGATACTCATTGTAGTTGAAAGCCAGATGTACCAAAAGAATGTCATTTTCGCTGTCAATCATATCCTGTGAACCAATCACGCGCGGTAATACCACACAATATTGAAAAAACAAAGTGACTTGAAACTTCATGAACAGCTAGGATGTTCATGTTAGCACAAGGCTATTTTAAAACAAATGCTAATTAATTGTTAATTAATTAATTACTAGTTACTGGGAAGAAAGGAAACAGATGGTCTCTGGCAACAATACGAGTTGGTGAGTTTTTTAATGTTTTAATGTTCCATGTAATCCTTTAATAGCTTGCGTAGCACTGCGTTTTGTGTCTTAATTTGGGGGGGGGGGATTTTGGTCTTCCACAGGAACCCCAATCCTTCCAAAACCCCCCCCAAAAAAAAACACAAAACCCTGTGCTATACGCAGGCTATGTTAATATTGGTTCCAAACAAGTACGTTATATCAAATTTCTACATCGTTTTAATTTGATCAGCTGCTTTATTTGATCAACTTCGCCTTGCAGTATGATTGGACTGGTTGTTGGTTTGTGAAAATATCACTTATTGGACCCGAAGTGTCCAAGAACAATTTTAACATAATACAATAGTGCATTAAATTATTGATCAAAGCATTACAATACACCTTCAGCTCTTTCAGTGTACAGCCACAGTCCATCTGCATTTGAGGGTCTCAAGAGTTTAAAAATACTACAGCTTCCATGTTCCAAGGTTCTTAAAAAGTTCCTAAAGGAAGGATCAGAGAAATCTGGAATAGATGAAGATTACTTGATTACACAGGAGGGAAAGTACAACACGTTTCGGTTCAAAAGGGAGAACGAAGGGGCTCCCCGCCCATTGGGGTTGGGAGTCATGTGGGATGAGGTCAAGGTGTGTCAGGAACTCCTATAATAACATAAACAACCAATCAATAATTTATTTTAATAAATACAATAATTATATATTCAATTCCATTTTTTTATTCTCACTTTATATTTGCATAATATATATTTGCATAATCTGTATACTGTTTTCTAATTATCAGCATATCGTATTCACCGGCGTATAATTCGCACTTTTTTTCCCGAAAATCGCGATCCAAATTGGGGGTGCGGCTTATCTGCGAGAACATCGGGAATTGGTACCAGAAATTTACATAAAATTAATTACGGTTTGCTAAATTGTGCTAACGGGTTTACTACAAGACCTAACGTTTGCTAAAGTGTTTTTCATTGATGAGCGGGTTGATTCACGTGCTAACACAACATGTGTCAATCAAGTGTCTCTCTCAAACATAACATTCTCACGTGCACGCTAATGAACCTTAGATTTTAGAACTGATAACTTGCTAATCTTCTCTGTATCGTTCCAATTTAAATGTAATAGACATTTCCGATTTAGCGGCATATGAGCGGAATAGGCATATACATGTAGTATGGCGGTCATTGTTATCGAGCGTGGAATATACTATGCCTATGCCGCTAAATCGGAAATGTCTAATAAGAACATATCCCGATAAGTAACCGGAGTTCGGTTGTGCTCGTTGTATGATGTGAACTGCACAAGACTGTGTCAGGCTTTTGTCATCTTCGATGTCGATCAAAAGTTATAACGTGTTGAAGTTTAATCAATCATAAATGTTGTTTCTTCTTCAGTCAACACGTCACAACTTTTTATCGACATCGAATATGACAAAAGCCTGACACAGTTTGACAGGTCAAAGTGTCGTGATTAATATGGTATAAAGATCAATAGAGTCGGATGTAACGCAAGGTCTATTAAATCGGTCAAACGGAGACGGTCGTTTTCAAAACAATGAGCCGCGCCGTCTCCATTTTTAATTTAAAAGAAAATATCACTATTATTATTACTTTCCGAGACGTACCCGTCAAGGTGAACCGTATCCTTAAATGCGAACTTAGCCTCAGTGCGAATCGACAAACCGTGGGCACCCAGAAATAGTTCAGAAATCGTTTTAATATTGTTCTTCGTTGAACAATCAGAAACTGCAAGAAGCCGGGGCAAGAAGTTTATTTTACTACAAAATGATTTCTGAAATATTTCTGGGTGCCCATGGCTTTTCGATTCGCACTGTAAGCTTAATCTTGATATTCAAAACATGATAACCTACATTGCTTTGTCATGAAACTAAGATTTTTTA
Source organism: Actinostola sp. cb2023 (assembly GCA_033675265.1). Classification (NCBI taxonomy): domain Eukaryota; kingdom Metazoa; phylum Cnidaria; class Anthozoa; order Actiniaria; family Actinostolidae; genus Actinostola; species Actinostola sp. cb2023. The sequence goes on along the minus strand of JAUJYZ010000026.1, from coordinate 147,493 downwards.
TTTGCTTCAGATAATGATGACGATCTCAGTAAGCCAGTCTTCTTGACTGAACCAGTACCTTCATCATCTCAGCCTAAAGGTTCTTCAGGTAAAGGAAAATCGCCAATTAATTCAAATGTGAACATCTCTACTCCATCTGTAAGCAGCCATGGTAATTATGTGAAAGTTATGGAAGGATGGGATGAAGATGATGAACCGGATCACTTAGCAACAATTGAAGCACACCTCCTAGAACAAACGTCTAATGGTACAGTTTCAGTAGATAGCTGTTTGCAAACATTTTGACCACCTTATATACATGTATTTGGAGCATTATCGGTAATTATATACATATATTGGGAGCATTATGGCTAAGCTTAAAATGTAATTGGAAGGATCATTTAGTACAATGCATCTTTAAGCCATATGGTAGTTGTTTGTAAGTCTCTGCTGCATATTGACATCCAGCTGTTAGCCAATCCTGGCTAATCTATGATAAACAGCTGTCTAATGCATCCAATACATTTGGGAGAGAACATAATTTATATAAGATGAACAGTTGCAGGAATTGATACTTTGTGATTTGGAGCTTTGCATCTGTGAGTTATAAGGGTTTGAAATCTCAAAATGCAAATAAAATGACATCAAGAAGGCATTTACCATAATGTATCAAGTGTTTCTCAAGTAGTGGTTTGAACTAAAATAGCAAAAAATATCTAAGGAGGTATGAAATGAAAAATATGAAACATTTCTGGAATTGAGTTTTTAAATGTCCGGTATTTTACACTAGGGTTTTTTTGTAGAATAAATGATGCAGCCTCCTTTGACATCACTTCATTTGCATTTTGAAATGTCAAACCCTTCTTACTCACAGATGCAAAGCCCCAAATTGCAAAGTATCAAATCCTGCAACTATGCACCTCGCATACAATGTTTCATGATAACAAATTTATTGTAATATTGCATCCCTTCACATTATATTTATTTATTTATTTATATTTACAACTGAAAATAATATTGCATGAGCAACCTACTAGTTCTACATGTACATGTAGTCACTTGACAGCCGCTTTCAGTATACTGATTTATGGACTTACATGTACTAATTAAATTATTATAATTATTACCCAAAGGTGTCAATATTAAACAGGTTTCACAATATCTATTTACAGATTTCATTACCCCAATAAGAAAGTGCTACTGATGTCTTACAGAGATTCATATCAAAAACTTTAGACGACGTGAATGGAGACATGGTGAATATTGTGATTTAAGGCAGTCTTCCAGTCCACCCTAAGGGCAATTGAAAGAAAGAGCTTTAGTTATTTGAAGCCTTTACTTGTCCCATTCTCAGGAGAGGACGCTATTGATGCAGGAGGCCCTAAGAGATAATATTTCCGTCTACTGAAATTAGAGAAATTGGAATATTTCATGGGGGTTGGTTAGCACATGATCTGGATCCCCTGAAGAACAAGAAATATGAGCTTGCAGGTAAATTGGTTTCATGGAGTGTCCTGCATGGTGGCACAGGTCCAAAGTGTCTAGTGGTGGAGGCTTACTGTGTTGCTCAGGACAAACCCATTGAAAAGGAGAAAGTGATTGAGATTATGTCGGATGTAAAGCTCAAAGAAATTTTGAGGGACATAGAGAAAAAGCCAAAGATAGAAGACTTTCCAGATGTCATTGCAAAGCATGGTGATGAGATCACAGAATATGGATACTCAAGCATTTACATATCCAAATTTGGTGACACAGAAAATATAATGGACTGCCTTCTTAAGCAGTTATTTCTTTTCCGTGTGTTTCCTGAATTGCAACAGTTCCGTGAAGGTATGAACAAAATTGGAGGGTTTGTAGACACATACAGTTCTTAGCAATGCAGAAGACAAGTTGACAACTGATTCCTTCAAGGAAATTTACAAAGTGTCTTTCTCAGAGGTTGGATCTAACAAGAGAGAACGAAGTTGATGACCTGAATCTGGAAGACCTGTTGATCTTTTTGACAGGTGCAGACCATATCCCACCTCTTGGCTTTGATACATCTATTGCAGTGGACTTTTATGACAACCATGATGGAGCTAGAAGACTCACTTGGTCATCCACATGTTCATTGTCTCTGTACCTTCCCAGAGGAAACAATGACCCACAGAAGTTCAACACTTTGGTTTGCCAGTCCCTAAAGGAATGCCAGGGGTTAGGAAAATGTTAATTAACAGTACATGTATGTGTTACTTTTAAAGTTGTTGCACTAAGATACGAACATTATGTTTGTGTTCTTCTTATACCACAATGTACAATATAGTTAAAAGTACTGTTTCATGGATTAAGTGAAAGTACTCAGTGCAATAATTCTCATGTTGAGTTAATATTTTTATAGGAAAATACATTTTTGTTAATTTTCAACATATTATAGCAAAATAATATTTTATGTCATGAAACGTATATTTACTAGATTTGCATATTTACTTCCGGTGTGACGTAAAGCTATGGCCAAGGGGTTGGGCATTTCTGTTAATTTTAATGACCCCCCTCTTGGTATACGCAACAAATGGCGTGACATGATGTACGCGCCATTTGCTTTTTCAGTTGACAGCCCGTTCTCATCTAAGCTGTTTTAACTTCACTGAGTTTTTTACGATGATTTTCAATCCAAAAATTATGATATTGGGCCACTCATTTGTTCGTCGACTTGCAAGTGATCTGCAAAAAGGTTTCGACGAACGGGCAAACAAGAAATTTAATGTTAAAGATGTTGATATAAGGCTTTTTGGTGTTGGCGGGCGAACCGTTGAAAATATTCGTCAGTTTGATTTTAAAACCGTGTCCAGATTTGCTCCTGACATCGTGATATTGGAGATTGGCACGAATGACCTTTCGTCTTTAGCACCAGAGGTTGTTGGCTCCAACGTAGATGAATTGGTCAAGGATTTGATTGCGAAGTTTTCAGTGCGTGTGGTTTGTTTATGTTTGGTCATCCCTCGAGCAGCAGAGAATGTTCAATTTAATAAGAAAGCAAAAGTCTACAATGACTATGTTCAAGTGGTTTTAGGAGATATTTCAAACATTTTCCTTTGGTCTTACAAAGGTTTAAACGATGCAAAACAGGAAGTTATAATTCCGGACGGTGTTCATTTAAATGCAAATGGCCAATATAAATTGTATCGTAGTTATCGTGGTGCCATTTTGCATGCTTTAAAATTGCTTAAATCTCTCAATGATGAATAGATTTATCTTGTTTGGTTGTTTAGTTGATGGCACAAATTGTTAACGTAAATTTCTTATATCATTCTTTCAAAATAATTCGTAAAGTCATTGTCATGACTTCATTTTTAATAAAACTAAATATTATGTGTTGGCATATTTGATTCAAACTACTATGCTTGAAGGTATCGAAACGTCGATAAATAAATCTAGAATTCTAGTCGTCATCAATTTTATGCTAAAAGTCAACCTATGTGTTCAACCTAAATTATATATGTTGTTTTAATTAGTCCAATCTATGTGTTGGCATATTTTGATCAAATTTATGGGTTGACATAATTAGATTCAACTACATTTGTATATATATATGTTGTTTATATATTTTAGTCCAATCTACATGTTGGCATAATTTGGTCAAACTTATGTGTTGGCATAATTTGATTCATCCTATATACATGTTGTATAATGCCGTTTGTATATTTTAGTCCAACCTACGTGTTGGCATAATTTGGTCCAACCTACGTGTTGGCATAATTTGGTCCAACCTACGTGTTGGCATAATTTGGTCCAACCTACGTGTTGGCATAATTTGGTCCAACCTACGTGTTGACATAATTTGGTCCAACTTATGTGTTGGCATAATTTGATTCAACCTATATACATGTGGTATAATGTCGTTTGTATATTTTAGTCCAACCTACGTGTTGGCATAATTTGGTCCAACCTATGTGTTGGCATAATTTGGTCCAACCTACGTGTTGGCATAATTTGGTCCAACCTACGTGTTGGCATAATATGGTCCAACCTACGTGTTGGCATAATTTGGTCCAACCTACGTGTTGGCATAATTTGGTCCAACCTACGTGTTGGCATAATTTGGTCCAACCTACGTGTTGGCATAATTTGGTCCAACCTACGTGTTGGCATAATTTGGTCCAACCTACGTGTTGGCATAATTTGGTCCAACCTACGTGTTGGCATAATTTGGTCCAGCCTACGTTTTGGCATAATTTGGCAGTTAGGAGGTGGCGATTTATAGCGGCGACTGTGTAATGTTTTAGGTCTGCCAAGTCACCTCCTGCCAGTTAATATTTAATGTTGTATATTGTGACAAGTCGATGTTGTTATATTTTATGGTAATGTACCTTTGTTCAATGTATGTCTGTTATTAATTATATTTATTTTGCACTACACTCTATTTTCTTTAAGTTCATTTTCTTTCAGAATGCCTCGTAAAAGTTCTCATGTGAAACGGCCTTCATCGGCTATATTGGAAGCAGCACCTCTAGCAAGAAGAAGGCGCACGTCGTCAGGAGTCCCCAATACAATTGCTAGTACTACTACCATCAGTACAGCAGATATGGAGCAGCTAGTTCAAAAAGTTCACTGTCTGTCCTGGCTACTCTTCAATCTTCCAAGGCAGCAAGTACTAGTGCAAATGTTAATAGTTTAAATGAATCTACACTATCTTTGTCTGGTTCAGGTCACTCTGATGATGATTCCGGGGCAGCGGCTATTGTACAGGGGTCGGTAGCTGCTGTCCTGGGTAACCTGTCGGGTGAGTTGACTGACTCAAATGTAATGGCTGAGCCCAGGAATATTTTTCTTTCTAAAAGTCTTCCCATTGGTATGGGAATACCAGCCAAAATTAAGGCAAAAATTTGGTCTAACGAGTACAGTGATTTTGGTATACTCATAAGCAGCCACTCAAAAACTTCCTCTGGTTATCACCTTTATGTATCAGAGAAGAAAGACAGTCCTGGTTTGCCAGCTTTAATGAACATAGCTAATATTGAAGCTTGGACCTCTGCTTTTCAAGTGTTTGTGGGAATATTTACATCAAAATACCCACAAGAGGCTCCAGCTTTTATGAAATATAGCGACAGGATTAGAGATCATGCGATGAGGGGTTACAATTGGAGATACTATGATGAGAATTTTAGATATCTCAGACAGAGTGAACCTAAAGCATTCCCTTGGGGGGCAGTTCACGCTGAACTTTGGATGCGTTCACAGCCTCTCCAACAGTTTAAGGCTAACACTAAGCCCCTTACTGGTGTTGAGAATAAGTCTAGGTTGCTGGTCCCAAAGGGATTTTGCTGGAAATACCATAAGGGTAACTTTTGCTCTGGCTGTGCTTTTAATCATTCTTGCCCAGAGTGTAAGAAGTCTGGGCACCCTCTTAACAAGTGTAATTTTCGTGGCTCAAAAGAGAAGCAATCCAATAATGCCAGTGCCAGTGCTACCTTTGCCAACACCAGTAAGAGTAAATAATTTAAAGCTTTTGCTCTCTGATTATGATTTTGATAAGTCACAATTTCTTATCGAAGGTTTTACATATGGGTTTCGTATTTTTTCTGATATTGACAATATAACATTTGAAGGACCAAATTTACTGTCTGCACAACAGAGCCCCCATATTGTTGAAAGCAAACTTTTTAAGGAGCTGGAGGCCCATAGGCTTGCTGGTCCTTTCCCTTCACACCCTTTACCTCATTTCAGGGTATCACCTTTGGGTATTGTTCCCAAAAAGACTCCTGGTGAATATCGCATGATTCATCACCTTTCTTATCCTAAAGGCATGTCAGTTAACGATGGTATTTAATCAGCTTTCACCAGAGTTACTTATGCTACAATTGATGATGCAGTTCGTGGTATAAAACGTGCTGGTGTTGGTTCCTATTTAGCCAAAACTGACGTAAAACATGCTTTTAGAATTATACCCATAAATCCATTAGATTTTCATTTGTTAGGTATGCAATGGAAGGGTAAATATTATTTTGATAAATGTATGCCTATGGGTTGTGCCAGTTCCTGCAAAACATTTGAGGCTTTCAGTACAGCAATTGAATGGATTGCATATAACAAATTAGGTATTCACAACATAATTCATTTGTTGGATGATTTTCTTATTATTGAACCATCTATACAGCAGTGTAATAGAGGCCTCGCATCTTTCTTAGAGCTTTGTCAATACCTGGGCGTTCCCATGGCACCAGAAAAAACGTTTGGTCCATCTACAACTTTAACTTTTGTAGGCATCGAGCTTGACACACAGTTATCAGAGGCTCGGTTACCTCAAGATAAATTATCTAAATGCTTGGATTTGATCTCTTTTTTCATGCTTAGAAAGAAAGCAACTTTGCATGACTTGCAGTCCCTTATTGGCACTTTGAACTTTGCTTGTTCAGTTGTTGTGCCAGGTCGTGCATTTTTGCGCAGACTTATTGATTTGACAATAGGTTTAAAACATCCTAAGCACCTTGTTCGTTTGACAAAGGAGGATAAAGCAGATTTGCTTGTTTGGCAGCAATTATTTCAACAATTTAATGGAAAGTCCTTTTTTCTTAGTGATATATGGCAGGATAGTAATTCCTTGCAGCTTTTCACAGATTCTTCTGGAGCAATAGGCTTTGGAGCAATTTTTGGATCTCATTGGTGCTATGGGGAGTGGCCCAGAGAATGGCAATATAAGAACATAGCCATTTTAGAGTTTTATCCAATAGTTCTTACTTAGTCTTTTACTTTGGGGTAATCTGATGCGCAATCAATGCATTACATTTTTAACTGACAATGAATCCTTAGTTTATGTGATAAATAGATGCACATGTAAGGATAAGACACTTATGGTTTTTGTTCGCAAGCTTGTTTTGGTGTGTTTGAAATATAATATTCTTTTTAAAGCTAAACACATACCTGGAGTTAAAAATCATCTTGCAGATGCATTGTCTCGTTTACAGATACTGCGTTTCAGACAGTTGGCCCCAGGTTACTTCGACAATTCCCCCACGATTGTACCAACTCAGTTACTCCCTTCGAACTGGAGCCTTTAGTTTATAAATTGTTATCATCAAGCTTGCAGAAGTCTTTCATTCCCACCTATCAGAGGGCTTGGCGCCTTTTTGGGCAGTTTTATTCTAGTTGTTTTGGAAATTCAGTCCTTGCTCTTCCGGTTCCCCCAACCACTTTAGCTTTATTTATAGCATATTTGTTTGACAAGAAATATGCTTCATCTACAGTTAACACATATGTTTCAGCTTTATGCTATTATCACAGGCTTGCAGGTTTGCAAGATCCATCTAAAATATGCTATGTTATTGAAATGCTTAGGGGTTATGGTAAGTTAGGTCAGACTTTAGATTCTAGATTACCTATAACACTACCAATTTTGTTGCGTATTACTTAGTCTGGAGTGGCTATTTGCAGTTCGCATTATCAGGCTCTTATGTTTAAGGCCATGTGTTCTTTATCATTTTTCGCTTTTCTTCGTATTGGCGAAATTACAAGTGATAATAAACAAAACATCAATGATGTGCTGCAATTTAGTCAGGTCACCAAACTTTCAGCCTCAGATGGTCGTGTCATTTCCCTTAAGGTTACATTTCATAACTATAAGCATAATTATAATCAACCTCCATTTTCTATTGTTGTATCACGGCAGCCTGCAGTTTGTCCAGTGCAAACTATTTTGCATTATCTTGTAGTTCGTGGCATTGAGAATGGACCTTTGTTTATTGACAGTGAGGGGATCCCAGTGTTAAGGACTGTGTTTTCAAAACTGCTTGACACATCTCTTAAGATTTGCAATCTTGATCCCAATATATATAAGGGACATAGTTTTAGAATAGGGGCAGCGACATATGCTGCTCAGCAAGGTTTATCGGATTCCAAGATTAGGCTATTAGGTCGTTGGAAGTCTGATGCATTTAAAAAATACATTAGGACTCATTCCTTACCTTCTGTTTAAGCACTAATATTTCTAGTGTTGTATGAGGAAATTGAATGTTTGCTAGCAGGGGCGGCAAATATGTCAATTCCTTGTTTATGCGAGTCAATGCACTGTTTGCAGGTGCGGCAGTGTTATTTATTGAGTAAACATTTATTATTGATTTGTTTAATATTTATTTTAAATTAAGCAGTATTTGGTATTAGTAGTTCAATATGTGCTGGGGTGGGGCTGCCCCTTGCACCAAGGGGCGGTGGCGTTTTGGCCCTCACCTTCGCTGGGCAACACCTATTTTAGCAATTTTAATCTGTGTTATATTTGTTTTATAATTTGTTTTTACAAAATAAAAGCGGCTATGTCCTAGACATAGCCATATTTTATCCAAAAAATTGTTATGTTTCCTGCGCGAACAAGCTCAGCACATATTATACTACTTCCAAAATAATATTTTATGTCATGAAACGTATATTTACTAGATTTGCAAATTTACTTCCGGTGTGACGTAAAGCTATGGCCAAGGGGTTGGGCATTTCTGTTAATTTTAATGACCCCCCTCTTGGTATACGCAACAAATGGCGTGACATGATGTACGCGCCATTTGCTTTTTCAGTTGACAGCCCGTTCTCATCTAAGCTGTTTTAACTTCACCCGCCTCCTCCCCAGTCTTGGCCACCTCTTTATGTCATCATATGGCGTTTTGGCCCTCACCTTCGCTGGGCAACACCTATTTTAGCAATTTTAATCTTTGTTATATTTGTTTTATAAAAAAAATTGTTATGTTTCCTGCACGAACAAGCTCAGCACATATTATACTACTTGATGTTATTTGGATAGAGTTTTGTGGCATAAATATGTATATTTTCATGGCATTGTTTTATATGGCTGTTTTGGTATGGCACCCAACCTAGCACAAACTGTTTCCATGAGTGGGTGACATTTAATTAATAAGTGATGCAATAAACTTGTTTCATTAAATGATGGCTCATAAGTTGTTACATTCCATTGAATTATATTTGGTTGTTGTACTTCTTATAGAGTGGTTTTCATTAACCCGTGAAACAAAGTATGATAAATAGAGTGTAATGGTCATACATAAACACAATAGAAAACAAAAGAATTAGAGTGAAGTATGTCCAGTCCCGGACTAACTTTCTATCCGCTCCGACAAGCTGAAGTCCCGGAGGAAAGAGAGTCCAGTATAACTTGCATGCGCATGGCAGTTTAGCAGCCAATCAGATCGGAGCTCAATAGACCAAATCGACTAACACAATGTTTACATTCTTTGACCCATTTCAGATCTTTTGAGAATAATACGGTTATTTGTCTGTTGTATTTCGATTTCAATAGACATGGAAATGAAATGGAAATATTGTTTAAAAAGGGTTTGAATTGGGTTAAAGAATGTAAACATTGCGTTTGGCCGATTTAGTCTATTTTACCTCATGTACGCGGAGCTGTACATGAGGAATGAAATGAAATGTGGAATGAAATGTCTGACAGCGTGTTCACATTAATAAAGAATGAATCAGGGACTTTCCAAAGCCTGTACTCAAATTAACAAAAACAACCGGCTTCCAAAATGGCTTGGAGCCATATTTGCTTGGAGCCATATTGGCTTGGAGCCATATTTGTGGTGGTCGCCTGGCTGCTAAGCTGCCATGCGCATACAAGTTATACTGGACTCTCTTTCCTCCGCGACTTCAGCTTGTCGGAGCGGATAGAAAGTGAGTCAGGGACTGGACTAAGTGAAGTAGTGCTAAATACGCTAAAGTGTATTTCACGGGTTTATGAAAACCACTCTACTATATTAAGAGACAATTTATTTCAACATCGTGTAATATCTGGAAAAAAATAGCTGTCCTCTTGGACAGTTTGAATTTCAATTTTCGCTTTGGATTAACCCGGGATTAACACTCTAAATTTGTTTTAACCAAGCACAAACTATTAAAAACAAACTAAAATGTCTGGATAAAACTGTTTTAGCATTGTACCAGTCATGTTCAACCTTTTATTTCAAATTCGAGGTATTCCAGGAGAAAACATTGTCCGTAATGGTAAAGTACAGATCTAGCCCATGTCGAGAGTTTTCAGTTCAAACTTTTTGCAACTTTTTGGTGGGTTTCCTGTGGTAGAATGCACGCGCACAATGCGTATTGTCGGGCTCCCTGTGCTGAGTAACGTCCTATGTTGGGCTTCTTGTGTGTCTCGCAATACACAGGGAACCCAACATATCTAAGTTTTATATATATTGCGCGCGCTCTACCACAGGAAACCCATCAAAAAGACGCAAATATATTTGTATTATTTAGTAGCCTCAGGAGCAATGGTTGGACTGCATGTGGATTAACACTCTGTTTCACTTTTACAGGTCAAAAACCATCACAATAACTTGAATGGTTTGCTATAAAAGCTGTTTTAGCATTGTACAAAAGGTATTCTCCAACCTAGGTATTGGTTTTTGGTGTTCAATATGTGCAATCATAATAAATCCCTCTTAATTTTTGTCCAGAAATCACAACTGCTTTTCGTGCTGCAAATAAAATGACTTTCACTAAATTTTTACATACAGTACATTTATAACATTGTTCAAAAAATTTAAATTAAAAAAACCCTCCGCCCGGGTATGTGTCATTCTGTACCCTACTTTAGCCTGTGTGACAAATTTATTCTTGGGTTTAATTCACTGCTTTTGCCTGTTCTCCTCCAGATGTACAAATCCTGAAACCCTTAGACAACTATGATTATGAAGATTACATCATTGAAGTGTCACATCTTGTCTGATTGGAACATGGTTGGATGTCAATCAGACAATATTGACATGCACAGTATACTTTAGATAGTAGTCACTGGTAGCCCAATTGCCAGCCTGAAAGAGTACTTTTTATGGGGTCCGGCATTCTAAAGTTCCTTGAATGATATTGTTCATGTACATGATTAGTTCATTATACTCTTCGCTTGGCATAGGATACCAGGGATTGAAAGAGCATACCTGCTTCTTGCACAGTAGCTGGTTTTGACAGTCCATTTTTGTTCATGACATATAGGAAATATTCTTCCCATACTTGGTCGTATTGAACTGGATCAGAGTACAACCTGTTTTTCATTTCTGTCAGCTTTTGAGGAGAAACCTCGAGCGAACACTCAGTTTGTCCGTAATGCTCTGGCAGAAAGTACATAATATCGGGGACACGAGAAAATGTAGTATGCTTTGACTTTCTGATTCGATGAGAATTCCAATAATCTTTGGTTTTGTTCAGGTCACTTTGGAGCAAATCAGCAAAGCAAATCCACAAAGCCTCTGTGAATCTCACTTGTTAGGCCAAGAATGTCAGATTCATGCAGGTCATTGAAAAAATAAATCCACCAGCATCAGCGTTGTTTTCTAAAGGAAGACCAAAAACATTCAATTATTTTATTCCTTGTACTTGGAACGTATTTGTGAGCGTTGCTCCCTGCATATTCATCCAATCCATCGGCACGGACATAGCACTGCATGGCGGCAACAAGTCCGTTCTCGGTTCTAAGATCGGTATAAACACGTACTGGGCAACCTCTGGCAGCTTCAACGTAATCTAAGAAGTATGTTTATTTGACTGTTGCAGCTCAAGCCATAAAATCCTTCTACTGAAACTGTCAACACATCCATGTACTGAATATCCAAACGGCTTGAGTTTATCATATCCGTCCAGGTGCCAACAAAAGTTAGGTCCAGGTGATACGTAAGTGCGACGATGAAAAACACCGTGTTTCCTCGCTTCTACACCACGAGGATCAATCTCGCGTAATAATGACGCTACCATAACCGTGGAACATGAATGTGAAATCTGATTTGCAGGATATGCCACATAGTACCATAACCATTGAGGCTATCTGGTCCATTTGCTATTTCACGAGCTACTAGTTCCTTGACATAATGCACAAAATCCATGTGCTCATTTTCATCGAGACGTTTCAGGGTTCTTATGTTAATGTTTATGTTGTGATATTTTTCCAGCAAAAGAACGATATCCTTATACCGAAATCGTTATTGGAAGTAGTGTTCAATTAACTCCCTTTCTGAACCATTCGGTATTAACTCATGCTTCGCACTCACAGTCACATTCGCCATTTTGCTTTGGAGAACTTCTGGATATATGCAACCGCTGGCTTGCAAGACTATGCGTGCGCGCGCATAGGTTTTGTGTGTTTTATTGTGCGATGTTTTATTTTGTTCGCAATGCAATATTATTATTTTTTGCAGTGCGATATTTATTTGTAGTGCGATATTTTTTTATTTGCAGTGCGATATTTTATTTGTTTGTAGTCCGAATTTTTTTTATTTGCAGTGCGATATTTTTTTGTTTGCATTGCGATATTTAATTGTTTGCCGATTTAGCGGCTATTTTAGAAATATTGCCAAACACTTATTTTGTTCTTTTGTTCAAATTAACATTGATTTTTTAGCACCGTATTTATTATCTCACTCGTGCAAAACAACCCTAGTCAGTCAAATTCTAACACTTGAGTCACCCTCTCAAGCGTAATTCGAAACACGCATGGCCTAAACATGGTCATTGACAAGCTTAAAACTCAATTCATGCAGCTTATGACATTGTCAGATTTCTTCTTATATTTTGAACAAATGATAGACAAATGCATTTTGATGAGCATTCTCTCATGAATGTTCTCTAACATCGGGGAGAGGGAGGGGGTTCTCCAAAAAAATTTGGGTAGGGGTGTGCCTCAGAGACCCAAAAACCCTGACCCTATATACACATATTTCCAAAAACGTTGACAACGGTCGATCTGAATTGGATGATCTGAAACGTTTGAAAATTCTGAAAATTCACGTTAACAACCACCATATGTCATTCGAACACCAAGCGTGATTCCAAACTTGAGGTAAAATGAATGAATTTCGCATGTTACTAACGAAACACTCTCAGTTTCCCATAATTTGTCTTCATCTCAGATCATCCATTTCAGATCGCCCGTTGTCAACGTTTTTTGAAATAGGTATACACGATCTTCCATACCCTTAGTCCCAGACATAAACGCGAAAATCGATACCCTATTCCAGACCTAACATTGAAAATTCATGCCCAATTTGAGGCTCAGATTTAGTATTTTTACTTGGTTCTCTGTACTAACCATGCCCTATCCCAGACATAAGCTCTAAAACCATACCCTATCCCGCGGCACATACCCGTAGTTTAGGTTTAATATATCAGTGAGGGGACTCTAACCCTAAGTATGGTAATTCGACCTTTGGTCTGCAAAAATTAATAAAAATTAATAATTTATTGATTTTTTTTTGTCAAATTCTTCCTTTTGAGATGTAGTATCCTAGGGTAGAAGATAATCCAGATCGGTTGAAAACCCAGGGAGACCTGAGAGGTTGAAGACGTGCAATTGAGAAAAAAAAGGCGATTTTTCAAAGTCTCACCTACGTTGACCTATTGGTCCGATCGGAAAGTCTATCATGACCGTCTATCCCTCTAGTATCTGAATCCAGAAAATCTAGGTTACCCTGGCACTCAAACATTTTTTAGCCAAGCTGGAGCACAAGGGCCTATAGAAACACCGAAGTTAGACATAGGTAGACTTTTTGAGATGAAGTATGCACTTTTACAGTTTTTTGTTTTATCTATAACTCATTAGGGATTGAACCGATTGGAACGTCGAAAGTCTCGTTGGATGCCGGGGACCGTTCTCTTTTCGATGAAATATAGTGATAGGGGTGGTAAACCCAGTCCTTCACGGTCAAAATCGACTTTCAACTTTTTCGAACATTTTCGAGATTTTCGGACTTGCAATTTTGGCTCTAACTCTCGAAGCAAATTGTCTAGACCTAGTATGTTCATAGAGCGGCTGTATGGGATGACTGTGAATTTTTTGGTTCAGGACCGCTGACCCTCAGATAAAATCAGAATATTTTATCGATTTTTTAGTAGTTTTCAGTCAAAAAATAATAATTTATTCAGATATGCAAATATTTCAAATCTGTCAACGGATTTGAAATGCTGACGGCGAGAACAGGAGGGAAATTTGCATGAGCATGCGCTTAACCGCTGGACCATAAAAGCGTAATTTCGGAAGCACAAAAACCGATTATAGTAATAAGGTTTTATTCTGTTGCTATTTTGATCATCAGAGTTCGACAAAAATGCTTAATATAGTCAAATGTTAATTTAATTCTGGCTTTTCACTACACAGTACTGGCTATTCACAAAATTCGTATTTTGTTTGATATTGAACGGCACAGGAAGCCCAAGCTGGAATTTTGTGGATTATAACTTAATTTGTTTTTCTATAAATACTGTAACAACAGTCTTGAAACTATCTTGGTGTCTTGTGGTATTAATTTACTATACCTGTACAAAGTTTCGTCGAATTTGAAAACAATTGGAGCATTATTGGTACTTCATATCTCGTTAACCAAGCCTCTTATCGGATAGGATTTCAGAAGCACAAATAGACTACGGTCCGTGGCCTATTGAACAAAATCACTGTAGATCTAGTCTTCTCTAATCTGACCGAGATACGAAAATCACAATATCGAACAAAGTTAAAAACATGCAATTTGGGCCTATTTCATGGCTCCATATCTTAGTAAATAAGAAAGCTGTGAAGCAGTTATCGATACATGATATACTACTGTCTGTCCTATGTAAGACTCGTCTATGCGCATCGATATTGTGTAACGTGTAGTACTGCGCATCGACCAAATATCGAAAAAAGTTGTTTACCTTTTTTTTGAATATTTTTCTGAATTTTGACGATTGTTAGCTCAGCTAGATTAGATAGCTAGTCCTAACAGTTAGCACAGTTGTATAGAGCGCAAGCACTAAAACCGTGAAATAAAATCAAAGTTGTTAGTGCGTAATAGTTGTTATTTAGTGACTATTAGTCACTATCACTCAACCAGAACAGTTTTTATGTCAATACACAGGAGACATTAAATACACAAGAGATTTGAGTTTATTAATAACTTTGTATTTTATAAATATTACCGTTTATTCATGAATTGTTCAACACTTGTTCAACAGATAAAATAACCAAAATTGGGATGAATTCAGAGTATACTTAATTATTGTGGGACAAACAATCTTAACGCAAAATTTCCCATGTTTTCCGTTAGTTACAGCCTTCCATAATTCTTTTGGAGTAATTTTCCACAAAAAGAACAAAAGTTGCATTTGCCATTTATCACATTTAGGCAAGAAGAACACTTTACAGGTGCATGTGGATCATCATGATCTAATGGCTGTGGGCTTGTACCAAGGGCCAGTGATTTGGGGTGAGGCGCACATAAGATTGAATAAGCTCCCTCTCTGTTAAATGAGAGGACGTTGTGGTTCTTTGTGCTCTGTTCTCTGTCTTGAGCTTTTTCACTTTCAATTGATGCCACGTTTAGAAGAATTTCTTTTAAACCGTCAGAGTCCACAGGAAGAGAACTCAGTTCTTTAATTTTATGCTTCTCTACCTGTTCCGATACGGCCAAGAAACTTGAATCCCCGGTTGAATACATCGATTTTCTTTCTTCGTCTTCTTCCTCTGTTTTGTGTAAAACTATGCCGACTACTGCTTCCATACTGTTATTTTCTTCTTTTAGGAGGGCTGCAAGAGTGTCAGCGTCGGTGTTGGGAAATATTTATTTTAGTTTCAGCATATTCTCGAAGAACTTTAAATCGGCGCTTTTCCCTTCCATTCGTGGTATATCTGTTGGCATCATTAAAATTGGATCTTTCGACGAATTAATTTGAATGTGTTGCTGATGCAGTTGGGTTCCGTTCTTATGATATCTGCGGATAATATGTTTATGCTGCTGTAAAATTCCCTGTGGCGTTCTAGTTTCTTTTGCCTTTCCTCTGAAAATAAGAAAATATTTTAAAGGCTGATTGCCAAATAATTTTAGTATTATTCTGTTTCTGATTTGTCTACGTACCTTCTCGTTTTTCTGCAGCAGTGCGGCTTCTTCTGATAGACGTAGTTTCTGTTTCCAAATTAGCAAGTTGGATGACGGTTGGAAATGGTATTATGGCGGATTGTTGGCTCACATTATCTTCTCTTGTGACAGTATTTGTAGCAGTACTTTGGATGCGTTGTTCTTTCAGGTCTTTCATATTCTCGTGAGAAGCACATTTAGAGCAAGAATAGTGTTGGTACGGGCAGTTTCTTTTGTGTCCCCGTAATATGCTGTACTTGCCGTGCAGCTTGCACTTAGCGCAGGTTCTTGTAGTAAGCATACCGTTAGAAAAACAGCTTTTTCGTCTCTCGTAGAAGTTGTTGACTAGTCTACCAGTGAGCGAAGTCAGTCATTTTATATACTTACTTGATTAGCTCAATTGTTTCGTTGAGACTGTACACGAAACCCGCCCCCTCAACTGCTGGATTGCAATCATGAAACTTCAAGTCAAACTTCAACAAAGCCGATTTTTCATTAACGGTTGTTTTATTGTTCCTCCGACATTGCTGCATCTCTCATGGGGTCTGTGTGGCCCGTTTCTTATGTCTCACTAATTTTATAACTAGATTCAAGGGATATCAGTTTTTGTTACATCATTATACCAAATTAAATAGAAGCGCAAAAATGTGAGGCACTCACTTAATTACATCTGAATTAAAACCTGCATGCCCATCCTACCACATTCTTATAAAGTTATTCCGTAAAGACCAATATTTTTCTAGCGCCAACATGTCTTGGACAATAAATGCTAAAGGAGGAGTATTTCAAAACGGAGCTTCGTATCTCATGAAGAAAAGGATACAGATTATCTTAACGTACGTCAATACAAGTTCAATTGCTGCCACTTGCAGAATTGAAAAAATATCTTATAATAGCGTTTCAAAATTACTAACGCAGTTCCAACAAAACGCTCAGTTTGGTGCTCGCTCTTTCGGCAACAGAAGACCAAACCGTATTCCTATATGGATGAAAGTCTATATTGAGGCTCTTATAATAATCTATCCTTTATTATATATACGCGAATGTGTCCAAATGATTGCTGAACATTTCAACTTTCGGCCTAATGATGTTCCTACCTACTCAGCTGTAAGATCGCTGCTCAAGAAACTTCACATCACGAGAAAAAAATGCATTCATGTCGCAAGGGAACGGTACTCTCCGTACGTTTTACAACGCCGTCAAGATTATATACGTTGGCGTATGACCATAGATCCAGTTCGAATGTATTTCTTTGATGAAACATCGTTTACAACTGAGACTGACCAACGCGAATATGGACGAACAGAATTCGGATATCGTCTAGCTTCTTTTCGGAGCAAAAATCAAAGGGCTGCAAAACATTCAGTTCTGGGTCTGTGTGGATTCAACGAAGGATTTATTCAAGCAATCCCTATTGAAGGAAACTTCAACACCATTTTGGTAAATGAAGTTATAGAATATCAAATGCTGCCTTTAATACCAAGAGATACCTTCTTAATATGTGACAATGCCAGTGTACACAATGAGGCTGATTTGGCAAGAATATTGGCAATTAAGAACATAACACTTGTAAAGTTACCAGCATATAGCTACGATTTGAACCCGATAGAAATGGCCTTTGGTCTTGCTAAATCCATTTCAAGACAAAATCCAGGTGCATTACAAGAGAACATGATGATAGCTATAGTGAATGCTTTCCTGGGCATTAATGTCCAGACCGTGAGAAGGTATTACCGGAAAGCATGGAAAATTTTGCGTTTAGATTGTTTGTCCCACAATAATTAAGTATACTCTGAATTCATCCCAATTTTGGTTCTTTTATCTGTTGAACAAGTGTTGAACCTGATTCATGAATAAAGTAATATTTATAAAATACAAAGTTATTAATAAACCCAAATCTCTTGTGTATTTAATGTCTCCTGTGTATTGGTATAAAAACTGTTCTGGTCGAGTGATAGTGACTAATAGTCACTAAATAACAACTATTACGCACTAACAACTTTGATTTTATTTCACGGTTTTGGTGCTTGCGCTCTAGCACATGGATGATATAATTTTTTTTCCTGAAAGAGCACTTCTGAAACGGCTTGTTTACGAAGCTATAATGGACCAAACATGGGCCAAAATGAAAAAATATATGCAAATTCTATGGTAATTTTTTTGGTTTTGCAGAACGTTATTAAAGCAATATATGTGACACTTTTTGTCTAAATCAAAGTAAGATCCGACATTTAATTACTCGATGAAAATATGCTAATGTGCCATCCCAAAAAAATAGGGATGTACCTCTTGACGTTCTTAGCATAACTGCACAAACAGAAAGGAGAATACTCTAAATGCGAATAGTTGATGATTTTTTGCTTTTGGCCTAAAAAAGACACATAAACCTGAATAACTTATGAAATATTTGACTTTCTTTAAAAGTTTCTGTACTAAAGTGTGACGTTTCAAGAGGGGGTCATGCCCAGTATTGCGTCATATTCGAAAAGTTGAGAAAAGTGGGATAAAAGTTGATTTCAATTTTTCGAGGAAAAATCATTCACCAAAATTGAGATATCTCGAGAAATAAGTTACTAAACCACTTAGTTTTCACAAGCACCTGAACGGCCTCCCCCCTGGCAACATATGCCACATACATCTTTCCTGTGAATTGCCCTATACCATTATGACGTAACAGCTTATTTATGAGGGGGACAGAATCGTGAAGAACAATAGAAATTTGAACTAAATCTGCTCTGCAGATATTATGTTCATCGATGCTTTTCCCACAATATTTACTGTGTTTGGTGACTTTTATCGCTTTCAGACCGTCTGTAAAATACATTTCTTTGGGTAATCTTTTGTGTTGTTGCTGTTTTGTCCCCCTCTAGCGACCATGATCCTTAGCGTTTAAACAATAGATTGTTTTGATGTGACGTCATAGTGGTATAGGGCAATTCGATGAAAAAAAGTTGTTTATTTGAGAAAAAGTGAAAAGTCGGTTGAAAAATCATATCTCCCTTGTGTATTGGAGGTGGGCGACCGATATACCACCACAGGTTACTAACGCAGACTGTTCACATCGTGTGTGGAGCTTGAATAAATTAACATAAATTAATTGTGTTTTTTCGTAGATTTAACTTTGAGGGTCATTTTCACCCTTAAAACTACATCTATCTAACTACATCTATCGAAACATGTAGGATATTCTCCTTGAGAAGACCTTTAAAATAACGTATGGCTCGAGAAAATCGGCCAAGTCCTTCCCTTTCAAAAAGTGCCCCAAACATAGCCTATTTTCGACTGCTAATAACTTTCGGTGCATTCTCTCGAGCAGTAGTAAAAGGCGGGCTCTAGCGCAGTGAAATCCCGGCAGGGCCCCCTTGACCACCTTTGTAAAATCCCTACTACTTATACTTAATAGTCACATTGGTCAACAGCCCCCCTTGAAGAAAAATAACTAGATTGATCAAAAATTGATCAAAAATGATCAAAAAGTTGCGCCAGTATGAGGCTATTAAATATGATTTGTATATACGGATAAAGAGTTCTAGCGCAATAAAATCCCGGCCATCCCCCTTGACCATTTTGGAGTCTTACTACTATTATAACAAGTCATATTTTGGACCAAGGGGATACCCAAATTACGAAAGAAAATTTACAACGAAGCGGTGCAAGAAATCAAACAAAAACTCGCTGCTCATTAAATATTCATTTCGAACGAAACCAGACAGGTTTTAATTTGCATATTGAGCGTGTCAAGTCTATGAATAATAATGAGGGACTATTTCTTTCTTGTGTCAATAGCGTCTTCTGTCAATTAAAACTCATTGGACCAATCAAAAACTCAGCTGAGTAATATTACTCAAGTTTTTACTCAGTTGAGTAATATGTTGTGAAGACGACGCAGCGCGTATAACATTTTGAGTAATATGTTGTGAAAATGCCTCTTTCTCTGAAGCAACTACAAAATCGTCGTGACCAGTGTTTAGAGAAGATTGGGGAGCATAAGACAGTGGCCTTTGAAATTGGTGGAGCTGCCATGTGTTCTGTTTCATTTAACGCCATCAACTTTTTTGAAGGATTGGCTGAAATGAGTGATAAACAGATCAAAGATTTTCTCGATGTATTTCCCCAACTACCTAAGATATTAGATTTATCTCGACAAGCTGCGACTGAAGAGGTAAGAAGAAGGAAATATCAGGCTGATATTGGGAAAAAGATGAAAGAAACAGCTGTAAAGCTGCGTCATAAGTATCAAGTCCATTCCAAGAAAGAACGAAAGGCCAAGCGGCGAATGGAGAAGTTGAAGGCTGATGAAATCGATTCTTCTCAAGAACTGTGCGATTAAAACCAAGACTTGAACTTTTTAACCATTACCGAAACATAAGCCAAGATAGACCAGCAGCGCCAATTGTTATAGTTGCTAGATTAGTACCGTGAGTATTAGATGATTTAGTAGGTTTTACATTTTTACTAAAGTTATTCGCAGTGTCTTGCCTTGCGGATTCATCGTTTGTATTTTGATGTGGTAATTGTATCTTTGAATGACTCATGTGTTTTATACCAATAGAATTTGTTTCAGCATTAATATCATTCACGCCAAACTTCATATTCACGGTTGCTTTTAATAATTTATTGTTGTATCCAACGATTGAATTTGTGTTTATTACAAGATTCGACGGCAATAACCAACAGCCAGGTGAAATAGCTAAATCAAGTTTCGCTTCTTGAATTGCTAGTTGATATCTTTGGATACTTTTGGAAATATCTCTCTCAATAATAGAACTTTCAAATAATTGTAGAAATACCCTTTGAGTCTCTACAGCTGAACCTAATTCTCCTAGTATTGTAGATCTTGTATTTACTTGACTACCTAAAATACAATAAACAAAGGATTCAATACTTTTATTTAATCTAGCAACTCCAGCTTTTGTTAGACCTTTTGACGACTGGGGAACAAACCAATTATACTGACTTCTATCTTTATGAGTGGAAAGATAATATGCTGTAAGAGAGTTATCCTTTGGACTCGTATAATGAAAACTGAACTTGTCAGCATTTGTTGATTCGCCTTTAAAACGGAAATCGACAGCGGTGACACCAAACTCATTACAAAGTCTATTCAAAGCAGAAGAGTTGTATCGAGTGCCATTCCAAACAAAGGTGTTATTCCACGGCAGCGGCACTTCTAGCTGACTTAGAATAGATCTAATTGTGTAAAGAACATGGAATCTTAAAATACATCCAATTTGGTTATCTGGTTTGAACATATTATATGAAATCCCACAGCCACTTGTTGCACACCACACAGCAAAGTTTAGTTGTTGAGACCAAAATCGCATATTTGGTTCTTCAAGCCAGGTGCTATATTCAGATATATTAGAAATTGATTGTGGGGTTAGTTGAAAAACATCATTAGGACGGATATCAAAGCTTTTACCAGGCGTAATAAATATTTTCAGTGTGGATAAGATTGCCGCCACATCATTTACATCCGCATCTACAGCAACAGCAGGAATTGGATATGTTTTATTTGTTAACATGTATTCTTTTGGGAAATTGTTGTGAACTTCTGTATCAATTCGTTTTCCCAATGCTTTAGTTAATGCATGTTCAACAATACCATCATAGTGATGTACAGGACCATCTATATCTTTTATGAAAACATCATATGCCACACCACCCCAATCGAAATTAATACCACCTCTATAAGCATGAAAACCTATAGAGTGTGGATAATATTTTTTTAATTCAAAAAGAAAAGATTCTTACTTCCATAGTGCAGAGAATCCTTCCAAAGTCGATCGCTGATTATGTCCGTCCAAAAGGATCCAGGCTTGCACATCTGTACGGTCTATCCAAAACCCACAAGGAAACCCTCGCCATGCGTCCCATATTATCTGGTACTGCAACTTACAATTTTGCCTTGTCAAAGTGGCTCGAGGAAAGATTAAAGCCCTTGTCCTATAACCAGTACACTATAAGTGATATTTTCAAGTTTGCAGAAGAAATCCGTACTACAAGAATCAATAGTGGTGAAATGTTGATATCATACGATGTCGCCTCTTTATTCACAAACGTCCCGCTGGATGAAACCATAGAGATACTAGTAAACAGAGCCTTCGAAAGAAATTGGTTCAATGCTACTCATGGCCTAAATTTAAGCAGAACGGACCTTGTCGACCTTCTTAACATCGCTACTAAAGACCAACTGTTTCAACTAAATGGAACATTATATGAACAGATCGACGGAGTCGCTATGGGCTCCCCGCTCGGGCCTCTACTAGCCAACGTGTTTCTGTGCTCAATCGAATATACCCTCCAGCTTGATGGAAAAATGCCCGCATACTACCGGAGGTACGTTGATGACACCCTTGTAATAATGCCGAGTACAGTAGAAGCCAACGATTTCTTGGACGACCTCAATGGATGCCACACCTCTCTAAAGTTCACTATGGAAATAGAGAATGGCATGCTCCCCTTTCTCGGCATGCAACTGCTAAACAGATCTCATCATATTGAGACAAAAGTTTACATCAAACCTACTAACACCGGTCTTCTCCTACACCACGAAAGCCATGTTGATGAACGTTATAAACGCGGCCTAGTAACAACAATGCTCGATCGGGCATATCGCCTATCATCTTCATGGTCTTACTTTATTGAGGAATGCGACCGCCTAAAAGTAATGTTCTTGCGTCTTAAGTATCCCCATGACTTAATCAACACCGCTATCAAACGGTTTGTAGACGCAAACCTCAGTCAACAACCAAATATGCCAGGAGCCGATGAACCAGATGAAAACATCAGAATTACCATACCATTTATAGACCAACGATCAGCTGATGTCGTTCGAAGGAAACTACAAGACCTAAGCCACAAGATAAACACCACCGTACAACCAGTCTTTGTGAGCCGTAAGCTAAACGAATCGCTTAAAGTGCAAGAAAAGAAACCACTTATCATCAACCAACAACGAGTGGTTTATAATTTCAAATGTGACTCGTGTGATGCGAGTTATGTGGGGTACACCTACAGACACCTGCACGAGCGCATCGAAGAACACAAAGGCATGTCTTCCAGCATCGGCAAACACTATAGGATGAATCATGACATTGTCCCAAGAGACATTAATAATAATGTTAAGATCCTAAAAAAGTGCAAGACTAAATTTGATTGTTTACTCTATGAAATGCTGTTAATTAGAGAAAGACGACCTACTCTTAATGTACAATCTGATTCCCTAAGGGCCAAACTATTTACTTAGTGCTATGCTAATTTACTGTTATACTCTTAATTGATGACATTGACTTTCTACTCATTTCGCTTGATAATGGTGCCTAGTCGACACCGAAACGTCGCCATAATTTCCTTTATATTTATAACATTATGTACATCTAAATCGTTAGTGATAAATATCTTCTTTTGTCACCATATATATTATTGTTTTTCATATCACCACTTGTAGATATAGCCATAAGGTGTTCTATCAAAGGATAAAGTTATTTCTTTGGATTTACGAGCTGATCTACAATCTCCTTTCTCAGTTCCTCTTTCAACTTTTGAACATCTGGAACATCGTTTTTTAACTTATTCTGCTTCACTCTGATGCTACTCTTTAGTTTTTCATACTTCTGTAACTCAGTCATAATGTGTTCAAATTCTTTCTCATCAATCTTGTTATCACTCAAGGCTTTTGATACAAGATCACTTATACTATCTTCTTTTGATTTTGCAAGCTGAATAGTATTTTCATGTTTTGTTACCTTTTTAGTAAGTTTTTTCGTGAAAACTGTGCAACTAGCTGATATTAAACCTAACAGGCCGCCAACAGCTGATAAAGGAACACCGACAACGATCCCAGGCCCTGTTAAACTTGTGGCCACACCAGAGCCGGTTAAAATTACAGACAAAGTTCCTGTTGCTACTGCTGTTTTATGAAATATTCCGCGTATCTTAGCATATTTTTTCCTGCCGTTTTCATAATGTTTTATTTCTGACCCTAGTTGAGACAAAACTGTATTTACTTTGTGTAATCTGAAGTTTTCACCAGTTGTTAGATCAGGATAAATCTCATTGTAGTCCATATATATTATATTATTTCTATTACCATTCGCATAGGATAAATTCCAGTGTTAATGTTTTTAGAATCTGCGGTCACCCAAACTCTAATACTATTAATATAATCATTTTTAATAGGTACATGCAATGAATTATTGGGATTATACGATGTCTTTTCTCCAACCTTGCTTAATTCAACACATGCTAATATTTGTGAATATTTATTATTTAATAAAACCTGCGTAGAATCAATAAGATCGCAATTAATGCAGACATCTTGAGTAGGTGGTATAATATTGATAGCATATGTGTTGTTTATTTCAAGGGCCGCTGTTTCAAGGTTTAATAATTTAGCTAAACTCTGGTTTAACATGACACTCGTTGTCGGAGTGATATTATATTTATTATTTTCAATAGCGATTGAAACTTTTTTATCACCAATAGAAATAGTGTTATCAAGTGTATTTTTAAAACTATTATTGGTGTAGTTTCCTTTTGGAATACGAATTAAGACAATACCGTTTCCATATGAAATAGTTCCTTCGCTTGGAAGATTATACAAACGATTATAAAAACTACAACTTACAAGCGATATCTTTGTGCCCTTAATAGGAGTAAGACTCCAAATAGTTTGATCAGCTTTTGTTTGTTCAATGTATAGGATTACCATGATATATATTATTTCTTTTTATATCTTTCAACGACATACAAAACAACAGCTACTATCAATAGCCAGGCATGTTTAGCAAGGAAACCAATAGCCTGACCAGCAGTTTTAAATATAAAGGAGGCTATTGCTCCTACCATACCTGGTAATATCTGAGCTAATTTTTCACCTATTGTTTTCAAACCTTTACCAAGACCTTGTGCAACCGAAGATAACCCACTTTTTAAACTATTAATAATGACGCCAATGACTAAACCAACAGCAGAAACAATAGCAAAGACGGTGAATCCATATTTTTTAAAGATAAGTTTTATCCTTTCTTTCAATGGTAATTTTTCTTCTATAATTTCCATTTCATCTTCAAGTTCTTGTCTATTATCCTCTAACTCGTAAATTTGTGATTCTAAAATATTTTTTGCATCCCTTAGAGCAACATTATCATCAATTAACTTATTATTTCAACAATTAGCTCATCTCTTTTCTCACGTATAGTTTCCATTTGTTGTACAGTTTCATCTGTCTGTCTTTGAGAATTATGGTACATCTCATAATCCGACTCAGCTTCTGATATTTGTGAACTAATTGAAGTAAGTCTTCTATTGTTACCATCTATCCTATCGCTTATGGCAACTACTTCAGGATATAACGTTGACAGTTTTCCACCATATTCAGCTTTAGAAGTAGCTAATCGTTTTAACTTGGATTCACTAGACTCGCCTAAAGCATTTTTAATTTTATTTGTTATTTTTCCAAAAGATTTTTCACTGAATTCGTCACCTATTTTAGTGCTAATCGGATACCACTTGTTCTTGTCGCTGTCATAGACCTCAAGAGCATCTCTTTCATTGATTCTGACATCAAACCCGTTTTCCCTACTAATCGTATTATCCGTGTAATAAATATCAAGATCTTTTTTAGCTCTATTATACATTTCAATATTTTCAGCCGATCGGCCTAAATTGTTTAATATTGTTTGTGGCAGCTCTGGTGATGTTAATAAATGTGTTTTCGCCCCACGATTTCTTAGTCTAACAGTAGCCCTATCATATTCATCAAGACCATAAGTAAAGTTAGCTTTTGATGGATCCCACTCTGGATATAATTATTTGATTCTTTCTTCAGCAGCTGCATGATTCTGTAATAAATCATCATATCTAGAACGGCCTATCTGTGGGTCAGCAGATTGAGAACGCTCTAGAATTTGTCTGGTCTGTGTGAGATTCTGCACTCTATTATTAAGATCTTCTATAGATTGAGGACGATCTAAACCTAGAATTTCTCTTGCCCGCGGATCATTAATATTATGCACAGCAGTTATGAGATTCTGTAATCTATTATTAAGATCTTCTACAAGTCTAGAAAGATGCGGATCATTAGTTATGAGATTCTGTAATCCATTATTAAGATCTTCTATAGATTGAGGACGATCTAAACCTAGAATTTCTCTTGCCCGCGGGTCTTTAATATTAGCCACAGCAGTTATGATATTCTGTAATCCATTATTAAGATCTTCTACAGGTCTAGAAAGATCTTGTAACTCAAACTCCTCCCTCGTAGGGCCTAAACTCATAATTCGTCGTCTTGCCCGTGGGTTTCTAATTCTACGTAGAGCCCTTGATATTCTATTACCCCTATCACTCTCAAGCAGCGGTTGCCTCTCATCAGTATCTTCATTTATATCAGTCCTACCTTCCGGTGTAAGTGGGTCAAAATCGACATCCCCTCCTTCCATTATATAAACTATATAATTTTTGATGCTAGATAACCAGCTGTCAGCATCCCGCCACCAACATACATCATTTGATATTGCTTATGTTTGTTGCTAGGTTTATAATAATCAGAAAATTGAGGTTCTTCTAGATTAAAATTAGGATAAGCCTTTGAGTATAATGCGAACGCGTAATCCGTATCATGTAAGTTACCATCCGCTAATTTTTTGTTCATATAACGTGTTGTTAACCAATCTTGATACTGCTGACGCTTCTTTTCAAATTCACCCATATCATGTTGGTTTTTTCAAGTGCCTTATCATGCCGAATTTTCTCTTCATCGGTATGTTTCTTAGAACTTAGGGCTTTCGCTAAATACATCGAGCCTGTGAAGGCCGTAGCATTCAGAACAGCCCCAGCAACCATCATAACTACTGCACTTGCCATTTATATTATAGATATTTAGGCAGAATTTTTTGATCTTCTAGATATTGCTTCAAATACATAGAGCCGGCTAGAACCACCACCCATTTACCATAGTTTGATAAACTGTTACTAGGATCATTAATAAATGACTCTTTCATAGCTTTCTTACCAATGTAGCCAATGCCGGCTGCGATGCCAACAACTACAGAAGCGTCTGTAATAGTTTTAATCATTTTGTTTTCTGTTGCCATATATATATATATTTTATTCCATGCCTCCTCGCGAAGAAGCTGCTGTAATTTGTTCAGGAGCAGCAGGTGCTATTTTAACAGTAGGTGTAGCATCTACTTTCCTCCATCGAAAATATAAATCTAAAGCTGTTAAACCTATTCCAACTAGTGTCAATGCTGTTGTTAGTGATGGCATGTTGGTAGTTTCATGAACTTCACTCTTTTCTAGAGCCTTTTTAGCGTTCCTATGATATTCAGCCAGTTTTTTTTCCAGCTGCTATTTTCTTAGGATCCTTTTGCTTAACAATTGGAGTTTCTGGTTCTTTGGTTATTTGATCATCTGCGGCTTCAGACATATACATATAATAATATTCCAACAGCTTCCAACAGATGTTCAACAGCTTTCAACAGATGTTCAACAGCTTTCAACAGAGTTCCAACTACCAACAGATGGACCAAATTCATTTCTTAAAGTGCTGCAGGTGCTTCTCCACTCCAGAGGAACTTTCTTACAAATAAGCCGCCATTCATCGTCATTATTTTCTACTGTGTCAGAACCTTGCAGATGAATAAAGCGTAGAATACTGCGGTCTTCTCCCTTGGGTATTAAGAGGTCTAATATCTTAAAAATGTAATAAGGGTAATATCTTCTATTTCTATTACGCAATTCCTTGATATGATTTCTAGCTTCTAAAACTTGTATAAAAAGATGTTCTCCTTTAACAAGCACATCAGCAGATACTTTTGGTATAGGGTTGCCAGTGACTCTGCTCCAAACTGCAGAAGCGTGTTTATTCAAATCTGCACGGCCAATATCTTTTAGAGCTATTCTGACATCTTGAATTGTATTGCCAATTAATTGATCCTTACAGTTATTTATTACATCGTCGGGAATTACTACCGACTGCCCTAGAATAAGATTCATCCAATTACGATAATGTTTGCTGGGATTAAAAATGCTAGGCTTAGCCGACTGCCCTTCTTGACCATAAAATTGAGCATCATTAACAGATGCGGGCATGGAAACTTCTCTTCCACAAGAACACCTCATTTGCAATTCTTCTCTATCCATGGTCATCTCATCGCCGCAAATACATATTTCATATTCATTTTCCAGCGCATGTGGGAGAGTGTTTAACATTTTCCTCAGCTGAACTATTTCTAAATCTTCCGGCAGTTTATTAAATATGTTTGTTCTATCTTCATATTTACCCCACACCATAAAAAAGTAATTCTCTGATAGATCTCCTCCCAATAACTCTAAATAAAACTCAGATATTATTTCATCCACCGCCGGCACATCATATTTTTTCGCCATTCGTTTAAGTGTTCTAAGATAAGCTGTCACAGACTCCATATATTGAGACACATTGTGCTATCCTAATATATGATTATAACCAACCCTGCGTATTTAAAATCAATCGTATCTTTTTTGCGAACTTTTAGAGCTCATCAAGTAATACTTAGTTTCGATTCTGATATTCTGGAGATTTATGCCAGCGTTGAATCTATCAACTTTCTTAAAGCAAAAGTAAAAATAAAACAAGATCTTCCTATTATCTGTGCTATAAAAGTTAGATTGGAAGATCTTAAAGAAGTATTCAGCAGTATTGATAGAGAAGTGTCAGAATTGAAAATTGATCTTAATCTGGAGATGCAGATGTTGGAAGCGTCGATTACTTTTCCTATGAGAACAATACGAGTCAGTATTCTTTACCAACTTGTACAGCCACCGTCGATGTGGGAAAAAATATACTTTCCTTTATCCTGGTCAATGACACAGAAGGCTTTCAAGAAAAGCTTCTCAAATCAAGGGCAGATTGAAAGATATATTCGTATCACCAGCACCGCTGCAGGACAAATACAGCTAGAGACAAATAAAGCACATCATGTCATCTGCAAGGAAACTTTATATGATAAGTCTGCGGCGGATGAATCAACGGTTCTTATAAGTTTAGATCTAATTAAAAGGAATCTTAGCTTGCCTTGTAAGAAACTTACTATAAGCTGTTCAAAAGATGTCCTGCAGCTTTCATCATCTGCAATAGTCATTAGAACAATGCTTCAACAGATTCTATGAAAATAGTCTGTGGATGCAATTGTTTTGGGGCCCTTGTTGATATTCCTCCATCAACATGATCCATTATTGCTTTTCGAGGGCGAATATATTCTAAAGGCTCTGCAACAATTCAAAGTTTTCATAGAGTTGCAGTTCCATGTTCTATATCCTCAATAGCATCTACTTTGAAATTAACATGTTTTACTACTTGAACTAAACAGCTGCTAAGAGCTACCAATCTACCGCCTTTGAGGAGAAAATATCCCGCGATATTATTCAATTCCTGTTTCAACATCTCATTATTTTGCAGATCATCACACAATTCCTTATTATTATCAATAGGAACAACATAAGATCCAATAGCAACAGCAAGTTCCAGTGCCGCATCAACCAATCCATTAGTTATTTTATTTCCTAATACAGCTTGATATCTATTAAAGTACTTATCCACATCTTTTGCTGATAACTTCTTAACATCTCCTAGACTCATTTTAATACCCGTGTATTGGTCAATAGTACCAAGTACTGAGAGAATTGAAAGTTGTTCTCTCTTTTCTTCCACTTCTTCAGAGGTATCATTTTTCACAACTGGTTTTTTCTTTTTCTTTTCCACTGTTGGAACTTCTACATCATATTGGTCAAGAATTGATGTCATTATATATTACCCGGAATTTCCAAATAATGATTATAAGGATGTCTTAAACAAAAGCACATTCTTGAGTATTTTTCTGATTTTAATGTTTTAATAAAAGACTTACGTTCTTCAAGCTGCATATTTCCCCCATATTCCTCAAACAGAGTTTTTTCGCACAACAGATTAGGATTATAAAATGAAATAATACATCCAACATTTTCTCGAAATGGTTTAGCTATAGATGATAATTGTTGAGTTAATACCCATAGGGATAACAATTCATGTCTCCCACTGAATGCTAATTTAATAAACTTGTTTGATCTTTGTTTGAGATCTTTTGAAAATGCGCAATCGTCTAATATTATTAATGTGTTCGTGCCAGAGAATACTGTTTGACAACATGAAAGTAAATCATTTATCTCATCTGTATTATCAGATTCTGGTGATAGAACAATAAATCTTGGATCCTTATTTGCGAAACCTTGGTAAGTTTTGTTTTTCGAATAGGTTGGACAAATAAGAACAACGTATTCAAAAACATTTCTATATACTCCTCTTAGAGTCTCAACTAAATATTTTGTTTTGCCGCAATTCGTCGGTCCTACTATAATACAGTGAAATGGTACTTGATCTTTCAATTCTTCCATATAATACAGAATCGATTTCAAATTGCCGCCTTGAATTTCCATAAGAGCATCGGCAATGACAAACATATAACATGTTATATTTCCTGACCCGCCAACTTTCCTCTTCATCTCCAGTTTAACACCGTCTTTTGTGCTATTCAAAACCAAACCATTACCATGAATGTTGTTATCGGGGAAGGTCCTCAAATCAATCCATAGGGCGAATTTATCTGAATAAAAGTCTTTAGGTGTGATATTATCAGTCTCACCAAATCTTGATCTAATCGAATTCCAAAAATCAGTTGGTACCATACCTTTACTGAATAATTTATTTGGCATTCCGTCAACGTTGATATTGACTTGTAGGATACTAGGAGATACAAACTTTTCACTATCTCTAGCACCTACAGCATACACATCAGTAAATAGCATTAAAATACCACTCATCGACCGCCGGGGAATATTAACATGTTCCTTAATCACACTGTCAGTGGCTTTATTAATCGTGAATGTCTTATGGAGAAGAATGTTCTCATAATAAAAACCTTTACCGACTTGATATGCTGATAGGGCCTCACGTGCAAGATAATCACTAGCAATACACTCATATTCAAGCTCGATATTTGAAAGACTGTAAGTGTATGCTTTAGTTGTATCAGATGTTATTGTAACTTCTTTGCTTTGTGGAAGTGTAATCTCAAATGTCAGATTCTGAGAGAGTGCTTTTGCATAGAAACTGCCATGAGCGTCTAAAATAGGGTGATTGATTGGCATTCGATATCTATCTCCATAAACAGCTGCCAGAGCTACCTCGCTTGCATCTGTAGACACTTTATCACCTGCAGCTGTTCTAAGCTTTCGCATATTAACCGTTGAAATACCCTCCCTCAACATATTCTCCCGTTCTCTTTTCGAAAAATAGAGATCATTATAGGTTTCAAACAGATCGATGCGATGTGTGTCTTGAAGAGTCTCCCCACCATACAAAACCCTCATATGAGATTTTAGAGCTCTACTTAAATTATTGACGACTGTATTATTTACATGCCCAGCGGCAACAAGATTTAGTTTGAAAGTCAATGCGATTGAACCTGGGACGTATACAACATTATCAGCCAACTTTGGAATATGGATGTACAACGTCTCCCCAGGGTTCGCTGTGCTTGGATTAAAAGTCACGCGATGAACAGTTTTTTCAGCTTTCAAACCATAAGGCTGTTTGTATTCTCGATTTACATCTAATATTTCTGGAATAGATTGCGTCATTATATAATGGACAAGAAACTTTCAAAATTATACTATTCAGCTGTTGGATATTGGAAAGGTTATGATGCTATCAATAAATTAGCAGATGCTGCGACAGTTGATAAAAATATTGTAAAGAATTGGTTAGAAAAACAAGCACTGTGGCAGATATATTTATCGCCTCCGAAATACATTCCTAGACCACATTGGAATATTTCAAAACCAAATGAAATACATCAAGCGGATCTTTTATTTTTACCACATGATACTGTTAAAAGAAAGACTTACAAATATGCTCTAGTAGTAGTTGATGTAGCTAGCAGATATGTTGATGCTGAACCTTTGACGTCTAAGTACTCAACAGAAGTATCTAAAGCTTTTAATAAAATATATTCTAGAAAATTACAATGGCCTGAAACAATGATGGTAGATCCTGGTACAGAATTTATGGGAGAAGTTACATCGATTATGAAAAAACAGGAGGGGAGAATTACAAAGATCAGAAGCTGGAAATCATAGAGCGCAATCATTAGTTGAGCGTGCTAATCGAACTATTTCTGAAAAGTTATTCAGTCATCAATATGCTCAAGAAATGTTAGAAGATGATAGATCCCGTGAATGGGTTGAAAGATTACCTGCTGTCATAAAATCTATTAACAGTGGAGTAAAGATAATTACTGGAGACACACCTAGGGAATCAATAAAGCTAAAAAAAGTTGATTCTAAAGAGGTTAATTATAAAAGACCTGTTGGATTAAAAGAGAAAAGATTACCAGCAGGTGTAAAAGTTAGATATTTATATGCTCCTGGTGAATTGGAGGGTGGTGAAAAAAGACGTGCCACTGATCCAATTTGGTCTATGGAGATGTATGATATAACTAGAATCCAGATATCATCCAATCAACCTCTATTATATTTCCTTTCTGACGGGGCTCCAAAACGTTCTTTTGTCCTCGAGGAATTACAAGTCGTTCCTGCAGACACTCAGTTACCACCAGATAGTGTTTTATAACTTCTCGCAGAATAATCCTTCCTCAGATAGAGTGGGTGTGAATTCCGTCTGAAAGAATAATCCTTTTATCATCTTCTCTACTCAAAGCTACTTTATTTACTGTTTCTGAAAAGAGTTGGTGCTTGTAACTTCTAATCACATTCATCTTTCGCATGACTTTAACTCCAGAGAACAGACAATTCTTATAATCATCAAATTCAATATCATTCTTTACAACAGACTTCTTAATACCTTTGCATTTCTTTTCCTCTTTTTCATCTATTTTGTAAGCGTACAGTTTACTTCTCAAACCAACGAACTCAGTTATTTCCCCTTGAGCAGCAGTTTCATCTTTCATCATTCCTATTACTTTCTTATTAGCCCACTGGCCAATTGCATGATCTTTTGGATAAGTGCTAGTATCAAACCATCTATCGATATCATCTTTAATATCTTTATAGAAATCTTCTATTTTTATCTCACACATAAGACTGTCTGTATCTGTAAACAGCAACTTACTACTTTTGAACTTCTTTTTAAAGTAGTTGTAGTGGAACTCGTACATGAGCGCTTTCGACTGATCAAGAATAGTCATGCCAAGATAGACCGGTTTGTTAAAGATCAATTCTGTTTTAAGCATGTGAATAGCACACAAATGTTCTGAAAATATGGTTCTTCTATGATAATTCGGTTGTGCAATTAGTCTTGCCGCTTGTTTCTCATTAGTTACCAGTTTAATATCCTGTCTGTTACGGATATTTTCCATAGTTTTACCAAACACGCTGTTGTTCATCAACTTGAAGAAATCTTTCTCAAAGTCATTTGTTGCCGCCGTTCTAAGTTCTGTGTTTAAGTTTATATACTTTTTCAGCCAGTCTGATTCATTAAAGGTAATTCCTCTGCGTATTTTAACTATTTCCATTCCTAAACTTTCATACAACTTCAGAATTGCATGATGCACAACATATTTTTTTTTATTTCTAGTCGTAGGAACTAGCTTTCAACTTTGTTCAGCATCAAATGTTCTGGCGCTAAAGGATATTCATTGTGCAAATCATGCAACTCTTCTGGATACTCTAAATCCACTTTTAAAATACATGGATAATTGTACCAATGAAGTAGTTTATCTTTATTCATCCATTTGAAATCGCCGGTGGGAAGTGGTTCTGACATGGCCCAACCATATAGATTATTTGCATCAAGATACTTAATAAAGATATCCTTCTTATCCTTCTTATAATCTTTCATATACTTGTTATTCCCCTTTGCATACCGTTTAGTAATCATGCTAACACCACCTCTAGTTCCTTTTTCAATCATTAAAAGCATATCCACATCAGTTAAAAGTTCAAGTTCTATCTCCGTCATCTTCAACATAGCATCCCAGCTCAAACCTGGAGCTGTAAAATACCAACAGGGATCTAACTTATAATTATCCATGCACACACCGCGAAAGGTTTCAAACACATCCATCAGTATAATTACATCTGAAAGAAGATACAAATCGTGGTAATCCCTCATAGTCTTCATTTTGAAAACTTGCCAAACTTTCAACGCATGCTTGTAGTCGGCGGTTGAAATATCGCTGTCATTAAGTCTGCTGAAGAACTCTTCCTTCTTTGGCAATCTGGTTTCCATAAGCTTTGACAAACAGTTCACATAGTCATAAGGATAAACTCCTTTTCTCAACAACAAGTCGAGTTTTTCACCTGTAAAGAACTTCTTCATATTTATGAACTCTTCTTTTTTTAGATTTGCCACCAGACGGTCCAAACCTGAAGCCATGAACTTAAAACTATCGATAAATCTAAGTTCGCGTTTGATGAAAATTGTTTTACCATCTTTAATCCAAGATCCGACACCTATATCCTTCTTAAATGAAATGTACTTCTCCTCATTATTTGGAATACAATCAATCTTGCCTTCTGAAAATCCTAAACTCTTTATAAACAAATGCGCGTCATATCCAGCCAAATTATGAAATATCACTGGAATGTGTTTAGGAATTCTATAGTTTAAATTACAATCATTATGAGCAGCTCCACGATACTTTCCTGTCAAATGATCGTGATCTTTATATTTATCTTCTTTCAACTTTTGATTACAGATGAAACAGTCAACTGCATTCTCATAATCTTTCCTATTCTCTTTTGTCATCACAAGAGGCAGATCTGTTTTTATCTCAGCAAGTTTTCTAACATCTTTCTCCAAACATTCTACAAACATCTTACCAATATCTTCATCTTCATCTGTTGCCGTATAACCAACAGTCTTTGGCTGGAACAAATTATCATCGTAACATTTAATAATATAACGAAATCCAGACGGTTTATGCCGCTGATACTTTTCTGTATAAGATTCGTCTTCCTTATGCTCCTCTTCCTGTCTGATAGTTTCTGTGAAGCATTCGAAATCAGCATAAACTACAAAAGGCACTCTCATACTTCTATTGTAATTCTTGAATGAGATTGTGCTACCTTTCTTTGGCATAGTAATCTTAATCGAATTGTGTTTCTCGCAGTATTCAGAATGTTTATCCAATGAAATCTCTGTACTAAATGAAATCAAACATCTTTCACAGAAATACCTCTTTCCCTTGTGGCTTGTAATCTGTGCTGCCAGCAATCTACTCATATTTTTTATCCAACAATAATGATTTGTTATCAACAGCAAATTAATTGTTTGCCTGCGATTGTTGTTTTCACTTATTCTCAACGGATAGATGCGTTCTTTCCACCCATAAACATTGATTGCAAACCTGGGGTTATTCTTTTCAAAGATTGAAATCTTATCCACCTGCACTGGAAACTCAAGACCGCTCCAATCTAACTCTTCTGCATTCTGGTTAGTGTTCATCACTCTACTACAATTACCATCATTCTCTTGCTTTTTAACTTTCCTTCTCTTTCACAGAGCGGGAGCATTGAGAACATCGGGCAGGAACGCGAAGAACAGAACGAAGAAGAAGAAGAGGACGAAGAGGAAGAAGAGGACGAAGAGGAAGAAGAGGGCGAAGAGGAAAAAGAGGACGAAGAAGAAGGGGAGTTCAGCGAAGACGAAAGTGACGGGGAAGAGGTATTGTTCTTATGCTATCTCTTTCAACTGATTCTGAACCCTGCTTCATCACTTTTTTTATTTGATAAACAGGGCAAGGGAAGGGACAAATACGGCCCAGAGTACAAACCAGTTAACGTAATGTAATGGAGGCACTAATAAAAAGCTTCAACATTCATCTTAGTACCCCTGATGGGGGTTGCAAAGCTCCGAATATTATCAGGCAGATGTGCCAACAGGTAACTGGAAGGTGATGTCATCCATTGAATGATTATTACGAGGTGTACTAACCAAATTGTTCTCTTTAGGTTGAGACTATCTATGCTTCGATTGGCCGTCCGTCCACCATGCCGGACATTTTCGACAAAGACATTATATATGACAGGTAAGAAGTAGTGATGGGCAGTGATTATTAATAGCAATGCTAACTATTGCTTACTTACTAGGTTTTTCAAGTGCAACATGCAGGCGCGTCTGGCTGACAAGACCAAGGGCATGTCTTGCAACACTCTCCTGGTCTACATACATCACTTCCGACTTTTCGCCATTTACGTGAAACAGCGATCGCCACAGCTCTCCCAAGAGGTACAGAATATCGTAGCTATGCCATCAGATGCATTATTACACTAAGGGTATGCCTTCTATTGCAGTTGAGAGAAACCATCGACAAACTGGTGGATGCCCTGCCAGGGTGGAGGGAATCTGTAAAAAAAAATAGAATGGAACAGAAGGCCACCCGGGAGTGGCAGGAGAGAAAACTCTTGGTCACTCCCGACCAAATCATTCAGATGAAAGGGTGCCCTCATTCCAAATACTGTATCCAAATCCTTAGAGGGGTTAGAGAGGAAAGATACACACTGGAGGAAGCCGTGGACGCCAGGAATTCCCTGGTGTTCCGGCTCTGCATCGAGAACGGGTCGCGAGCCGGGCCCATCCACGCGATGACGGTGACGGACGTTAAGGATAATGAGCAACTAGAGGGGAAGCGGATCATACACGTGGCCAAGCATAAGACCACGGCCACGTATGGCGGAGCGCTAGTTAACATGTCAGAGGAATTGTTCAGAGATGTCTGGAGATATATCAGAGGGTGTAGGCTGGTATTCCTCAAAGACAACAAGCCCGATCCTGGCCACCTCTTCCTTGGCCAATATGGGAATTCATTGAGCGTGTCCTACATACACAGGGCGCTGAAATCCTTTGCTGGCAAGACTCTCGTGCTTCAGGATGCGGTTGTCCAGAAATTCTGTTCGACCATGGTGAGGAAAGTTTGTGTCACAAACACGAGGGGGAAGTCCGACGCAGAAAAAAAAATCTGGCAACATTGATGGTGCACTCTCACGCAACAGCAGAAAGGAGTTACAGTATCCAAAACAGAGTATTGCAAAGTAGTGGTGGGCACGACACCGTAAGGGCCCTGTTTGGCTCGCCAACGAAGGTGGTTGGCGAGAGAATGGACGACGAGGAGAGCGTCAACACAGTGCCACCGTCACCAGCCCCCACCACAGAAATCATCCAGTCTGTGGCGAGGAGAACGCAGTGGAGCAAGATCGACGAGGAAGTCATTACACAAAATGCGAGTAGCATTATCTGCGGCCTCGTGGAAGCCACCAAGGCAAATATCATGCATAAGATATCGAAGTCACGAATCCTAACGGCAATCGCAAGCAGGGAAGGGGAGGAAAGGCTCTTTCAAAAAATCAAAGCCCTGAAGAAAAAGCACACTGCCAACAACTAACTGGGTGTAAATACAAGAAAAGAACATATAAGCTGAACATATACGTTCGAGTTCAAATATATATAATCTCCATAATCTGTATATAATTTTTCATATTATCTGTATATAATGTCTATAATCTGTCTATAATTTTGATATAATCTGTATATACTAAATATTAAATAATAATAATTTCGGGTGAACCAAAATTGTTTGCCAAGGTTCCAAAGTCCTTGGAGGGCTCAGAAATGGGCCGGTGGTTCGACTCCACCAGGACTCATGTTCCTCCCCTGAGTACAATTTGGTTAATTTTCAAGAAGTATTCGTCCATTTTTGTTAACTTTTCTGACCTTTAGTTATAAATCTGAGGACACAGTTGTGTAGCCCATGTCCTCTGGTGCTTAATTTATTAGTTAGTTCGCTGCTTTAGTAGGCATAATTTCTAATTATTTCCCTCTGAAAATGGGTCAGAAGTGATTTTATACAAAGTTTGACTTTTCGTATCTCGACGACTATTGCTGCTATCTATGCGATCTTCCAGGTTTGAGATTAGTGGTCAATGGTCGTACTTATCAGTAAGGCAGAGTTTCAAACAATTCAAAGTATCAATGCCAAAATGACCATTAGTTCTTCAAATATGACTAGCCAAAAAAATGCAAGAAGACGAAGTCCCATGGGAAATTTATGGGGATGAAATATGTTGCATTTCAGACGTGCTATCCAATGGTGTAGGAGTTTGATGTGTTTGAGTTAATAGAAGTGGTAGGTAAGAAGATTAGTACCCTCAAAAGCATAGAAGCTTATAAGATACAACCATGAAACTGACTGTGTGCTATGTCCACATACCGCTCTCCAAAGGCTATTTACAGCATCGCCAGATATGGTAAGCAAAGGATACATCAATATCCCAAACATCGGTACTTCGACTTTGAGAATTGAAAAATCGAAAAATTCTAACTGCGATATCTCGAGAAGTAAGTTGGTGATCGACGAAATTGAAAGGTTGATCTAGAAGCGCTGCTCGAGATCTACATTTTTAGCATACATATGCTTTTAGAATTCGGGGGGAAACAAGCCTCAATTTGGGGAAAACCTTTTTTTCAGCGGTTAATAGCTTGGTAACCAAGCCTAACCTAGCAGAGCTGCCTTACTGACTAGAAACTAGAGTCGATGGACTATTTGCTGATATTGATCTGACATACATGAAAAATGTGAAAATCTGCTGACATATGAACGATTGAACACCGGATTTTTCAAGAGTTTTTTCGATTTTTCAATTCTCAAAGTCGAAGTACCGATGTTTGGGATATCGCTGTATCCTTTGCTTACCATATCTGGCGATGCTGTAAATAGCCTTTGGAGAGCGGTATGTGGACATAGCACACAGTCAGTTTCATGGTTGTATCTTATAAGCTTCTATGCTTTTGAGGGTACTAATCTTCGTACCTACCACTTCTATTAAAAATAAATCTTTAACTCAAACACATCAAACTCCTACACCATTGGATAGCACGTCTGAAATGCAACATATTTCATCCCCATAAATTTCCCATGGGACTTCGTCTTCTTGCATTTTTTGGCTAGTCATATTTGAAGAACTAATGGTCATTTTGGCACTGATACTTTGAATTGTTTGAAACTCTGCAATACTGACAATTAGCACCATCGACCACTAATCTCAAACCTGGAAGGTCGCATAGATAACAGCAATAGTCGTTGAGATACGAAAGGTGAAATGTTGTATAAAATCACTTCTGACCCATTTTCAGAGGGAAATATTTCGAAATCTTGCCAAAAAAACTAACAAACTAACTAGTACGTTACCCAGAACCGAAGGTGGGCTACACAACTGTATCCTCACTTTTATTATTCAAGGCAAGGAAAGACATCAAATATGCACCAATACTTCTTGAAAATCAACGCCAAATATCTAAGTATTCCTTATAAACAAATCGAATATCCTTCCCATGAGTGGAATCTCCATCGCCAGAGCTACATAATTATCAAAAATGTCTAATAAATTTTGAATATTTCTCAATAAAAAATCGACCTAAATATCGACCAAAAGTTGAAATGGACGATATTTGAGGCAACGTAACTCCGTTACTATGAGGTA
Source organism: Actinostola sp. cb2023 (assembly GCA_033675265.1). Classification (NCBI taxonomy): domain Eukaryota; kingdom Metazoa; phylum Cnidaria; class Anthozoa; order Actiniaria; family Actinostolidae; genus Actinostola; species Actinostola sp. cb2023. The sequence goes on along the minus strand of JAUJYZ010000026.1, from coordinate 108,143 downwards.
TCAGACAGTATAAAAAATCACGTAATAGAACAGTTAACATACTATACAATCCAATAGAAAGATCTTACAAAAACGTAAAATCCACTTCGTAAAAAATCGACAAACATAATAAGAAAAAAATCAAAACACAAACATTTTGAAAAATTATGGTCCCGGTCGAATTGCCGCATGCAAGGTCGGATTGCAGGTCGAGGACCATAATAAATAACCCTGGGGTAAGCACGGTCGAATTGCCGGTCCCCGGTCGAATTGCCGTTTTCGCGGTCGAATTGCCGGCGGAAATGCCGGTCGAATTGCCGGGATTATGGCCCCACGTTTTTCGTTTACAAAAGCCCCTCAAAAGGCACGTGTGAATAAATTGACGTTTATTTAACTATTTTTATTAATAAATCTGAAATAAAATAACAATAACAACGACAATGAAAACAAAAGCACTTGGTGTGTAGTTTGGAAAAGTGCAAGTTAACCAAGATGATAGCAATGCAGCTATTGCCGTCGTAATCTTCGTATAATTAATCGTCGTCGATTCACAAACGAACCACAAACACCAACAACAATAGGTAAAAACGCCCGTTTTTGACGAAAAACTTGACTAATTGACCTGTAGATTTTCAGTGCCCCGATAATGTGCTCTATTTGTACCCTGATACTCCTCAGATGTCGATTAGCTCTTCTCTGACGATGATTTCTAGCGAGGTGAGGTGTGAGGTGTTACGAGTGGCACTCGTCCTGCGTATCCACCATCTGCCAATAGCCGTGCATTTCTCGGAAGATAAATTATGATAAATTATGTGTGAAACATGTTGAAGATAACAGCGAAATTGTCGATACAAAATTATGCAATAGTCCCTATCAGCTTATTCGAGGGGGGCACTTATTCCATTTTCATAATGTTTGGCCATGTGGTCCTTTATTCCTGCGCATAAACATAACATACTGTACCACAGGTAGCCCAAGCTCACTGTTTGTGGCTATTTATTAGAGATATATTTGACTAAACGAAACATGGAATAACATCGTTGAATTTTAATAAAATCCAATAAGACTTACATGGTGTCTTCTTTATATACTTGGTTATCCTCCTGCTGAGTTACAGCGAATTTCGTTAAGGTTTAGCTGCTTTTCCCTTGCCACTCATAAGAGGAGGAAAGGTAGGAAGCGAACGCCGCCAAGACGCCATCGGAGTGCTCAAGTCAATGTCAAATATCTCGTCGAAAAATGCTTCCAGCCCAAATATTCCTTCGCAGAGGTTTGAAGGGATAAATTCGCCACGCTTTCATGCCAACAGAATAAAACCGGCCGCTTTTTAAAAGCCACAAGCCCCCAACGCGTTCCAGAAATCGGCTCCTCAAAATCCCAAATTGTTCGCGACGCCGAAAACTATGGACAGCAAAAGCCGTTAAAAAGAAGAGAGAGCATGGACCGAGGACAAATCATAACTCTTACGGGTGGTGGCTGTTAATTTGGGGGTAGGGGAGTGTATAGTTTTGGGCAACAGCCACCACCCGTAAGAGTTATGATTGTCCTCGGTCCAGGCTCTCTCTTCTTTTTAACGGCTTTTGCTGTCCATAGTTTTCAGCGTCGCGAACAATTTGGGATTTTGAGGAGCCGATTTCTGGAACGCGTTGGGGGCTTGTGGCTTTTAAAAAGCGGCCGGTTTTATTCTGTTGGCATGAAAGCGTGGCGAATTTATCCCTTCAAACCTCTGCGAAGGAATATTTGGGCTGGAAGCATTTTTCGACGAGATATTTGACATTGACTTGAGCACTCCGATGGCGTCTTGGCGGCGTTCGCTTCCTACCTTTCCTCCTCTTATGAGTGGCAAGGGAAAAGCAGCTAAACCTTAACGAAATTCGCTGTAACTCAGCAGGAGGATAACCAAGTATATAAAGAAGACACCATGTAAGTCTTATTGGATTTTATTAAAATTCAACGATGTTATTCCATGTTTCGTTTAGTCAAATATATCTCTAATAAATAGCCACAAACAGTGAGCTTGGGCTACCTGTGACTGTACAAGACATATGTGGCACAGTTTGTAAATGGCAATGACGTATGATAAGCACGACACGCTAACATCGAGTTTTCAGGTCTTTGTAATAGCCCAGAAAAAACGGGGGAGGAGGGGAGCGCTTATTTCACAATTTGGTCAAAAGGTGGGGGGTGCTTATTCGAGGGGGCACTTATTCGAGGGGGCGCTTATTCGAGGGGGGTGCTTATTCGAGGGGGCGCTTATTTGAGGGGGGCGCTTATTCAAGGAAATCTTGGAAAACTCTAATTTAGCATGATTGATTTTTCCATAAATGCATGTTTAACAATGGATTGATAACCGAATATTGATCACGAGCACAACAATCATTCATGAAACACAAGTTTTTCGTGAAACACAACAATCATTCGTGAAACACAACAGTCTTTCATAAAGCACAACAATCATTCGTAAAACACAACAATTTAGTAAATCACAACAAAGTTTCGTGAAACACAATTCAGGGGAAAGATACCACTCGAAAAGCCAAAGCCAGGATTGAGCAGAGACAGGGATCCCAAACCATTTCAAGGAAAGCCAATTATTGATTTACCAATAATTTCACACAAGTCATGCTAGAGTGCAATTTAGAAAAGCGTGAAATAGTACTAACTTTATTTAAGTATAGTGCTATTTCTATTGTCTATTATATAAGTTATGTCAGGAGCCCATTACTAGGAGCCTTCCTCTCCTATAATAGGTTTGTACGACATCATTTGCACAAATTGAGCTAAAAATAGAACACTCATTATAAATTCCGCGCGATTAACCAATCATGTCTTGTCTTACACAATAGGAATTTGACGTAAGATTCAACACTGTTTTGCTTTTGTCGGCCGAAAGCGTACCGTGTAATTCCAGTGATTCTAGTTAAGAATCAGAATCTAGTGAAATTTCAGATCAGTTTCGTCGTCTGACTTCAGTACTTCATCAAGCGAGGAAGAACAATGATTGAAAACATTAAAAACAAAACAGAAAAACTAACTCCAGGTATTATTATTGATATCAAAACTTCAAAAAACGAACATCTTCGGCTCTTTCTGAGAAGGAATTCAACGATCTGGTATCATGGATAATCTCTTACGAAGAACCTAATTAAATGTGTGCAGGACTAGCAGTGAGAACCAAGCTATGAATATTCCAAACCGCCGGTGTGTTTTGCAGTAATTAGCATTTGTTGTCTGAAACGCAGCAAAATGAATCACGAATTTTGAAAGCTAATTGAAGTAGGATTTTGTCGAACATTCTCGACATTGACACAAAGTTCCTTCTAAAACAGCGAAGTGATATACAGGGGGGGAGCTTCTTTTTCTGTGGCCTGAATGAAGATTTTATTGGAGAGAGATTTTATTTCCTGATCTTGGAGTGCCGGCTTTCTTGCCTTCTTTGAACTGAAGATGCCTTTGGTGAAAGAACTTCGCATACACTCAGAGATAACCCTCTTGTTTTAGTGTTCTTTGCCGCTCTTTAAGGCACGGTTCATCGGATGAAAGTTTCAGTTGTTTTTCGACAATCTTTTGGCGAAGAAGTTCTTTAGCAAAGTGCACATTTGTATGGTTGGTTTAATATCTTATATGTTGGCGTCGCTATCCAAAACTATATCAGTGATGATGAAGGTGATGGATTTTGCTTCATCAGAGTCGAAATCACTGTGAGAAAACTCTTCATTCTTGCGGCACATAGACATGAAGCGATAGGTATAAGAACGTAGAAGAATTTCGCGACATCGTGAGTCGCCAAACTAAACGTCGCCACTAAGCGCTCTGGCAGTATGTCAGTTTATTGATACATGTGATACATTCATTGTACACAGTTCGTCTCGTTCTTGTGCAAGGGAAAAGACTTGGACTTCCATGGAATAAGAATATCAATATTTTGGATCAAGTCCGCGCGTCTTCCGTTTGGCCGCCTTTTATTTTTCAATTTTGAAATTCTTCGGAAATTTGCATATCTAAAAATAGCACAATTTGTGCAAATGATGTCGTATGAACCTCCTAGTAATGGGCTCCTGGTTATGTCATGTAAAATCAAACTGTTATCATTTATATTATTTTAGGATCCCTGCCAGTCAAGGAAGTGGTTATTCACAGATGTACTGAAGGATCTCATTGAAGAATTCAAGAATACTGACATCTTGAATTACAACTTAGATGTAGTCATCATTAATGAACGTGGACAGTAAGAGAATGGTAGAGGTTCTGGGGTTCTACGTGAGGTCATAAGCCTATTTTGGAAGCATTTTTTTACATCCCTATCAATAGGTGCATCTGACAAAGTGCCGTCAGTTAGACAAGTTAGACTTCCGGTGCCAAGAATGGGAAGCCATAGGCAAAATTCTAGTTTATGGGTATCATAGGGTAAAGTATTTCCCAGTTGAAATTTCTGGGGTATTCATGGGGTATTGTTTGTTTGATGAGAATTCCATCTGTTAGTGAAGATTTCCTTCTTGAAGCTTTTGAATTATACGTAGCTAAAGATGAGGCAGAAGTTTTGAATATATGTAAACAGGGTGAGTTTGACCCATATGATGAAGACCTTCTTGACTTACTGAGTAGCTATAAGTGTTTTAGAAGTCGAACTAAAGAAAATATTTCACAAATCATAAGTCAACTTGTTCATCAGGAGCTTATACAGAAGCCAAAGTACATATCTAATTGTTGGAAGCCAATTATTGTTTCATTGAAGAGTCAACCAGAGTTAGCCTCTATAGATGCCATGAAAGAGCTGTATGAAACTAAAAAAAAAAAAAACACAAAGAAGGTTGTGAAGTTGTTAAGAGAGGACGTCAGTAAGGATCGAGACTATTTCGTCAATTCAAAAAAATCGAATTTAATATTCTTTCGCCATATCATTCCTTTCAATGACCTCTTTTAGGGAAAAATACTAAAAAGTTCCAGCGATTTTTTAAAACCCGTCTGACAACTGAACATTTTCGGCTAAATTATAAGGCAACTTTGAACAGTCTGTCTGTGTGTGTTCACCTCTAGCACTACAACAATGACATTCAGTACACTTAATAAACGTTTCTTGTTCTTTTCCACTGTATAATTTATTTTTCTGTAACTTCTGTAGTTATTTTTCAAATTTGGCTTTAAAAAGGTATACTGAGCGCCATGAACGGAACGTTGAAATATAGGCAATGTTGGAGGTACGAAAAAGGAATATGGTACATAAATATTTGAAGAAAACGCCATTCCCCAGGAAAGCTTCACGGTTATTTTTGTCGTCCAAACACAAAACTTAATGCCAAAATACGACTATCTTGCACTTTTAGTTGATTGCTGCTGGTGTAAAGCAATCTTCGAGTCAACAGGAATGATTTTGAACAATGTTTGAGTTTCGACAGTCGTAAATAACTCTCGCAAAAGTAAAAATTAGTTTAGATTGTCGATCAGATAACAGCAAAATACGAATTTTGTCTAAACAACGTCTATACGAAATTCCACCCTTTCAAGCAAGTATGAATTCTGTTTAGTATTATATTTTATGATTAAAACTATTATTTCATGCCGCAAAAATGTTATTCGAAGGGCAGTAGCGTGACTTGCAGCAGTTACATTGCGTTACATAATTGGCTTGTCAACAAAGTAGAGCATCGCGGTGATCGCGTGTCAAAATATCCGAACTCTTCATGAATAAGCGCCAGTTTTAAGTAGAACTCAGTTTAATTGTTTGTATATCTTATTTGGAGCAAATTCTAAGCATTTTAGAGTGAAGAACCACAATTTTCGGAACCTGCCAGACTACGGTGTTTATTTGATCAATGAATATGCTAATTGTCACTATTTTAGTAGCTTATGTGGCTGAAATAGCTTAAATATGGTTGAAAATCACTCCTATTAACTCCAAAATTGTTATCCGTTGGCAGCGATCATGTAAAAGTGCAATATAGTCGTGTTTTTGCATTACGTTTTGTGTTTTAATGACAAAAATGTCCGAGACAGGTCGAAAATTATGCTAATTTTGACAGTTCCAAGCATAATAGTTTTATTTCTCAAAAATGCTACATTGAATTTCCAAGCTTGAAACTTTCTAAACTGAAAGAGCAGAAGTGAAGCTCTCCTGGGGAATGGCATTTTCTTCAGATTCCTTTTTCGTACCTCAAACATTGCCTCAATTTCAACGTTCCGTTCATGGCGCTCAGTATCCCTTTTTTTAAATCAAATTTGAAAAATAACTACAGAAGTTACGGACGGACATTTCCGCCAGGGATGGCCCGGTGGATTGGTCTAAGTGTTTGATATGTAACAACAAGACTTATAAAAAGAGTAGAGATCTGACTAATGTGTGCACATTCGAGGCCTGTCAAAGCAGCCGATTAGCGGCAGAAAGAAAAGGACATTTTGAATGGTGTAAACGGAGAATGAGGCTAAATATCACAAGAACTGTGTAGCGACATATGTCAGTAAGAAAAGCATGCTTTGCCTGGCCAATGGAGAAGCCGTAGATTCACCCCATTTTCCAATAACTTGTAATTGATCTAGCCGCTGGTATCGAACAAGGCAGAGCATATGATATGATGTCACTACTAGGCAAATATCGGGATATTCTCACACGGAAAGGCGCTAATCCAGAAAGCTACACCACCCAAAATCTCAAGATACGCTTGTAGAAGCATTTCTCCAGTGCGATTGTATTCCATGAACCAGCCAACCGGAGACATTCTGAACTGGTTTACTCGATATTCTTAACGCTATCCATGAGCGAGCATCTAGTACTTCAGCTCTGAAGGCAATGTATGGGCTCCAAGATGGAGAACGAGCATCGCACAAGGAAGCAGCTCTGAGGAGAGTTAAACGAGAGGAGGAAGACGTCAAGAAGAGGATTGATTGCTATTCTTCAGGCTTGATCACATATCCTTTTACTCACGATCCGGATGCGTTTCTTAATATCGCCACCGGAGTAGTTCTGCCAGAAGATGTGGCCCAGAATCTAGTCCGCAGTACCGACAAAGGCCGGCAGCAAATGAATGCCTTCGTCGAGAAGCGCATTAACAGCAACGCCGTGGGTTTCTGGGAACCGATTTCCAACTTGAAGATCAAGACGTTCAGCAGCGTAAATAAGAAGATCTGCGTCAAATCCAGCGACAAACTAGTCACTGTTAACGCGGACATTGGTCTCGAAATGCAGATCGGAGGTTCTGTCACTCCAGTACCCAGGCAATGGGGAAAGTACATCGCCAATCCTAAGAATAAGGTATGGATTAAATTACTTAATTTAACAAGTTTTACTCTTAATACTAACTTCCTGTTTCGTTATTGGCAGTTTGAAGTTGTAATCGACATTTGTTGCGTTTGATCTAAGTTTGACCTTTCATAATAGATTCAGATTTTCAGATTTGTGCTACATATTTTAACACCAGGTAAACCTGTGCGAATCCTGTCGGCTGCGCTCTGCAGACTCGGTCATGAAAAGCTCCCCCCACAGGAGCTTCAGAGACGGTGAGAAAGTTGTGCCTGTGACAAAAGGTCAGTGCAGGGAGGTCCAAGCACTCAGATCAAACCATGAAGAAGCTGACACCAGGATGATCTTGCATGCCAACCACGCAGTACGGGCAGATAGACGACTCATTATCCAGTCGCCGGATACTGATGTCCTCGTCCTAAGCGTCAGCCACTTCAGAAGTTTGGACTGCACAGAGGTGTGGTCTCGCACCATGACATCGCCCATGCTTTGGGTGAAAAGATGTGTAGTTCTCTTCCTGGATTCCATGCAATCACAGGCTGTGATTCGACCAGCTCTTTGGCGGTATTGGAAACAAAAAGGCGTGGGATAGTTTCTGTCATAGTACTGGCCACCAAGATAGTATGTCTCTTCTCGTAGAGGAACAAGAGTTGAATGTAACCACTGCTGGCAAGTGCGAAGCCTATGTTTGCAGCCTATATACAGCATCCAAGAAGACAAGCACCTCAGATGAGCTGCGTTACCTCATGTTCTGCCAGAAAAAGCAGAAAAACGAAATGTTTCCACCGACGTCTGATTGTCTGCTTCAACATCTAAAGCGATCAAACTAACAGGCATTCGTGTGGAGGCATGCTCTTGAAGCGATTCAATATCTTGAATCACCAGAGGGACATGGATGGGTGAGGGACAGAGATATATTATACCATTGCTAATCACAAAAGCACCGGCACCGGAAAGCCTTCTCGAGCTGACGATGTGCAAGTGCAAGAAGTCTGCCTGCTTGCGAAACTGCTCCTGCAACAACACAGGACTTGCTTGCACAGAAGGGTGCTACTGCGTGGCAGACAATGAAGCATGCAAGAACGGCTTGACCTGCATCAGTGACTCAGAAGAAAGCGACGAGTCGTTTCCGCCAGAAAGCAGCCACACGTACCACAAGTGTACAGCCAGAGAGTCTTCCACCTACTTCAGCAGCGGCAGCTTATCATAGTCAACGGGTATATCTCCAAATTCAGGAATGGAAGGGAGCAGAACAGCTGAAGCCAGAACACTGGTGTTGGAAGGTAACGGAAGGAAAGCTACTTCCAATACAGACAAACCTACCACCAGCAAGTAACTCCTTATTGGAAGTGATCCGTTGTAATTGCAAAACAGATTGCAACACAGCCAGATGTAGCTGCAAGAAGCACGGATTCGATTGTTCAGTCATTTGCGAGGTTTGCAGAGGTCAAAGTTGTACCAACTCACCAGTGCCAGACCTTATAGATGAATACCTAATAAGTGATGCTTTCTAAAGGTATGCAGTTATTCGATAAATAAATGAAAGCGATATTTAACCCATTCGCTCCTGAGCTATTTTGAGTTTTTTTAGCGATTTTCTGGACCTAATCACGTCGTAGGAAATTTCGATTCCATATAAGGGGTTTCCATGGAAATCTTGACAGTTCTGAATGCCTGTGGGCTCGCGTCTTCACGTGTGCTGCCTTTCTTCTTGGGAGCTCATAGGGGCTAGTAGTGATTACTACTCGAAGAGGCCAATTTTGCATTTTTAGAGTGTTTATAGCCATTATTCACCACAGAAGTCCCCAGGACAGCATCATTAAGCTTGACTGGTGTGGTAGAGACCGTTCTCCTGGAAGAACTCAGGAGGAAGATACGAATTCACGAACACATTTCGGCAGCTGTTGAGATTTTCCAAAATGGCGGACTCAAAGTGAAATCGTCTCTCTGGTCTTTCTGTGGTGGATTCCAGGGCCTACAAAGGCATTTTTGGCGACTTTGAACTTGAAAAGAATGCAACCGGTGCAATATTTTGCCTGTAGGACCGAGTGGCTCGACACTCTATATATTCTTAAAAAACGGAAATGGCGGGAGGATTTCTGTCGAAAATTCCAGGGTGTTCCCGGCATCCTTTTCGGGCGTGCAGAAGGAAAACACGTGTTAGCGAAAGTGGTCCTAAGGAAATGGCTATTGTTCGGCGAGTTAAGGAAGAGAGAGGGAAAAATTCACGAATATATCAAGAAGAGAGATGGAAGTTTGCTGAGAAAGTGCCGTTTTGTTTCGCAAGGATGTATTTTGGAAGAAAATCCAAGTCAAATGTCGTTCATTTTCGAGGTGTAAAATTGCGTCAAAAACACGCATTTTTGATTTTTATGGCAAACAAATTGAACTAATGCCCAGAAATCGGACCTGTAAGTCAGTTTACTTGAGGTTAAAATATGAAGAGTTATCTAGTTGTCACTAATAACTGGCCATGAGATCGATGTTACGAAAATGCAGAAAGTTAGAATTTTTCAAAGCAGTATCGATGTTTACGGCCGGTTTCGGCCGGTGTAGGAGTCAATGGGTTAAGTACATTTCACATCATGTTAGAAACTTAATAATCAGGGCCCGGTTGTTCAAAAGGCGATTAGGGCTAATCCAGGATTAAATCTTAAGAAATCTATTGACGCTAATCCAGGATTAGCACTAATCGCCTTTCGAACAACCGGGCCCAGGTTTCAATGAATTACTGGTAAATTTCTCAAACTGTGCTTGTGGGCTTCCTTTGGTGAAATATGAACATAGACAACAAATACAATATAACTTTTTTACAATAGTTAAAATATACTTATATGTAGCTTGACGAAATACAAAATAAGCAAGAAAAAATAATGAAATTGCTTTTCTGTGCAAAATAAATATTTTTACTCTATTTGGGCTCCCTAAAAGCTCAAAACTTTAATGCCAAATTTCAATGACTTATTAAAAATTTGTTTTCAAAGTTTTGTTATTTGATCTGCACACGCATATATGTTAGAGTTCGAGTAAATAATATGGTTACATGTTAAATGTTTACAGCCTCAACTCATTTGAATATTGTTTAGGAGGGGTAGGGAGGGGGGCTTATTTAAAACTTAGAGTGTAAATATATTATTATTATATTATTATATAAATGGGGGCATAATAGAGACAGGGGGCTTAATATAGCATTTACGGTAAATAAGATGGTCTGAAGGGGGCCAAGATAAGTCGAGCTAAATTGGTGTAGGTTAGCCATCCAGTAGTATAAATATAAGATAATAATAAATCTCATACTGGACTATCATCGTTAAGTTGGTTTGCAACGTTTCAACTATGACCGCCTAGTCTTCATCAGGCATAGTGATGAGACACCCCAATCTCATTACTTCTGTTGGTTGTCAAGCTACACTCATCGTACCTCAATCCACTCAATACCAGATGTTATGAAATACATTGCATGTTTCGTCCCAATGATCATCAGATTACCTCAATAGCTCAGTGGTTACAGCCGTGAGCTGTCATGAGATTGGGGTATCATGGGTTTGAATGTGATTTTTTATATACATTTGTTTTGTTTCCCTAAACATGTCAGAGTTTACCTCTCGGAAGATCATCAGATTTATTATTATCTTATATGAGAGTTTACTATACAGAAAAAAACGCATAAAAGAACCCCTATTTTTCCAAATCAGACTGAAATGGTTCTTATATATTGGGTGTCTAGTGAGAAATCAGGCTGAATAGGTTCTTAACAGGTTCTTATTTACAGGGAAAAACACTATTGTTCCTGATATGGTACATTTCCTTACAATTTGTTTTAATTAGTGAACTATTGACCCTGAAAGACTAAACATTAACAACCCAACTGTAGTAAATATAATATTTCTGCAAGTTCAGCACCGACTGTACCTATGTGTTCTGAGCTTTAGTCATTTTTCACATAAGAACCTGCTTCATTTGTCAGGCTGAACTGGTTCTTGTATATTGGATGCTTTTAAGCATTAAAATTGGCTAAATTTCAGCCTGGAGGTTCTTAATCTGCAGTTTCTTATATGCGGGTTTTTACTGTACTGTGAATTTGAGAACCTTCAGAATGAAACCATTCTATTCTGTATCAAGGGCTCGTCAGAATTAAATTTAATTATTTTTAGAAGCTTCAGAGGCGACTCCAAGGATTGCAACTGATCAGTTGGTCAGAAGAGAAAAAGAATCTTGTCAAACAAGTACTGAAAAAGGAGTCCATAAGTAGTGATGGGAGCGATATCAGTGATGATGAAGCCGGCCCTGAGGCTATAAGACAAAAGTGCTGTCATGGGAAAGGTCCGCTACTACGATAGCAGTAATGTAAGTTGATGTATGTGTATAAGTAAAACAAAAGTTTAAACTTTGTAATCAAATATTGTGAAATAATAGATAAGCAATCACACAATATGATATACAATATTATTATATGGCTTGATAATTTCCTGGATTCTTATTGGTCGACGCGCGGTCTGTCCAAAGGCGTATTTTGCAAGTTTGGACCGTTACCATAGAAACGGTCCAACTTGATTATTTCGCTCAGACCGGGAAAATTCAAAACATTCACTGAAAATTAAGTTTTTGCGATTACCTGTAAGCAAAAAAAGTCGAAAACAATAAAGGAAAACGATTGAAAAGTTAATCATGGAAGAAGAAGATGAAGATCTTTCTCTTTTTGAAATTAATTATCCCGAACTGGAAATTGAGAAAGCCGAAAATCACGAACTTGATGAAGTTCATGGGAGCCAAGAAGAAATTGAGCGCTTTATTTGCAATCAAAAAAGTGCTAACACCGTAAGAAAAACTGTTACTGACATGAACACTTTACAACGCTACTGAAAAGCATAAACAACCACATCCTAGCAAAGTTTTTCATGAGCGTACGCAAATCCACCGGCGAAGAGTACGAACCAGACACAATTTCAAGTTTCCAGCGAAGTATTCAAAGGTATCTTACCGAGAAAAAGTCTTTGGCAAACATTTTGAAAGATGAAGCTTTCCAAAAGTCACGAAAAGTCCTTGCAGCTAAACGTCGCCTCCTCGTACACAATTGTGGAAAAGGCAACAAGCCACAAGCTACTACACCAATAACTGACGAAGAAGAAGACGCTTTGTTTCAGTCTGGAGAATTTGGGGAATCATCTCCCGCTTCCCTACAACGAACTGTGTGGTGGCTGCTGTCATTACATTTTGAGTTTCGAGCGAGGGACGAAACTAGAAAGCTTCGCTGGGGAGACGTTCAACTCCAACAGGACCCAGTTAATGGTCATCACATGCTCGTTTGGGTGGCAGAACGAGGCACCAAGACTAGAACTGGCAAGGAACATGGCCATCAAAGAGCATTCCAGCCCAAAGCATTTGCCACAAATACCAACAGGTGTCCTGTGAGATTTTATCAGATCTTTGAAAGTCATCCTGTCATTCATCCTGTCATTCATCCTGTCATTCATCCTGTCGAGATGAATGCTCCAGACTCCAGACTTTTTTTTAGCCGTGCGAAATCATCGAGCTGATAACGACCCGGTTTGGTACATGAAGGCTCCTCTTGGAAAGAATGAAATAGGGAAGTTCTTATCCAGTGCTGCTGAAAAGGTTGGCATTCAACGAGCTGGCAAGAAAGTCAGTAACCATTCAGTCAGAAAAACCTGCATATCCAGACTCTTAGACGCAAACGTACCAGAAACCTTCGTCGCTCAATTGAGTGGACACAAAAGCATCAACAGTTTACAGTCGTACAAAACTGCAAGTACAATCCAACAACAACAAATGTCATCCACACTAAGTAGATGTAGTGAGGTCCAGATATGTAGCAGAGAGCAAACATCTTCAAGTCAACCAGTCATTGGACACACACAACTAGCTACAGCTTCAGCGATAGAGTTGAAATCATGCTCTTCGGATCCTCTACTGTCCTCAGCTCCAACCAAAGAAATGTTCTGTGGTGCCAATATTAGTTAGCTCCATAAGTAGTTGTACGTTCCAAGTCTTCAACGGGACAGTTTCCTTGATGGCATCTGAAGTAGTTGAACACAAGAAGAGACCATGCTACATCATCGAAAGCGACGAAGACGAGGATTGATCGTTCCATGACAATGGTTTCATAAATATTGAAAAAACTATTCATTTTATCTCGCTTGTTTTGAACTTTGAAGTGAAAAAAGAAAAATACTCAAAAATCCTTTCGGAAATTATATTCAACTTTCATAAAAATATACTTTCAAGTGTGTTAAACTTTTTCATGCACTTGTAGCTGATCCTTTTGTCATCCCTTTTGTGTCTTCACTAGCTGAATTAAATAAAAGTGCAAGTCTACGTCATTATTTGTCACTCGCGTCTCGAGGAAAACCTTTTGGATGTTAACCGGAAACGATTATGATGGTTGCAAAAAATTAGAAAAACGCCATATAATAAACAGCTTATTAACCTCGTCCGCTCGGTCTGTACGGAAAAATATCAGACCTCTGTCTTTTTTGTACTGTCAAGACCTCGGTCTGATATTTTTCCATACAGACCTCGCTCTCGGTTAATAAGCAGTTATTATCTTATCTTCCAAAGTTCCTGTGCGGAACAGAGGTTGTTCATATAAGGATCTAGTCAAGACACTTGAAAACCGATATGGTCGACCAATACAAGTATCACAAGCCTGCATAGAAGAACTTGTCTCAGGCCCAAAGTTGAATTATGGTGACGTTGGACTCTTGAACTTTGCTGAAAGGTTGAATGCAGCCACTAAAATAAATTATGTTTCTGTTTCTCCAATAGTTTAATTAGGTACTTTACAATAAAGTTATTGTTGAATATTAATAATAATAATATTGGTTCAAATAAAAGATGCATATCAATAAATCAAGCGTTTTGCTATCAGATTGCTCTCATTTTACGTTCACAATTACCCTGAAATCAAGCGTTTTGCTATCGGATTGCTCTCATTTACATTCAAAATTACGCTGAAATCAAGCGTTTTGCTATTGGAATGCCCTTCCGTTAAGTCTAGCGTTAAGTCTATCATCAAGTCTAGCGTTTTGATAGCGGATTGTCTTCAAGCATAATGCAGGCTTTAAACTAAGGTAAATCTCAATTTTTGTGCTGTGGCCGGTTTGACAAGAAAGTGTGTAAAGCGAGGTATTTCTAGCTCGATGCTGAATAACTAAAACAGTCCTCGACTTTGGTGTTGAAAGCACTGCGATACACCGAGGAACTATGGATTTTTGATAAAAAAAGAACAAGAATGGTAAAGAAAATGGCAAGAAAGTTGTGGATTCTGTTGTGTTTTTGAATAAAATTGTAGTTGAAATGCGCATGCTACTGTCGCTATCATGACGTCGCCATTGAGCTGGATTTGTTTTCTGCAATCAGAATTTTGGTGTTTTTCAGTGAAAAACTCCCTAATGTTTTGCTTAATTTTTTTCATGTATATTATTAGGAGTGAAATTTGAACTCTTTGAAAACCCACGGGTTTGCATTTCTTCCAAATTGCACTCGAAACCATATGAAAGAAACAAAGTTTATATATTTTAAGATGCATGTGCGGACTGGTTATTACGGGAGAATTGCTTGAATTGCTTAAGAGCGGATGCCTGTAAGAACCGAGAATTGACGGTCAACTCAAAATAATCGAATTTTATTTTCTTTCACCATATCATTCCTTTCAATGATCTATTTTAGGGAAAAATACTAAAAAGTTCCAGAGAATTTTATTTTAGGAGAAATTTGCAGTTTTAAAAAACCAGTTTGACAACTACCATTTTTCAGCGAAATTATGAGGCAAATTTGAAGAACCAGTGTGTGTTTACCGTTTGCTCTACAACAATGATATTAAGCTCACGTAATAAACGTTTCGTGGTCTTTCCAACTTAGTATTTATTTTTGTGTAACTTCGGGAGTTATTTTTTAAATTTGGTTTAAAATAGGTATACTAAGCACCATGTACAGAACGTTGAAATATAGACAAAGTTTGAGGTACAAAAGAGGGATCTGGTACCTAAAATTTCCAAATAAAAATAATGCCGTAGGAAAGCTTCACTGTTTTTCTTTTAGTTGAGAAAGTGTCAGCCTCTAACTCGCAATGCAGCATTTTTGGGAAATAAAACTATAAGGTTGCGGAATGTCCAAATTAGCACTAATTTCGACCTATCGGCGACATTTTTCTCGCTGAAACTCAAAACTTTTTAAAAAGCCAAAACACGACTATCTTGCACTTTTAGTCGCTCTCTGATGATGGAAAATTATCTTCCAGTACACATGAATAATTTCAACCATATTTGAGCAATTTCAGCCACATTATGAACGCCTGCAATGGTGAAAATTAGCATAATTGCCTGCCCGTTTCCAAAAATTATTGTTCTTCACTCTGAAATGCTCAGAACTTACTTCATATAGACTTAGAAGCAAATTAGAAGAGTTTTACTTGAAAATGACGCTTATTCAGGAATAATTTGGATACTACGGCTCGATTACCACTTTGTTGACACTGCAAACATGTAACGCAATTT
Source organism: Actinostola sp. cb2023 (assembly GCA_033675265.1). Classification (NCBI taxonomy): domain Eukaryota; kingdom Metazoa; phylum Cnidaria; class Anthozoa; order Actiniaria; family Actinostolidae; genus Actinostola; species Actinostola sp. cb2023. Next base: position 92,414 of record JAUJYZ010000026.1, on the reverse strand, counting down.
ACCTGCTACAAGTCACGCTCCTGTCTTTCGAATATTTACATTTTGCGGCATGAAATAATAGTTGTAATTATAAAATATAAAATAAAAATATATTTCACGCTTTCTTGAAAGGGTGAAATTTCATTTCAACATCATTTAGTCTAAATTATATTTTTTCATTCAAAGGCTGTTGTTTTTTCGACGATCTATGCTAATTTTTACATTGGCGGAGTCTATATCGACGACTCACTTATCTCAAATATGGTTGAAATTATTCATGTGTACTGGAAGATAATTTTCCATCATCAGAGATCGACTAAAAGTGCAAGATAGTCGTGTTTTGGCTTTAAGTTTTGAGTTTCAACGAGAAAAATGTCACCGATAGGTCGAAATTAATGCTAATTTGGACATTTCGTGACCTTATAGTTTTATTTCCCCAAAATGCTGCATTGCGAGTTAGAGGCTGACACTTTCTCAACTAAAAGAAAAACAGTGAAGCTTTCCTACGGCATTATTTTTATTTGGAAATTTTAGGTACCAGATCCCTCTTTTGTACCTCAAACTTTGCCTATATTTCAACGTTCTGTACATGGTGCTTAGTATACCTATTTTGAACCAAATTTTAAAAATAACTCCCGAAGTTACACAAAAATAAATACTATAGTTGGAAAGACCACGAAACGTTTATTTACGTGAACTTAACATCATTGTTGTAGAGCAAACGGTAAACTCACACTGGCTCTTCACATCTGCCTCATACTTTCGCTGAAAAATGGTAGTTGTCAAACTGGTTTTTAAAAACTGCAAATTTCTCCTAAGATAAAATTATCTGGAACTTTTTAGTCTTTTTCCCTAAAATAGATCATTGAAAGGAATGAAATGGTAAAAGAAAAGAAAATTCGATTATTTAGATTTGACCGTCAATTATCGGTTCCTACAGGCATCCGCTCTTAATACCAGCCTTCAAAATACACGGTCATTTAATTGAGGAAACTGTGTTTCCTCAAATAAGCATCCACTGTATAATAACCGTCCGCTCGAAAAAGCTCTCCAACTTTTTAGCCAAAATGTGAAATAAGCATCCAGGTGCTTATTCCCTCCTTAAATACAGTATATAAAATGTAATAATAATAATTATTATTATACCACTATCTGAAAAATTTCAGCAATTTGATTTGATTTGAAATACCACATGTGAAAATTACAGTTTCCATGGTAACCACCCTTCTGCCTCATGGAAACAAAATGGCGGACGAAACCAAAAGACAAAATATGAACCATAAACAAGTCCCAAAAACACCAGAAGCCAAAAGTACATACACATGGATTATGTTTTAGCATTTCAAGAAGCTTTTCTTTGGATGACTCTGCAGAAAGCAGCGGAAAACGATCGATACTAGATTGACGATTGAGTGATGTGTTTTTATTCATTGTTAAAATCAAAGAAAGATCATTCTTTGTCTGACTTCGAGATACGATCGTTATAAGAACACAGATTTGCTATGTTTTTTTTTCACAGCTGACTGCTGTGTTGTGTTAGTTCAGTTGAGCATGTACTGTTGCTTGCAAACTTATTTTGCAGATACAGTAAAAACCCGCATAAAAGAACCCCTATTTTTCCAAGTCAGGCTGAAATGGTTCTTATATATTGGGTGTCTAGTGAGAAATCAGGCTGAATAGGTTCTTATTCACAGGGCAAAAAAAAATATTGTTCATGATACAGTATGGTGTATTTCCTTACAATTTGTTTTAATTAGAGAACTATTGACCCTGAAAGGTCTACTATACACACTAAACATTAACAACCCAACTGTATAGTAAATATAATATTTCTGCATATTTGGCACCGACTGTACCTGTGTGTTCTGAGCTTTAGTCATTTTTCACATAAGAACCTGCTTCATTTGTCAGGCTGAACTGGTTCTTATATATTGGGTGCTTAATTGGCTAAATTTCAGCCTGGAGGTTCTTAATCCGCAGTTTCTTATATGCGGGTTTTTACTGTAGTGGTATAAACAAATAATAGCATGGTGTGTACGTGATATTTGGGATAAATACCACTTGTGATATTTCAAAATTGTCACAAATTTCACTCGCCTACGGCTCGTGACATTTTGTTAACAATTTTGAAATATCACTCGTGGTATTTATCCCAAATATCACTACAAACCATGCTATTACCTATACTAATAATAACGATTTATTAAACAGATCCATGTTGAAAAATGGCTCTTCCCTGTTTAAATGCTATCTAAACTATATATCTAAACTATCTAAACTACATTATATATATCTAAGCTACATTGTATATAATATATTTACATAAATAAACAAATAAACAAACAAACAAACAAACAAACAAACAAACAAACAAACAAACAAACAAAACAAACAAACAAAAACAAACAAACAAACAAACAAACAAACAAACAAACAAACAAACAAACAAACAAACAAACAAACAAACAAACAAACAAACAAACAAACAAACAAACAAACAAACAAAACAAACAAACAAACAAACAAACAAACAAAAAAACAAACAAACAAACAAAACAAACAAACAAACAAAACAAACAAACAAACAAACAAACAAACAAACAAACAAACAAACAAACAAACAAACAAACAAACAAACAAACAAACAAACAAACAAACAAACAAACAAATAAATAAATAAATAAATAAATAAATAAATAAATAAATAAACTTTGATACTGATATGGCAATTAATTAAAACTCAATCATTCTGTAAGAGAAATATTTATGGTTTGAGCAGATTTAATGAATTTATCATAATGTACAATGTACAACATCAATAAAAGGCACTGAGTTGACCGTATATTTACAAAACTGCAGTCATTATCGTCTGTAGACAATGCAATTTTTCGAGAGTTATTGTTACTATACTGTAGTAAAGAAAACTGTATAGTATAGTATAAGCTGAACTGAGTCACTAGAAACTCCCTAGCCCTCACTGAATGACATCAAGGGGTTGCATTTAAAATTAAAATTAATGAACTACTTAATTAAAGTGCTACTTAGACGAAAATCGATCGAAGTTTAATTTAGCTGAAACTTCATTGAATAATTCTTCAAGGATCTAATAATAACTAGCTAAAATCGTTTTTCGATATTCCAGAGGGAAGTACTATATTTTCATGAATCTTTAGAGGAGTCAGTGACGTCATCTATTCAACCCAACATTCAGCTCCATACATTTCTTTGTATTTTGTGAGTCAAAATATCTCAATGTTTTGTTCAGATAACAGCTCTGCATTGAAGACAACTGGTCAGACAATCAATCCTAAGCACAAATAATGTAAGAAAACTCCTTCACCCAAACTTTTAGCTTCATAGAAATAATATAATTCAAGAAACTAAACACAAAGAAATGTATGGAGCGAAGCTGTGTTGATTGTTAGGGTTGAGTAGATGACCTCACTGACACTTCTAAAGATTCATAAAAATGTAATACTTCCCATAGCAATTTTGAGAAAACACATTAACCAGTAATTGTATGGCTCTTTGAGATTATTTCAGTGAAGTTTCAGCTAAATTAAACTTCGATCGATTTTCGTCTAAGTAGCACTTTAAAGTAACTACATCAGGCAGAATGACTGTACATCTTGATGTGATATTTCTATTACCACACTCCACTGACTAACTAATGTCCAAATTACAAAGAAAATGGCCGAAATGAGCAAAGTATAAACTCATCAAAGTATTGTAAATAACTCCAGTATATTTCCCTGATACAGCCTGTTACCAGCGGGCTTTGGTAGTTAACATGATTCTCTCTCTGATATGTCTTTTCTTTTGTTGGTGTTCAGAACACGCAGAGCTGGTGCATGCTCAGATCCGATCATTTCGAAAATATCACCTGCATGCCAAAAAGTCAGCGGTTTCGTGCTGAAAGTTTCAAAATGGCGGCGTATTAATGACACAACTGATTGTAAAAATCCACGAAGTTGTTGGAGAATACATTAACTGGGGATCGGATATTCTTCGAGTTACGCACTTCGAGTTACGCGCTTTTCGAGTTACGCACTCGACCACACCCAAATCAGTCTTTGCCACACCCAGCGCGTAACTCGAAGTGACTAAGAGAATTTTGTGAGTTTGATTGAATGCACTAAAAAGTTTTGGGGACTTCGAGTTACGCTTCTTCTTTCTTTTATTACTCACAAATTACTCACAACCGAAGGCTCTTTATTAAAATTCCCCATTTGAATATATAAACTATCTAAACAATGAAGGCATTATATATAATGTGGAAAGATTCCTCTTATGAATTACTGAAAGCGCCTATATGGTATTATAGATCAACATCATCAAAATAATTGTTCATGTTTATAATTAAAAGTTTTCTTATGTGGTTCCCAAAAAACTAAAACATTAAAAAAAATCCCAAAAGAAAATCAAAGCATTTTTTAAAGAAAAATGACAAACTCACAGGGGTTATAGGCACTTTAACTGAGGGTGGGCAAACCAAATTGCTGCCTAAAGGCTTCTTCTTCAAACAGCCTAAATTTACACAGAAATAAACAGTGCGCCGGCGCGACTGCAAAATTCTGATTACGAGGAATATACAACCCCTTGGTGTATACGTAAATGTTGTCAATTGGCATTGTACTCAGTTTACAAGATGGGCAGCAGCCTTTGTTCCTTGATGTTATATTGTCAACAAACCACTCTTGAATTGCTGACACTGCTGGCTTCATGTGCTTTAAAAATTGCCATCTCCTCAACAGGGGTTGATTTAAAGCTTGGTATTTCTTGACCAGACGCCTCTCTTCCACGTTCGTTTGCTGGACTCTGATCCGGCGAGTTTTGTTTCGTTATCGACTGGATCTCACTGGTCGTTAGGGACACTTGCTGAAGAAGGCAGCTGTCTTCTGGAATATTCAATGATCACGCCTCTGTGATTTACTTATTTTGAAATCCTTTTTAAGCTTGTTTTTTAGTCTTTTTAATAAAAATTGCGTAACTCGAAGTGCCCGAAACTTTTTAGTGCGTTGGAGTTAAGCGCACATCGTACGCTCAATTAATTAACTCGAAAAGCGCATAACTCGAAGCGCGTAACTCGAAGAATACCCCCTCACATTAACTGTACTGCAGATCGAAACAAGGCCACCAAAATCGGCGATAAAGTACTTCAGCTATCTAGAACCGTGATAAAAAAGCAGACATTGGCAGATAACGTTCGGTAAAAGTACCATCTTGCTCAGCCATCATGAATGCTGTCCTGCGAAGAATGAAACCAAGATCGAACCTTGCTCGCCCATGGACAGTTTCATTATCTTGGAACTTGGAACATTTTAATGACAAAATAGTAATAACGACTGCAGGAAAACAAAACGTTGTGACTTTCCAGAGGACAGCGGCATCGATAATCAACGAGTTCTATAAGCAGTTCTATAGAGTTCTATAGATGATTATGATGTAGAAAAAGCAAGGATTGTTGAGACGGCAGCAAAATTAATCAAGAGTGATATCAAGAAATTAGATGTGTCAACTAGTGATTACCCATCGAGTGAGGAAATGTCTTCTATTGAGCAGGCCTTGAAGTTTATTCCTAAGCTACTTCAACTCTTTCTGAAGACTATTTTTGTTGGCAAGCACATCAGCCTAAAACTTGTCTCAGTCGGTCAAGCAATTATCCAGGCAACAAGACCAAGATCCATCGTAGCTCCACTCCAGCTTGGCCTAGGTGTTCAGATGCATCACCATTTTGCATCCAAGTTTCTTATAGACTCGCTCAATTCACATGGATTCTGCTCTCCGTATACTGTTGTACAGAAATATGAAAAACGTGCAGCAGTTAACCAAGGAACAGATATACCAGGCTATATCCCAGGCAGGTTCATCCAGCATGTTGCTGACAACGTCGACCACAACACCAGAACCTTGGATGGGAGTGGAACGTTTCATGGGATGGGTATCATAGCGACTATAACACCTGGTATTAGAAGTAACAAATTAGTGCCAATAAAATACGTAACGGCAGAAGAAATAGCTAAGGTTGGACAGATTGATATCCATCACTATCAAGGGCCAAGTGGTGACAGTGTAAAGCTGCTTTACAGAGAGCTGAATGACCTACAGGTGCAGAATGCAACAGCCAACCTCGACCTTCTATGGAAGGTGACCCTACCATTGCTACATTCACCACAACCAGCATGGTCGGGCACAATGCAGGCAATATGCTGTGGTCAATATCCTGGAAAATCTTCAGTAATGTTTCTTCCAATGATTGACTTAGATCCAACTGACATGACGTGCATTTATTCTACCCTAATTTTTGTAAGTGAACAAGCCAAGCGCTATCATATTACACCTATCCTGACATTTGATCAGCCATTATGGTGGAAAGCCCTGACAATTGTCTTAAATGAACCTCAAGGTAGCGAGCTGAAATCAATCGTTCTGAGGTTAGGAGGGTTTCACATCCAAATGAGCTTCCTCGGATGCATCGGGCATCTGATGGCAGGCTCTGGTCTACAAGAACTACTTGAACTGGTTTACACAAAAAATGCAGTACTTCATATGTTAAGTGGCAAAGCAGTTTCCAGGGCGATCAGGGGTCATTGTCTGGTTGATGCTGCTCTGAATGCATTGCTAGTTTGCAAAACCTTCAACATCCCTCTTCCAGATAGTACCGACCTGGAGTGCACTGATGGAGTTAGCGTCCCACCACCAGACAGTTGTAGTCGGGAGAACACCGATGGAATCAGCGTACTTGGTCATGAGCATATAGATGGTGCGGACGAAGTAGAACAAGAGGATGATGGAGACCTAAAGTTGGCGGACACTTTGTTTACGCAGCTTAAAGATGGTGAAAGCACGGTTGAAGAAGCATGCTCTGCAGATGTTGTCCGTAGAATACACGCGTAGTTCCATGAGTAGTCAGCGGACTGCAGTTCTTTGGATGAGGTACATGGGTATGTTAGATATATTACGAAAATTCATTAAGGCAGAACGCACAGGTAATTGGAGCCTGCATCTGCAATCTATTTACGAGATGCTTCCCTATTTTGCGGCGGCAGGTCACCGCCTCTAAGCCAAATCTGTCCATATCTATTTACAATTGATGAGGGATCTCCAAAAGAACCACCCAGATGTTCACAGAAGTTTTCAGGACGGTCTTCATTGTGGACGGAGAAGTGATCGATTCTGGGCGGGACTTTCTACCGACTTAATGATAGAGCAAGTCCTAATGCGAAGCGTAAAGACGCGTGGTGGTCTAACCCGGGGCAGAGGAATGTCAGAGACACAGCGGTTGGTTTGGTTAATGTCAATGCCTGCTTGTGCGGAAGTCAACGACGCCATGCAAACCCTTACTGGTGTGAGGTAATTGAATAATGAATACTCTGTTAGTACAATAAAATAATAGATAGATAGATAGATAACCTTTATTTTTACACGATAGTAATAAAAGCTAGAAGCTTGTGGGGTCGCGCATGGTTGTTGTTATATTACCATGTTGTCACATATCATTGCCATTAATATCATCACTATTCTTATTACAGCTATCACACCAGTGAATAGCATAAGGACACGACTGAAGCACGAAAGCTGCGCGATCATAAAGACACCATCAATCTAATTGCCTACCTTTCCCAGAGAGACCCTTTCTCTGAGGAACCATCGTTGTGGAGCATTACATCAGGTGTTGTAGCTAATGAGAAAGTAAACGTCGATAAGTGCAAGGAAGTAGGGGAATTGGTGTTGAGTTCCATGATTGGTAAGAGTGCGTACGACTTCTCTTTTTGCAAGAAAGACCAAGCAGTGACCCTCGCATCGAAAACGGCTGTCAGATTTAGCGATGGCAATGTTCAGGTGGATCCGCAACTGCTATTTCAGAGACTGAGTTTCGTTGCGACTGGAGGATGGTATGACAATCCTCAATCGTTTTTCAAGTTTGAAATGTGCAGTTACACACCAGCTTTATTTGATTCCTCGCTACTTCCACGGCAAGCAAACAAGCCTGTATTGACAGACGCAATTTGGGCCCGTACGAAAAATGACCAGACGGCTGGGCCTACAGAAGATGTTCACTATGTGCTAGATGGTGGTGCACTCCTTCATCGCGTTCCGTGGCCACGTGGCCTTACATACAGTGATATTCTCTCGCTCTATGTACAATACGTGACCCGCAGATACGCCAGCGCTACAGTGGTATTTGATGGATATGAGGACGGTCCATCCACAAAAGATTCTGCACATCAGAGAAGAACAGGCACCTCCGGTCCCATAGTAAACTTTGATTGTAACATGGTCCTAAAGCTGAAGGAGGAATTCCTGAGGAATACGGCAAACAAACAACGGTTCATAAATATACTTGGAGAGAATCTAGAGCAGTCAGGGTACATTACTATCCACTCTGCAGGAGACGCAGACCTATCGATCATCCAAGCCGCCATTCAGTCTGCCAAAACAATCACGACTGTTCTGGTTGGAGATGACACAGATCTGCTAGTCCTGCTTTGTCATCACGCAGAGATAAATGCACGTGATGTTTTTTATTCCTCAGCCAAAGCAAAGATCGACGACTAGAAGGATTTGGAATATCAAGAAAACCAAGTCTGCACTGGGTTTGAATACATGCGCAAATATTTTATTTGTGCACGCAGTTCTTGGATGTGACACGACCTCGAGACTACATGGTAGTCTCAAGAAAATCAGCGCTCAAGAAAATCATCACGGATGCACTATTTCGCGAGCAAGCTGGAGTTTTCAATCGTCCATCCGTTACAAAGGAAGACGTCATTCTAGCGGGTGAGAAAGCCCTCGTTTGTCTGTACAATGGCAGGTCTGATGAAAGTCTGGATTCATTAAAATATACCAGATTTTGCCACAAGATCGCAACAGGGACCACATTCGTACAGTCTGAATGTCTTCCGCCAACATCTGCAGCCGCTGTTTATCACAGTCTCAGGGTGTACTACCAGGTGCAGCAGTTGAAAGGTGTAACGCTACAGCCACAAGACTGGGGTTGGAGCTTAGAGGATGGAAAGCTGCTTCCAATAAGAACTGACCTACCAGCATCTCATGAGTCACTTCTAGAGGTTATCAGATGTAACTGTAGATCTGACTTCAGCACGCAAAGATGTACATGTAAGAAGCATGGGCTGGACTGCTCAGCTGCATGTGGTGTATGCAGAGGGCAAAGTTGCACGAATTCGGTCGCACCAGACCTAAGCGAACATGATGAATACGACGAATAAACGGATCTACAAGTCTTGTGATATATAAGTCTTTAAAATGACACACAATATGAAACAACACAAATTAACCTGGGACTAAATAAGATATATATGTCAATATATGTCACACCACAGTCGTGTAGCTAAGTAACGGCCCTCCCACTGAAAGATGTGCAAAAGGTCAAGTCAGTTGTGTTTCCTGATTATGAACTGAGTCTATTCTTGTTGATAACGTTGAAAAGCATAGTGAAACTACTTTGTGGCAAGAATATTTACATATTTTCAAGTTAATAGCACTTTGTTTAAATAATGATTTTTCTCAACGTGGGTACCCTGTGGTAAAATTTCAAAATCAAAATGTCAAGATCCATTTTATTTTGTAATAATTCAATTTACAACATTGTTTTATCTGCATATATATTTGTTTTGCCTGGTTGATTGCTTTTTAAGGCAAAAAAATCCACATTTTATTTTTTTTTCTCCCGAGTTATGACTTTTCTCGATGTGGGTACCCTGTGGTGAAAGCTCGAAATCGTCCAATTTTCATTGCCAAATTGAGAATTTTTAGTATGTTACTAAGTGGACCACTAACAATCATTTGGCAGTGAAAAACATTATTTTGCAATTTGTTTGAGATTGAACCATAGGATGACTGGACTAAATATCTTTATTCTGTCAACAGAAATTGGTGGAATCCTGACGAAGAATACAAAAGCTGTAGAAGTACTGATTATTTCAGATACTGAAATATTGCAGCATTTGTTTATTGCTCTTGGGAACAAGTACAAAAAGGAACTTGAAACGGAACAGATACTGTTTAAAACAGAAAAGGATTGTTCGTCCACCACAATTATTGCAAATGAAGATCATCCAGCTCACTTTAAAGGGGGACTAGTACGTAAATGGTTCAAAGTTTGATTTAGCTGAAACTTCACTGAAATATTCTCAAAGACCCATACAATCACTGGTGAATTTTTTTCTCAAAACTTCCAATGGAAAGTAATACATTTGTATGAATCTTTAGAGGTGCCAGTGACGTCACTGACTCAACCCAAACAATCATCACGGCTTCACTCCATACATTTCTTCATGTTTAATGTCTTGAACTATTTTATTTCTATGAAGCTAAACGTTTGTGTAAAGGAGTTTTCTCACCTTGTATGTGCTTAGGATTGATTGTTTGACTAGTATTCTTCAGTGCAGAGCTGTTATCTGAACAAACCGTTCAGATATTTTGATCACAAAATACAAAGAAATGTATGGAGCTGAGTTTGGGTTGAGTCAGTGACGTCACTGGCACCTCTAAAGATTCATAAAAATGTATTACTTCCCATTGGAATTTTTGAGAAAGAAATTAACCAGTGATTGTATTGGTCTTTGAGATTATTTAAGTGAAGTTTCAGCTAAATCAAATTTTGAACGAATGCCTGTAAGAATCGAGAATTGACGGTCAACTCAAAAAAATTTCGTTGGAATTATTCCTGTGCACTGAAAGAAAATTTTCCATCATCAGAGATCAACTAAAAGTGCAAGATAGTCGTGTTTTGGCTTTAAGTTTGGAGTTTCAACTAATTTTAATGCTAATTTGGACATCCCGTGACCTCATAGTTTTATTTCCCAAAAATGATGCATTGCGAGTTAGAGGCCGACACTTTCTCAATTAATAGCACAAAAGTGAAGCTATCCTACGACAACACACTGACTCAAATTTGCCCCATAATTTGTCTGAAAAATGGTAGTTGTCAAACGATTTTTTAAAAACTGCAAATTTCCCCTAAAATAAAATTATCTGGACCTTTTTAGTACTTTTCCCTAAAATAGATCATCGAAAGGAATGAAATGGTGAAAGAATTTTTTATTTATTTTTAGTTGACCATCAACTCGATCCTTACTGGTTCTTAAGATTTGAGGCTAGATATGGAGATTATAAACCCTGCAAGTGGAATGTTCCACGCAAACGGAAAGGTGATGTCACATCAATTGGAAATATTGCATTTGCAAGACATGACTACTCAAAGGAAAAGAAAAAGAGACAGTCCTTTCGAACCCCTGGTCATGATGTAAGAGCTCTACACCAGAGAACATGGTCAGATGACAGGGTTAACATTATGTTAACTCTTCTGAAATATTATCAAGTAAAGTCTGGAAAAGAAGTAGGGTGGGTACATATTCTACCACAGGATGTGGAGCCAGCAGACAAAAGTGATGACCTTATAAAACTCTGAATAAAATGGTGAATTATTATCCCCAATAAAAGAACAGCCAGTTGCTGCCTCTACAAGTAAAGAAAGATGTGAACATGTGCGAAGGAAGCTAAATGTGACTGAGCATGAAATCACAGATGTTGAAAGAATGACCAGGGGCCAATCAAACAACAACATTTGGTATGATCAGAGGAGATACCGAATAACTGCTTCAAAGTGTCATAGAATTGCTGCAATGAGGGACACTACATCACCGACTAAAGCGATTCAAGAGGTTTTGCAATACAATGCACCTTATCAATCTGAGAGTAAGAAAGAAGGGATTGAACAGGAAAGCAGTATATTGGAAAAATACAAGCTATTAATGTGCAAAAAGGGGCACAATGGTATTAGTGTCAGTCAGTGTGGATTTTTTACCAGTAAGGAACATGGTTTTCTTGGTGCGTCACCAGATGCCCTAGCTGTGATGACCCTTCATTCTCAGATCAAAAAGGACTTGTGGAGATTAAATATATTCAAATGACTGAACAAGAAAGTATGTGTGATTCTTTACTGAGATAAAGAATCTGCTCAAGCAATAATGATGACATTGAACTGAACACTAACCATCAGTATTACTATCAAGTACAGCATCAAATGTATGTCACTAATAGGAAATGGACAGATTTTGTTGTCAGTGGGTCGAGAAGTAATTATCTCTTCTGCCAGAGTATTTTTCTCTGAAGAGTTTTGGAATGCAACATTTCCAAAATTGTGTTCTTTTTTTCAACAGTGGATTGCTCCTGAAGTTGCATTGCATATCCAAGGATAAAATTTGGACTAGCCAAGATAGATTTTAGATATTTGTGATAAAGTGAATTTCATTTAACCCTTGAATTACATATTAGTCTAATACACCTTAGTAGACACTAATATCCATTGTTTTCTTTTGTTTGGTATTGACTATTATTACTATTAGACATTGACTATTAGATATTATTTCACGGGTTAAAATAAAATCACTCTACATTATTGTATTTTTGCTATATCATTAGTCAAAATCACTGTAAGGGTTATGCACCTTTCTTGTGAATCAAAATAAATTAATATTTAATCATGATAACTGCCATTTAGCTAAGGCTAATCCCGGCTGGAGGGGAAGCGGCCCCAAGATTACATAACAATGGTACAATAATAAACAAACAAACAGTACATTTTGGTAAACATTGAATGTCAAAACAAGTTGATTTCCTTTGTTGATAAATATTTTTTACATTACTTGTATGTCTTACAGACAAACAAATGAATAATGGACTGGTTATCAAGTGGATCAGTACCGTACTACCATAATACATGTACTTTCAATATATTAGAGTGCAAACAATATATCCATATATTCATATTTTATAGATTAAGAAGATTGTTTTTTGTTTTTTTTTCATTATTATTTTTTATTCTGTAAAGCGCATTAGATCATATTTACATGTAATTTTTGCGCTATATAAGTATTAAATTATTATTATTATTATTATTATCCATGACATAGCACTGTTTTCAAATAAAACACTATATATAGTGCTATGTCTTGTTTCACCAGGGGTATTTTGTTCTAATAACTCTACATCAAACTTGGTGAAAAGGTTGTTTATTAATATTAATCTATCAAAGGAGGGTGGAAATTACTTAATGCACATACTACAATTAATATATGTGATGCTAGTTGAGATGAAACTTTGGGATCCTGCGGTCAAAGATGTGCCAGTTTTTTATCCTCTCCATCATCCTCTCCACATGAATCCTTAGACTTGCAACTTTATTGTTATGTTCTGTTTGTTCTTTTGAAAACTGCTTAATACCCCTAAGCATGTGTGGGAGGATAAGTGTAGCTCAAACTGAGGCCACCTCATCTTGGCAGTTGAAACCTTTGTCTGCCATGACTTGATCGCCTGGTCTAAATTTACTCGGAAAGTCGCTCTGAAAAACTATTTCCTTATCAGAAGCACTTCCTAGGAAAAGGTCACTGACAAAGTTGATAACACCACTGGGACTGATACCTATTAGGGCTTTCATAGTATTTCTTGACTTGTATGAAGAATAGCAAGTAGATTGTGTATTCAATGCAGAGGGCTTCTCCATCTCAACCTCAGTGCAATGAACTATAGTTGTTAGATTGGGGTACAATTTCCTAAACACTTCAGGCATGTAGAGTTTGGTAACATCAGGTGGTGGATTTTCGTCAAGGACGCTGTTGTCGTGAAGCGATTCGTGTACTTGCTTGCTCGTTCGTTCGTCGCTGCTTCCACTCTTGTCTTTTTCTTTGGTCGAGCCACTGTCTCCTCAAGTGGTTGCCGTATAATTTCTCTCCGTTTTAGTGCCGCCTTTGTCCAGGGGAAGATCGTTGGTAGATCATGTCGGCTTACTTTATCCCTCCTTCGAAGTGAGCTGAACAAACTCGAGTGGCTTGAGACTCTGGCTTCAGCGTTTCGTTCCTCAAAATATGCTTGTATATCTTTCTTTGATCTTCGTTCTTCGGTATTCTATAGCACGCCGGGTCAACGGTGCTCAAAAATCCATCATTTCGCTCCCGCGATCAACATTGCACTTTCCAGCGGTTAATCTCAAAAACAATATGGCTACTTCTAGTACGATATTTACAGTCGAGCAAATAATTGATGAAGTTTGCTCTAATGGCAGTGATCAGGAAGAGGAAGAGCCAGAACCAACGCTCGAAGAAGTCATCAAGATTTCGGTTGCGAGCTTTCACCCATTGAGGCATCATTTTACAAATTATTCGAGTTTTTGTAGTGAAGCAAGCCAGTGTTTGGAGTCCGTGTATTGCAAACACGAGTCTGAAGGAAGATATGACGAGGTAGAAAAAGTACTCCTAAGTACTCAGAGCATTCGTCCAATGATTAATTCAGAAATTCAAATCTGGATTAAGCACATTCACAGGCGTATGCGTGCAAACCCTACGGCAAGAAATCCTTGGACTGTGGAAATAAAGCGGGATCTTTGTCAAGAAGTTTTTAACCACACCAGGGATGCTGTTAGAAAAGGATTGTCTGCATTTGGGGTTGTTGTGGAGGATTCTGTTATCAAATTTACAGACAAGAAACGCTTGGTCCGTGATTTTTCAAAGTTAGCGTGTCTCACACAAAGTGAAATAAATAATGATTTTAAAAAGTCATTTGGCAGAAAACAAAAGAATTTCAAGGCAGAAGTGTTGGTATCGGAGGATAAGCCGTTTGTAATTAGTTTTGATTATAAAAGAATGAAAGTAACTGTGGCATGTAATTATGGATGTTGGAACGAATTTGGATATGGTTTTCATGGTTGATCAATTGTAAGTACTCTCCCTTCCCCAGTTCCTAATGAACACAATACACAGGAGAACAATATATTACATAATATTTTATTTTCAAATTCCACTTTATTCTGACATGAAAAATCACTGATCAAGTATATAAGTTTTATAACAGAATCCTATTTACACATATATTAATGCACCAGTCAATTGAAACACCCAGTCCCCCACCCCCTCGGGGAAGGCAGGGAATACACTTCCTTTCACCCCTTTGCCTTCCAGAGCGAGGAATAGGCGGGGGATTCGTGACTCACATTGTTCTTCTTCAAAATATTATCTACAGAACAAATGAGTACTGGCGGGGGAGTTCACCATTCAATTCTTCCGGGGGGGGGGGGGCTGGGCTTTCACTTGACTGGTGCATAATATTTTGGTGGCAATGTATATAATTAAAATAAAATGGTGGCTCTTTATCCATGTATCAGCACAGTATATATTATAAACAATTCTAAATACAATACATTCTGGTACACAGTTATTAATTCAAATACTATGTATACATAATTTGCATCTGCTTCAAGTTTAGCAAGATTATTATTTCTACAATTACATATATTTTATATACAGTAATAAGTCCATTTATATGTACTTTTATACAGATTCAGTGCAGGTGGCAATAAAACCGTGAAACATATTTTAACCAAATAGCACTAAATGGTAGAAAATAGTATGTTTTCTATTATTTTATTACTGCTATATCCAGCACTAATTAGTTACTACTTTTTCACAGGTTTATTGTCTGCACTCTAGCAATTCTGACTAATCTTACATTCTAATTATTGTCTACAAATTGCAAATAAAAGGCATATATGTTGTCTAACATTTTTATGTGGTATTTATAATTTACCTATTTGAATCACCATCCCAGGGTGTGTACAAAACTCAATTAATATAAATGGTTTTGAATTAAAAATACAAATTATACAATACCAGCCATTATTTTTCCTTGTTGTACACTCTCATTGATACTAATCATTATTTTGTCGTTGCAAAAATAGCATTTTTGATCAAGAGGATCAGCTTTCTTAAGGCACAGTAACAGTAATTAGTGTCAGTAAACACTCTTGATGGAATGTACACATTTTTGCTTGCTGAATGGGAAGTAGACTCATACCCTTGTTCAGGAAGCCATACAAGCATGATAAATTCATGCCTAAATATCTCAAGCCATCTTTGCTGATAGGTAGTGTTCTCACTCAGCTTATGAAGGGCTATGTGTTTTGATTCCCTACCTTCCATTGTAGTAGTCAAAAGCCCTTGACCATATGTATTAAATACATATTTTGCATGTACAGGTAGTACATGAGCCAAAGTCCAGATAGTTGGATTCACTGAACTTGGTAAGAACAATGCATTAGCACAAAAATACTCTTTTCCCAGAGACTCAAGCTTGGTAAGATCTGTTTCTTTGATTTCAAATCTAGTAAAAATTGAGCAGAGATCACGCAACCTTAGGCCAATATATGCTAGAACAAGGATAGTTTGCCTTTGTTTTGGGGTATCCTTGTCATGGCTCAAAAACTTGATCAGTCTCATAAAATTATGGCAGAATAACCTGGATTCTTTACCGGTGAAACGGTACTGTAAGTCTTTGCTCTTGCCCTGGGTTTCATCAAACCACTGCTTAACCTTTCTTGCTAACCTTGTTGCCTTAACTTCATATTGTAGGGCAGTTAGAACCCTTGCAACACAACAATCATTAGGTACATCTACAAATGTTTTACATGATGATGGAAGTGTTGACTTACCTATGGCTTCTTTAATTAAAGATTTGAAAAAGTACTGCCATGCATTATTCTTGAGATGCAAAGGTTCTACATGTGCCTTATCAATATACTTACCAATAAGGGGAAGAAACTCCTGTCGACTTTCTTTTTGAGCAATGAATTCTGTGATCTTGCTTCTTTTTGTTTTATTTGCTAACATTTTGTTATTCAGAGACATTTTGAATTTTTCCACCTCTTGTGCTATGCTGACTCTCTTACTATATGGCCAGGGCTTCCACTTACATGAATTATCATGTCCAAAAGAACCTTTCAGATCAGTGTAATCCATTTTACTTACATTAGCAAATGTAGAGAAATATTTTGCTGCATTACTTAACTCTCCACCCAACATTGCCAACATTTTCATGTCATTTGGAAGTTCCTCCAGCTTGAATGTTATATGAACACCATCAATTTCAAAAATCTTACCCTCTAAGCTTGCCATTTGGTGACACATTGCCTTCACATACTTCATAATTACAAGAGATGTTTCTTTACAATTACCACCAAAAACAAGGAAATTATCACTACTTGAAGCTACCCTCTTACCAGTGTTTAAGAAACTCACAAGGAAAGAGCATGCATTTTCATTTTTGCCAAAAGGGCATCCATCCCCCCCAAAAGCCAGAAGGAAGGTTCCTTCTGTTTTTCCAAACCATTTTAGTGCATCCTTGCGTGACTGCTGGACCTTCAGATAGAACTTGGCTAGCCTAGGTAAGTACTCTCTAAGATCTCTATAATACCCACTTATGTTATCCTCATCTAAATAATCTTTGAACTCTTCTTCAATATTATAAACAGTCCCAATATCAATACTGTGGATTTCATTTGCAAGTTTGTTATATGTTAATAGCTTAGGTATAGGGCACTTTGGCAAAAATGAAATCCCTGTTCTCCCTCCCCTTTTCATGTTAGACTTCATAGAAGTAGTTATTCTTACTGCCTGGTACTTTCTTTTCCCCATAACTCCAGCTGTGTAATAAGTTGCAATACTTCTTAAAATATTTTCTTTTGATTTCTCAAAAGATTCTTTAGATTGCTTTTGCTTTTGCTGGATCACATAATTAGTTAGTTTCTCATTTTCTACAATATAATTTCCTAATATTTCAGTTTTACACTTTTTACTGATTGTATCAAAGAGGCCAACTAAAGCAGGTCTTTTATTAGAAGTGCACCCACCATGAATGACCATAGCTGCATCCATAGTGTCATTTCTTCTTCTAAGAAGAGTGGACGTAGACATTTCTTTTAGGGAAGTTGGACTTCTTGTTTGTCTTTGTACCTATGAATGTATAAATGAATCAACTTTATTTTAAGAGGGTAGAATATAGAATATGTACACAAAATATATGTACACATTCATGTACAAAACTAATTTGTTAGACATTTTTCTTTTTGTTTTCTATATTTAATGTACATCTATGATTGTAATAACAATAAAAAAAAATGTAAATACATATCAAGTAATTAAGTAATTAGAAAACATTGTAATTAAATAGAAATGTGTGTAATAAAATTATTGTTAAAAAAAAAAAAAAAAAAAATGTACACATAATATATAATATACAAGTGAGATAATTGTTTAAATTAAACACTTGAATTGAACATATATTTACAAATAATAAATAAATAAGTTACCGGTGAATTTTGGTAACTTTTGAGTTCTTTGGATGCATCCTCTGATGATTTCTTGGCCACATTTATCTAGCAAATAAATAGGTCAATAAATATAGATGAATAATTAAATTCTCCTTACATAGCACAAACAAATACTGAAACATATATGGGAGAATTTAAAACGTGATCAGTACATAATGTTTCCTGGCATTCTCAATATATACTGAAAGGATTTATCAGTCATTTCATTCATTTTATATCTAAACAAATCGCTAAAAATTATGGGCAGCTATATAAATACGATTTAACAGTGAATAGTGTCCATATATTGATAACTGATTCAAGAATGGCATATGAATATTCGATGATCTTCGATCTACGGCGCTGGCTTAAATATAACATATAGCTTACCTTTCGCTTTAAATTACTGATTTTTCTGCGAAGAACTTTCAATTCAGAATTTGATTGAAGCTTCTCCTCTGCCAGTTTCGTCTATGTTTCTTTTTTCGCCTTCATGTAATGCGCTACGGCGAAGCGCTGATTTCCTTTTATTGGCATAGTGGCTGCGAGAGCGGATATCTTTAGCCAAGAAGAACATCATGTCAGAGTAATAGTGGTACGTAATCTCTCAAATTCTGAGGAAACTACAACCAAAAGTCGAAAACAAAAAACATACGTTTCTTACCAAGACATCGTGGTATCAATACATCGAAAGATCAGCTCAGTTCTCCTCAATAAAAAAAACTTTATTGAAGCTGAAGTTCGGGATTTTTCAATTATTTCCCGCAGGCAGTGAAAACCATTCAAGAGAAATGTCTCGCTAAAAATACTGTTTCAATATTTTCTTTACGAATTTGGTATCAACATGAAGAAGGATTTCGTGACATTTCAAATAAATTATGTTCAATATTTGGCGCGCTATCCCATGGGGCGTATCGAGCATTTTGTAAACACAATTAATATCGGTACCAGTCTACAAAGAAAAAGACGCGGTCATAGACGCCATTTTTGACCTCAAATGCGTGACGCGAAATCAGAGACAACTGACCCGGCGTGTAGTAGTGGAGTTCAGGAGAATTTCTGAAGCTGCTATAGCAGCCAGGAACGCAACAATTAGAATGATGAGGCATTTTTCTTCAAAGGGTTAGCAGTAAACACGCGTATCTCTTTCAAAATTTTCCGATTCTGTCCTTCCAAACAGTCCATACATGCTTTGCGCTCTCAACTCGAGCCCAGTTTCCCGCTCTACATGGAAAAGGCGAATGAAGGAAAAGTTTAGAAAAGTGCATGGCTTCGTCAAGCACGACCACCAGCCTCAGTCCTCTCAGTGGTGGAACCTCATCAGTGTCAAATCATGATTTACCAGAAATGGTGCGGGCTGATGAAATTCAAGGACATGTTGCTATGCTAGCCCACAAGGTGGCCAATATTGAAGGAAAAAAGCGGCAATAAACAAGAGGCAAACTAAGGAAGACCAAGGTGAGTTTTTAAAGTTGCCATTTTATATCCTTTGGTAAAACTGGCATAATATTTTTGGCCTTCCTTGAATACTTAAATTAATGTGGGTGTAATGTTTTCACTATGAATACTCACACGGTATAATTTGGAGTCGAATACGTTGATTTTGGGGACACAAATTTCAAAGCAAACCAGGTTTATTTAGGTGTGACTTATACGGTACAATATATGACCAGATTTAGGACCCAATTATATGGAGAAAGTTGTCCCTAGAAGCCATTTATATGGAGAAAGTCGTCTCTATAGCTAGAAGTCGAGTTCCCGAGCCGATTTTTCAATCAAGTGTTTACATGTTTACAAAGTTGTCTCAAACAGGCTTTCAAACATGCAGTCGAACCTCCCATAAGCAACCACCCAAAATGTTAAGCCATGTGTTTGCTTCCCGGGAGGGGGGGGGGGGGATACTTAGTCTGGGTATCCCGCTAGGGTCCTTAAACCCTGACCCTATCTAAGTCAGCGACATCTTGAAAAATCATACCCTTTTCAAGACAGATCGATATAAGTGGACCCTATATAAGACACGAGAGAAATTATATACCCTATTTTAGACAGTTATTGACAACTTGATACTAGTTAGTATAGTAATCCTGTATAGTAAGGCGCTTTTTTCATACATCAAAATTTAATATCCTATCTAAGACTCTAAAAAGTGAAAATCACGATCCTTGTCAGAATAACAGAACCTATTCTACACAATTTAGAGTGAAAGTGGTCGCTTACGAGAGGGGTCGCAACCGGAGATTCAACTGTAGCTCGGAGCAAGTTGAGATAGTTTTTTTTGTGTATGTTTTTCTTTTTGCAATCTCTGTTCCTAAGACATTTGCTGTGGTGTTGCGAGTTTGGACTGATGATAATGAAGACTGTTCAAGAGAACGAGGAAAAGTCTTCAGATCACTCACATAATATGGTGTCCTTCCATCGACCAAGTCAATAATCAATACGGAAAGGCGAATGAGGCCAGTGAATAGCTCTCATCACTAAGATCAGTGTTTTTTGCTCTTTTTGTAAGAAACCATGTAATAATATGAACGACAAATTCTGTCATTGTTGTGGTGGTATGAAAGATGTCAAACATATATGCTGGTGAAATAATTAAAAGCATAACCACCCACAGAGAGCCCATGCTCATTATCTGTGAAGACCGTTTTCACAACCAGTTGCTTTTGCTATTATCTATATGTCTGTCTTGTTACTCAACAGATGCTAGTGTCACTACAGTTATGTATGGTAGCATGCTGATAGCATACATAAAATGTTCCTTTTGAGTTTGTTCGCGTCCTTAAATGTTCATGACATCCGGACATTCGAAAAAAGGAAGGCAATCTTCAGTTTGGTTAATACGAAAAACATGACATCTCCTTTTTACAAGAGACATATAGCACAGTAGAGATAGAAAATATTTGGAAGAAGGAATGGAATGGATGGAACAATATTTTTTGCTCATGACTCTTTGCACAGTCGAGGAGTGGCGGTCTTGGTCCATCATACTTTGGATTTTAATTTTAAATCAATACAGACTGACACTGAGGGTAGGTTGATCATTCTGGAGGCAACCATACAAGACACTTCATTATCTTTTGATCAATATTTATACTCCCAACAAAGTCAAAGAGCAGTCCATCTTTTTTAAGACTATATCCGACCTTAATAGCAATTATGAAAACCAGGACAAACAAGATATTCTTTTGGGTGGCGATTTTTAATGTTACTTTCAGCCCCTCATTAGATTGTCAGGGAGGAAACCCTACTTTCAAAGATTCTGCAAAATCTCTTGACGATTTACTGTTAGAACACGACTTAATAGATATCTAGAGAATTAGAAACCCAGATACTCTTAGATTTACTTGGCGACAAAAACGCCCCTTTATCCAAAGTCTCGATTATTGGCTGATAAGCAATTCCCCACAAGATGATATTTCCAAAGCTGACATACTGACATCAATCAAATCTGATCATTCTGCGATTTTTCTTGAAATAGACAGTCTTACTGACCAGAAACGTGGTCCCTCTTTCTGGAAAATTAACAATAGTCTTCTAAATGACAGCACTAATGTAGATCTGATACGACGTAGCATTTCTGAATGGTGAGAACGATGAGATCAAAAGCACAAACGATGCTAGAGTAGAGTGGGATTTCATCAAATACAAAATTCGACAAGAAACAATTTGCTATGCAAAAAGAAGGCACGAAAATAGAAAGAGAAAATTGAACAAATTGAAAAGAAGTTAAAAATATATGAAGACCGTTGCTGTTATCAACCTTCGGAGGAAAATATCAAAAATCTTGAACCAAAAATTGAATACGAATTAGAATATGATTACCTAGTACAAGTCTGGTACGAGAAAGGAGAAAAAAACAATAAATATTTTCTAAACCTAGCCTGAAAATCAGCCGCCTCCTCTGGGTCAAAAATTTCCCCGAGTGAGACGTCTGAACTCCGAAGTCGATAATCGTGTCCAGTGACGTCACACTACGCCGGATCCGGGTAGTGTGTTCTGATTGGCTCACACGTTAATTTATACAAATTAGTTGGGTTTTTCAAGATGGCGGTCTGTTATTTTCAAACCGCCGTTCGAAACGTAACAACTGACGTAAGTCTCTTGGTTGGAATAAGAGGCCAGGGCTGAATCCACAGCAAGAAAAACTGAAGCTCTTTATGAATTTATTAACAGGAAGAATGTCTATGTTGACCTTCCGACTGGCTACGGAAAGTCGTTTATCTTTGAAATGGCTCCACGCCTGCAACGAACTGAGCGAACTATCCCTTTAGAAACTACATGTACTTGTACTACCAACTGAAGACGAAGGGCTGCTATAAAGTTGTCTTTCTTTCCCGCTTCTTCTACAGAGTATACTAGTCCTTCGCATACTGATTGTCTTTCATTTTGGCGTTGATATTTGAACATAGATTTTGGGGATACGTCAGTACAACTGATACGATTTTGTCTCGACTATTATTTTAAATTTCGATAATTTTCGTATATTCTAAGGTGTTTCACTGTCTACTAGCTATCAACAATATTTACAAACATAACTTTGTCCTAATATCGGTCTGACTTTATTTCTAAGTCAAGCCTCAAGTGTTAACATTCTAACATTTACATAAATTAGATGACGTCACTGGACACGATTATCGACTTCGGAGTTCAGACGTCTCACTTGGGGAAATTTTTGACCCAGAGGAGGCGGCTGATTTTCAGGCTATTCTAAACCTTGAAAGCTCCAGAAAGAAAAAGTCAACACTGAGAAAGTTATTATTGTCAAACGGAAAAAATTACTGTCAATCCAACTAGTATCATGACTACATTACATCATTTTACAAAAATCTCTATACTGAAACCACTTCCACAGCGGATTTTTTCACCCCATCATTTCTTGACAGCACCCATATTCCTAAACTATCCAAAGTTAGTAAAAAGTTCCAGCAATTTTTATCTTAGGAGAAATTTGCAGTTTTTAAAAACCCGCCTAATGATATAAGCCAACTTTGAACAGTCGGTGTGTGTTCACCTCTAGCTCTACAACAATGACATTCAGTAACCGTAATAAACGTTTCTTGGTCTTTTCCACTGTAGTATTTACTTTTCTGTTACTTTTGTAGTTATTTTTCAAATTTGGTTTTAAACAGGTATATGAACGGAACGTTGAAATATAGGCAATGTTTGAGGAACGAAAACGGAATCTGATATATACATTTTTGAGGAAAACGCCATGTTCCAGGAAAGCTTCATGTTTGCTCTTTCAGTTTAGAAACTTTCAAGCTTGATAATTCAATGTAGCATTTTTGAGAAATAAAACTATTATGCTTGGGACTGCCAAAATTAGCATTAATTTCGACCTGTCGCGTTCATTTTTGTAATTAAAACACAAAATGTAATAACAAAACCCAACTATCTTGCACTTTTTGTTGATCGCTGCCAACGGATAATAATCTTGGAGTTAATAGGAATGATTTCCAACCATATTTCAGCTATTTCAGCCACATTAAACTCCAAAAATAGTGAAAATTAGCATAATTCATTTAATAAATAAACACCGTAGTCTGGCCGTTTCCGAAAATTGTGGTTCTTCACTTTGAAATGCTTAGAATGTGCTTCAAATAAGATTTACAAACAATTAAACTGATTTCTAGTCAAAACTGGTGCTTATTCATGAAGTGTTTGGATATTTTGACAGGATGCTCCACTTTGCTGGCAACCCAATTATGTAACGCAATGTAACTGCTGCAAGTCACACTATTGCCCCTTCCAATAATTTTTTTGCGGCATGATTTATGTGCATTATGCCCAGCAAATTAAAACCACACGTGTATAAGAAAACTAGTGGTCCTTTCCTCCTTCTAATAATCACTACACGTGTATAAGTAATTATGTTATCAGTAAGTTTCAAGTTTCAAGTTTATTACAAAAAATAACGATTTAATTGCTGCTACGCGAGATATATTTTTTAGGGAATATTTCCTCTGAGATGGCATTCGATTCCTTGTGGCATGGCTTATTGCAGATATTGAAATGTTACCACCAATATTCCCAAAGTCCTCACGTACATTGTAAATTTCACGTAAAGATATAGATCCTTTCTCTGGTTTTTAACTACTTGATCAGCTCCAAATCATCTTGAGTAAGCTTAACATGTGTTCCACCTCGGATCGGCATTTCATTTCAGTGTTCATCACAAAATATTTTCCAGATATTTTTTACCGTATTTAGTAGTACACCAAAATGTCGTGCAACAGTGATATAGCCATGAAAAACACTGGACAGTCGATCTCCGCCCATGTTTTATTTGATCAATAATAGATCGCTAAAGTCTACACTTAACCCTATTCCCAGGAAGTAATTTCTTCCAAAGGTATTAACCCTGAACACGGGGGGTGTCAACTCTAAGGCCTGTTTCAGGAGAACGTTTCACTTATTTCCGCTATTCTGGAAATCTTCACACCACTGGACACGTCCACAAACCAATCACAAGCGCTCTCAAACAACTTCCGGTTTGGCACTGCAAGTGCTGCAATTTGAGTGATGAGAATCATGTAGAATTTACTCACATGCTAGTATTTTTGTTCTGATCTGCTGTTCACGAACCGGGGATGGCGGCAAAATGTAAGTGTACATGTCATATCAACTAATTTGCCATATTTCCTGGACAACTACATAAGTAATACATGTATAATGAAAGCGTCTTAAAGTATTAAAGGTGTTACATAGACCCTATGCATAATTCCGTGCCTTTTAAAATAGACAAATTAAAACCTTTACAGTACAAAGTGTTTCAGTCATCGGAAAGAGTACTTCAAAATATACAAAATTGGAAAGTTGGGTTGTTATAGACCTAATTAATATTCAAGAAGTTATTACGGATCAAAAACAGATAGTTTTGTATGTGTTTATCAACCGAGGCCTTTATAGCCTCGTTTTCATGTTTTTTTCACACAATAAATTACTCATAACTTCGAAGGAATTTAATATTTCACCTTCAAACTCACAGACTAACTTTCTTGGAGCATATGCTATCATGGTAAACCATTGTGCTACTTAAAGCATAAATGTACAACTATTATGTACATAAATGTACAACTATATAGCAGCGGCCATTTTTGCATAGGGTCCATAGAATATATACAGTAATAATAACATTTTATAAATTATTTCTGATTCTAATTAATTAATTAATTGAGAATTTTTCAATGGAATTCTTTACGAAAAATCATGATCAAGTACAATCCAATGACTGATTCAAAACGTCTTTCCCACCAACTTTCGGCATTATCAGCTCTAAAATATAAGGTTCGTTAGCATGCACGTGAGAATGTTATGTTTGAGACACTTCATTGACACATGTTGTGTTAGCACGTGAATCAATGGAAATCACTTTAGCAAACCGTTAGGTCTTGCAGTAAAACCGTTAGTTAGCGCCCGTTAATTTACCTGTTTAACGTCTAACCAATGGCCAATGCTTTTCGGAGTAACTAATAGTAATAAACACACACATGTACATTTCTGGTACCAATTCCCGATGTTCTTGCAGATAAGCCGCACCCCCTGGGGTCAGTGAAACCAAAATATTAACGAGTGATGATATTTCAAGACAATCAATATGGTTTAATAAGTTTATCAACTTAAATATTGAATTTGTCACAATCAGGAGTTTATTTAACAAAGGCATTAGATTAATTCATCAAGTATGGGAAGTGGGAGAAAAACCAAATTGGAACAAGATTAAGCAAAAAGGGTGGAGTGACAAAGATTATTTAACATGGAGGAGTATTATTGATGCGATCCCAGCAGATTGGAAGGCTAAATTAAGGGAGAAATCCCAGAGTACAAATTCAGAAGTGAATCTGATAAAATGCGTATCAATATCGGAAAAACGTATCCCTTTACATAAGGTAAACTCAAAGATGTTTTATTGGAAATTGATTAAAAGAAAAGTTAAGAAACCCACTTCTTAGATATATATATCTGCTAAACTAGGTGATGCGGGTATTGATTGGACATCAGTTTATTCTAGATTATACAAAAGTACAATTGATACAAAATTACGTGCATTTCAATTTAAGATCTTAAACAATAATTGCCTTTATTTAAACCAGAAACTATATATGTTTAAACTAGTAGACTCCCCAAAATGTAATTTTTGTTTTAACCAAAATGAAACAATTGAACATCTATTTGTTGAATGTTGTGAAACAAAAACATTTTATTTGAAGTGTAAAAATTGGCTAAAGCTGACCCAAGTCAACTTACCAGAATTAAATTTTAAAAATGCACTGTTAGGGTATGGTGACAGTTTTGAATTTTTTTTGTTGGTATTGATCAAGTTTATGCTTTATACGGCAAAAAATAAATGTAAAATACCCGATCTCGCTGATTTTCAGTTAGTAATTAATAATTACGAAAAAATAGAATACATTATTGCTGAAAAGAAATCCAGATTGGACTCTCATTTACAAAAAAGTACGAAAAACTAAGAGTTACTTTGCAAATTTCACGGACGTTACTAAAACCGAGTAATTAAATAATTGTCTTAAATTCTTTAGCTTTTAACAGAATTTAAATAATATTGATATTTTAAAATAATTGTAAACTCCTTTTTGACCCTGTCATGTTAATTTCGTTTTATTTATAATTTGTATTTTACAAATTATGAATGAAACTTGTAATAATTTTTACTAAGTATAGAGTATTGTCTAAACATTTTCGTAAATTAATTTTCCGAAATTATTCATTGAAAAAAACGGTAAATTTAAAAGACTTCACTGCGCAAGATTAAAAAAAAACCTAAAAGCCGCCGAGCATGTTCACTGAGGGTAACTTTTTTCAAGCATGAGAATATGCGTCACCTAGTCTAACTTATACTCAAAAAACTACTAGACAAACAGGTTAATCTTAAAAGATTGTGTAAAAACAACCATAAATAAATCATATTTCATTTAAATGCCAACTAACATATTTCGTTACTATGCAACCGCGTGTTGCTATGGGGTGTTAATCATAGTCTTCAATTCTTTAGCTTTGTTGAGGATTTTGTTCTGAAACGTTTTGATATTTTCATAGCCTTGTTAAACATCCTATAAGTCCCTTCTCTCTCTTTGGGTTTTAAATTTTTTTTTTTTAGCAGAAATGAGCAACAGCAAATAAATATTTATGAATTGAAAGTCATACAATTCGCGCAGAGGTCTCCTGCTTGGGTACAACAAGAAAATCCACCGAAACGTCTTTGGGAGCAGGATCTAATTTTTATGCTCAAAATGAATCAAAATGAACAGAAACTGTGGAAATAAGTTTATAAACGTACATGGATTCTTTTTGTCGAAAATCCACTATCAATTTTCACTGCTGAAAAAATTTATGGTACTTTGAACTGGAATCGTTAACAAGACTTCACTCTGCGCATGCGCATCATTCTTTCGTTTTATCAAAAATCCTTCAAACATGCATGGAAATGCCATTTGCACGTTCAATATACTGAGGGCATAGGTTTTTTTTACTAACCTAGAATATCACAAATGCTCGACACCTAGTCATAACATTCGCTGAGCATGCTTTTAAAAACACAACTGAAGACAATATGACAAGAGATGGAATTTAAACTTCTTAAAAAAACAGCTCGAAAAACATCCATAAATAAAACATAGTTTTATTTAAAATGATTATCCATGCAAAGGATTGTCTGCTCCTTGTGTTGTAGAATTACGTGTATAATCATAGATTTACAATATCTTATAAGAACGCTTGGAAAAAAAGAAAATCGTATATATAACTTTTTTCATTGTGACGTAATTGGTGACGTCAAGCTATGACAAAGCTTTCTCCCTTACAATCACTTCCTATAAGTCCCTTCTCTTCTCTTTGAATTTTACGATTTTTTTGAGGCTTGAAATTTTCCTTAGCAAAAGTCGAAATAAATATTATAGTGCGTCTTCCCGTTTAAGCCTTTTAAAGCGTTTTGAATTTATTGTGTAATTTAATTAATTAATAGTTATTCAAAAAACATTGGGCGACCAACCTTGAAGGCTGGGTACCCTGGATTGCATGGTTAGCAGCCCAAAGGGCTCCCTACATTTTTTCGTAGAGCACAGCCTTGGATAGCCTTTGTGCAACGATACAGAGTAGTAGAACATGAATGGGAAGCGATAACAACAGAGACGGTGAACTCAATTCAAGCCGCAAGCACAAAGCCCACTTTCCCAAATGAAGAATTGTATCTCTCATGGCGGCTGAAGGAACTTGCTGTTGAGCAACAAAGTTTACGCCAAGAGCTCGACAGGAGCCACAAAGATAGCCAGAAAGAAAACCAAGTGACTAACAACAGACAAGTGGAACGTTACAAATGTGGACAACGTCGTCATATTGCTAGAGCTTGCAGGAACAAGGGCCCCGGTAACTATTTCAATATAGCTAATACAACATGTTATAAGTGCAACCAAGTAGACCATATGGCAAGCCAATGTAGCACAATGTCTTTAAACGGACAGAGGGGATTTATGCAGGGTCAATAGGTCACCCAACAAGATTTAGTAGTCAGACCAAACCAGTTGTTTAAATAAGCATAGAAGGAGTCAGTGTTCTGGCATTGATAGACACTGACTCTGTAAAGTCTTCTATGAATGAAAAAGTCACGCTATTTTAGAGTTCAATAATTCAAGAAGTGTTCACATAGACTTGCACGTTTTATTTCTATCACCGGGGATCCATTGCATATCAAGTGTAGCGTTGAGTGCAATGTCAAATTTCCCAATTCTAAATGTCAATATCTCGGTAACTTTTTAGAGTCAAGTAACATAAGTTACGAATGCATGCTGGGCTGGGATTTCTTAGTTGCCAACTGGCTGGAAATGATTGGCAATGCTGTCTAACGTTGTTAGACAGCATCTCAGTGCCACCTAGGTCGGAAATTATAATCGAAGGATAGGCAGGACTGCGGAATCAGAGTTGGGGTTAATCTCACCTTTGATAGGTACAGGGACAGACAACATAGGCATATCTCAAGTCAATAGTAGGTCAGTCCCAGTGAGGCTCGCTAATGTGTTGGAGGAAGAGGTGGAGCTCACAGCGGGTAGTAAGATAGCAGAATTTAGCATACTTACGAGTCGCCCGCGTCTTGTAAAATAGAGACAGTCCTCTTGAAATCGGAATTATCAAAAGATCCCAAGTTTTAGAGGGGTATCAAAATTACATAAAGAAAGACGAGTACATTAAAGTAAAGTGGCAAAGTAAGGTCTACTTTGCCAGAGTAATGGATGTAGCTGGTAAGTTACTTAAATAATTAAGCTTAATACCTCTCGTTAAAATTATCTCTTCATATTAAAGTTATACTGATAAAATTCACAGAGAATAATACTATTTTGGTTGGCAAAATAACAAAACAAGTCCCTTCATTTTGAGAAACCCTTTTGGGGCATATGTCAAAAACATGCAAAAAAACAACAACAATCAACAACAAAAACTAAATAGCTTTTGCCCAGGGGGTTATATTTTTAAATTGTTTGGGGTAGGGGTGAGATGTGGTGACTTTGAAACCCTGTCCCTATCCCAGACCTATAAATGAAATTTTTAATACCGTATTCTACCCTGGGTATCAGAGGAAATATTTTGCTTTCTTTCCCCCTCTCTCGGTACTGAAGGCTAGTATATATGTGGCTCGTTACAGCACCTGCGGCACCGAGAGAGGGGGAAAGAAAGCAAAATACTACCTCTGGCACCCAGAGTAACCCTTATTTTCCTGACCTACTTGAGGGCTTTCACCGCTTTGATTTAGTATTTAGCCACTACAATCATTTACAAAATGTTAGCTCGATCTTCAAATAATCATACCAAACTTGGTTCTCTGTAAAAACCGTACCCTATCCCCTGCAGACCTGAGAAGCTTGAAAACCATACACTATATGGAGCATGTATACATGTACCCACCATATAGGTTATACATTATATAGCAGAGCTTTTGCAAGGTAACATGCCCATGTACCAATCAACATCACATTCACATTTGTAAAAACATACAGTATACACCTATTTCAAAAAAGGTTGTCGGGGACATCAGTCCATAGGCGATAGGTTATAGGTCGTTCCAAGACCAAACTGCATTATGGTAACAGCTTGAATAGCCAAAAATGTCACTTCCTGCATGAAAAGCTGTATGATGTCATAACTATCTAAATTCAAACAGACCAAGACAACTTTTGAAACGACTTTTCATGAATTTTCTCTGGCATCCACAGCATTGAAGCTGTTACCATAATGCAGTTCGGTCTTGCAACGAACGGCCTATAACCTATCGCCTATGGAATGATGTCCTTGACAACCTTTTTTGAAATAAGTGTATAATTATAAAGTAAATTTGTTTAAACTTTTCATACTCGGTATACAGTAATTTATAAGTTTTGAGCTTTCGGCTCAGACTAGAGCCTTGATCACAAGTGGAACACGCTACGCTGCATTTAAATTATTGTTATTGGAGGCACGTGCGAAAGTTGAAACCGTCCACTGTAGTGTCCCCGGTTCAGATCAGGATTGTGTACTCTAATCTGTATTGCTTCGCTAACACCATGTTCAAACCAGTGTGGATCCCTATCCAATACATGTATCGTTTCTCTGTCAATACGGTGATCAGGACAGTCTCTGAATATATGTCTTGACACTTAATTCAGAGGAGGTTGAGCTGTATATAATTATTATTTTTTCTTCTAGATACCCAAGTGTCTCTCCTGGAACACGAGAGAAAAGCACTTGCAATTCCTAAATTGAAAACTGCAAATATCGAAGAGTCTTTGCAAACATATACAAAACGAATCTACATGTGTAAGGTCAACAAAAGAAGTGGGAGTGGAACAGGAACAGGAGAGAAAAGCACTTAATATGGCTCAGTCAAAAGAAGTTGGAGTACAAGTTGGAATGCCACCCACCAAGTCGGATGTCGATGCACGACTGGAAAAAATTGAGATGTCTCTTAATGATATTAAAAACATATTGAGGAAATTGTGCCACCACCACAAAATAGCAGGGACTGGTACATTAGATTCACCAGTGCTTAACTGGATTATGTACCAGAAAGCCCTGCTTGTAGCTCCATGGCCTCAGCCTGTATCAAGGTCAGACCCTGATACAGGCTCTTGTATGATGCTGGTACCAGGGTCTAACCCTGGTACTTTTGATGACATGCCTGTATCAAGGTCTGACCCTGATACAGGCTCTTGTATGATGCTGTTACCAGGGTCTAACCCTGGTACTTTTGATGACATTCCTGTGTCAAGGTCTGACCTGATACAGGCTCTTGTATGATGCTGGTACCAGGGTCTAACCCTGGTGCCAGTCCATTTGTGCTACCAGGGTCTAACCCTGGTTCATTTATGTCAATGCATGTACCAGGGTTAGACCCTAGTACATTTGGGACTACCATGGTACCAGGGTCACGCCCTGGTACAAATACATTCAGCCCCCATGAAATACCACTTTCATTTCGAAGAAAAGAAGTGGTACTATACATAAAGATGCACGGTCACAGTATAACTTCGCAGTTCAACTTTTGAAAAACACGTACACAAAATATGAACTGCGAAATTGTAGTGTCAGTGGTGGTGGCGGCAAAAGGCCACTCAACCGAATGGCAAAAGAATATGTAATGAACACATATTTTGAAGTGTACCATATCCAAGAGGTCAACAAGGACAAAGAGTGGAGCAAGTGTATCAACGCCATTAACAAATATCTTTCAAAGTATGTAAACAAACAGTAAAAGCAAAAAAAAGTATTCAGTTTTTCTTATATATTTATATACACCTAATTACTCTAATTGCATAAATAAATAATTTAAAAATTTTTTAAACATATTGTTCAAAATCATAAATCATAAATACTGGGGCGTATCCAGGACTTTTAAATTTGCAGGCACGTGTACACTCATAAACAGGAAAACATGCGCTGAAAAACCTACCTGTGAAGGGTTGTGTATGCGCATGCACTCAAAAATTTACAGGCACTGTACTGCATGTTTATAGGCTGGCTACGCCCCTGGAATGTTTAAATATACAGCAAAAATCAAAACTCCAGTACGTTGGCTAACAGGCTGGATACAAAGTCTGTAACCGGAAATAGGCATTTTTTTTATATCGATTGTATTAAAGCCATTGTAATCAGCTCATTGTAAATTTGTATTTGTTGAAAAAATATTACTTGCCTCTGGGTGGTCGCTTAACGGAGGTAAAATACCAAAGACAAATCCAAATCCCAAGCCCAAAAAGGTGGTCGCAGTCACTTGAATATATTTTATAGTGTGCAATTTAGAATACTAACTTTAAATAGTGCTATTTCTATTTTTTCTATCGTTTCATTAGTACTATGCGTGCAATAACAACAGTTAAAACAGTTGTATAATAAATCCCTTATTAGATGTTTTCTCAAGTATTACGGGCTGAAATTTTACTAATTGGTTGCATTTTTACTCATCTATGATGGATTGTGCACATAAAGCAATATCCGTCACACTCTCACAGGCTGAGTGTATTTTTCTCACCCAAAAGGGTTGGATAATAAATAACTTATTTAGATATTTTTGTGTGTAATATCGCTTGCATTTTTACTCATCTTTGTATTTTGTCTCACCCTATGGGTTCAACAAAATACTGCAGACTTGTAAAAATTTCTAGCCGTACGACACACTAAAATGTCTATTGAATAAGATATATCTATTCACCTCCATTTTGGTGAATAATTGTTAATTATTATTATAACATAGGTGTGATATAACGTGCACTCTGATTGGTTGGTTAGAGTGTGCCCACGGACACATGCTCACATCATCGGCATATCACATGCCTGAAATCAATCGTAAAATAAAATTGATTCATTTGAATTTGAAGTGACTATGTTGTAATGCTTCAGCGTGTGCCCATCAAGTTATGGATGCACTTGGTCGGCTGTTAAGTACTCAAGAAGCTAGAGTCACACTCAGCTTCGCCTTGTACGACTCTTACGCTTCTTTCATGCTAACAGCATCCTTCCGTGTACATCCATAACTCAATGGACGCATACTGCGCGTTGACAATTCCTTTAAAGTGCCTATAACGCCTTTGAGTTTGTTTTACAAATCGATTATATATTAAGTGAATAGTTGCAGGTTTCAGTATTTTGTGATTTGAACTTCGCGTTGGCAAGCTATAGAGGTTTGAAATCGTGATATGGAAATTAGATGACGTCAAAATGACGTACTTTAAGGAATCAGGTCTTATACAAAACACCCTTGTGCAAATTACTGACATTTTGAAACTTGTAATATCTTTTCACAGTTTATAGATATGATTTGATAAACTTTTTATCCTATTTCATTAAAGAACACAACTAAATAAGCTATGGCATCATTCCTTAAGTTACGTCACCAAATTAGCATATCCCGATTTCAAACCTCTATATCTCAGAACGCGAAGTTCAAATAACAAAATACTGAAACTGCAACTATTCACTTAATATATAATCAATTTTTAAAACAAACTCACAGGGGTTATAGGCACTTTAATTTTACATACAACTGTTTTCAGAAATGTCCTTTTTACAAAATTTAAAATAGTAAATAGTAATAAATGAATTAATTAGAGAAACAAAAGAAATGCACTCAAGCTGAACGCTGGCGCATTGTTTCTCTAATTAATTTATTTTTACTATTGTGTCTGTATTGTTTTCATATGGTTTTATTGATATGTTGATGGGTTAATGATATTGAGTATTTCTTACCATGTTGTTTCTGTTTCTCATTTCCTCAGCAACAGGTTCAGACACAGACTTGAAGAACAGCGTTGTTCGTTTTGACTTTACAATATTTATGCAGATTAAGGTGTAGAGTTAATTTTAATATCTTCAGATGCTATACTGATACAGTAGAGGGGAGGGGGTAAGGTTAATTTCAACGTATCTTCATATGCAAAATTAGCAACTCAAAGCTTCAGGCAATACAATAATATTGGCTTTGACTGAAAAGTAATTTCACTTACATTACGGTATGCTTTCATATTTTGATTTTCCTAACATAAAAACATCAAATCAAACTTCAACTTCCAGATATTAAGTCTTGTTTATTTTCAATTAGTACTAAGTAAGTGATAAATTACTGTATTATAGATGTGATTTAAAATGTGCACTAAAGGCAGTTTGGCATGAACTATATGGGATGAACTCTAGAAGTAATATTGTAAAAACCTGGTCCCAACATTGACATACTGTCCAAATTTTAATTTGTATGGCATAAGTACATCTGGAAAAATGGAGCTCACTTTTCAACCCCATGCCACCCGTGTACACCCTCAAGGGCCTGATACTCAGGCTACTTAACAGAAGTTTCTTAAAAAATTACTTTGCATTGGAATTTTTAGCTGGGGCAAAACTCTTCGGCCCCTAATATCATGTAAACAGCTATATTTAGTGTATCAACACAAGCCGTAAATACATGGAAATCCATAGTTGCAAAAATATGAAATCTTTGGAATAAAAACACGAAATTGAATATGCACCAGACACATGAAATGTCATACAAGTATATTTCGTCCTCCCCCTCCCCCCTCCTCTCCACGCTCCCCTCCCCCCTTTCCTTGAGAGCCTTGCTACGCAGGCTAGTGATTGCCAGATAAAGAGATTGGGCTGCCTGTGGCTACCTCTGTTTGGTCAGCATCGGTTTCGTGATCTAAAGCTGTTTTTGTTCTGCCATTTTGTTTTGTCGAGCACTGCCACTGGGCAACAAGAAACGTAGCCTCCTGCACATGCAACTCTCTCCTGGGAGCAACAAGAAACCACAGGAGACAAGAAGTTCGCCTGCGGAGGAGGCTAAATGCAACGATCGATACTCAACTTTATCTAAAAAAAAAACAAGGTAAGAAAACGAAGCTTCCATGTTCATTGTTTCGACGAAACCGTTTCAACTGCATTTTGTACATGTAGTTTTTTGTCAAGGAGTACGACAGTGCATAAAAAACTCGCAGACATGCTTAAACATACACTTCACAATTATTTGAAAACATCACTATCAGACCCTCTTATTGGCCATTTTTAAAGGTTCACTGGTCTTTACTGTACAGGTATCGCGGAAATAAATTATTATGCTCCACTGACACACTAGTCTCCTTCGCATCCGTTTTTAGTTCCGTCACGTACGCTCTCGGCCCACAAACGGCTGCTAAAATTGGAACAACATCCCTTTCCCAGCTTTTGGCCAATCAGAATTTGGCTCTCATATTCGTGGAACCGTTCGCGCCAAGCTCTGACGTATTTTATCATCCAAAATGGCGTCGCTAGATGAAGCTTTTGCTCTCGTTGTTAACAAATTCAAGATTTCTTCACTAAATTTCACCCAGAAGACAGCGATTGAAGAGATTACAAAATATAAAAAAGATATTTTCTCTTCGTGGAAGTTCTGGCATTATTGTTGCAGTAGTGAGCCCACTCATCAGTCTTATGGATGATCAAGTACAGTTTCTAAAAAGAATCGATGTGACTGCTGTTAATTTAAGTTCACTTTCAGAGGAGGATAAAGTTGGTGTCGAGAATGGGGCCTTTTCAGTGGTTTTCGGATCTCCAGAAGCGTGGCTCAACAATCAAGTGGCTCAACAATCACCAATCAATCACCAATCAATCAACAATCAATCAACAATCAACAATCAAGTGGCTCAACAATCAAGTGTTTTCCTCTAAGCTGTGTGCCATTGCTATCGACGAATGCCATGTCATAAGGCAGTGGTAAGCAAATATGTCGTGTATATTAACATATTATTACTGACAATCGTTAAACAACAAATATCTTTACATTCGTAGGCTTATATAATGTTGTGTACCATTTATTGATTTAAAAACGGCAAAATTCGTAGAACTTTACTAGAGACAGTAGAGTAGAGAAAGATGCAGATGAAATATACACCTATTTCAAAAATCATTGTCGCAGCCGAAGCAACACTCCAAGACTGCAAAGGATTTCGGTAATTTTTCTCGTAATTAATTTATTCAGAGCATATTTTGGTTGCATGCGTTTGTGACATATTATTATGGCAAGCTGAAGTGGTTGCTCAGGTGTCAAACCGAATATTTAAGAAAATACAAGTACTACAAACGTGTTGGTGCTGGTACTAAACCCGTTGAATAAGAGCAGGCATCAAGCATTTTCATTTTAAAATGTGCCACGCTTCCAAACAGTCTGAAAAACTACATTCATCACAACTACCGGTATTTACAATCAGGCCCTCTGATATTACGCGATGGTGCGATTTCGCACAATTGGCCTCAAATCGCATCCGATCGCGTAATTCACCGATGTCCGCGTAATTCATGAAAAATAGCACAATATGAACAAATCCAAAGCAAATATTCGCTTTATTTAAACTTTCATTGACAGTTGAACGTTATTTCAGAGTTTTTACCTTTGAAAACACCTCACAATCCCCTCAACAATCCTCAACAATCCCGTTCTTTCTGCAACACGAATGTGTAAATATCATCTAGGCGTTCTATGCGTGGAATGCCTTGGAGGCCTGGCACTAGTTACGGCGGTCTTCCTGTGGCAGGCCGGGTTAAACAATGGGCTTTTTTTTCTTGCGGCTACAAATCATCGCGAATGGGGGAGGGGGGGGGGGAGGGGGAAGTCAGGATTATAGGGGGAGGGGGGTTATGTTTCTGAATTTGGCCTACTTTATATGCCATTCGGTCGCTTGGTGTAAGTAAAACGACGCGGCTGGCCATGTTTTAAAAGACATGGATAAGTTTGTGCTGAAAGTGGCTTCCAAACCAGATGAGAAAAAAAGATCGCACCTTGCAGTGAACATCACTGCAAAAGAGAGGGCAAGAAAATACCCCACAGGTAAACTCACTGCTGCACGTTTTTCAAAAGATTCCACGAACTCGGTGTCGTAAACTACATGAATTCATAAGTAAGCTTAATTAAGCTTTAAAAATTAAGTTTTCTTGAAAGAAAAAATAGCATAATTCCATCAACAGCAAAGAAATAGTCATTTAGAAGTGTTAAAACAATTGAACAATCACTGAACTGGAAGTTTAATTTGCCTGAACTGAAGTGAGCGGGTTTCGCTCGACGAAGACAAACTTACATTCAATCAAATCAAATTCGCCGCCGGGAATGGAGCTACTACGGTCTATTGCAGCTGTGATACCGGTCAAGGCACTAAATTGGTGTGAGATCCTTCTTCTGGTTTGTCTTAAACTCTGCATAAAATCTGCGAAGAATGCTGCTCAATTCTGTATTAAAGTAAAAGGACATGTAATATTAAAACTTATAGGAGACATAGGAAAAAATATATATTATCATACCTGGAAAGAGCTCGTTGAAATTAGTAAACATGTGAAGTTTGGAAAAGATTTTTGAAGTGACTGCACGGCGCACCGTGCAGTCACTGAACTTTTTCATTAATTCCCCACAAAGTTTAATTTGTCTCCTCGTGTTTTTGGAGCATGGATTCTTCTTCGAGTTTCTGTAAGTCCTCTTCTAGCTGAGAAGACTGTGAAATTGCTTCTTCGTTAGGGTTTTCAGTCATTTTGTCATTATAAAGCACAAAAACAACAGCTGACTCTCGAGTCAAAGTGCTGCCAACCAAGAAATAACGGCGCGAACAGTTGATTGTTTTTTTGATTTCACCATTTTAGACTGCAAAATACGTCACAATGGTCGATGACATGTTTATAATACGTATTTTAGTATTATTCTGTCATGGAATGGTCTACAAGCTTAAAACTTTGGGAAATAAATGTTTAAAGCAAGGACGATCCAAAAATGATAGTATTTATTTAAAAAAATTGAGATACATTTAATATATTGAAAGAGGATAATTTCACACCGGTGTTTGGTATCCTCATGAGCCTCTAGAAACCATTCGAAATCGTCTTCTGACAACGTAATACCTAAAAGGGTATAATTTATTTATGATTTATGGATTTTGAATGTTTTTCTTTCAACATTGAATTTCCTTGATAAATCGAAGAATATCCGCATGGTATTTGAAAGCCAAATACCAAAAAATATATATATTCGCTGTCAATCATATCCTGGCATCCAATCACACGCGCATCGTAATATAATTAATCAATCAATTAATTCAGAAAGTGCTAAAACCTTGAACAGTTTTAATCGAATTAAATTACATTAAAATACATATAGTGTATTATTCTTGTATCTACTACTTGCTCCGTACATTCGTGCTCGTAGACTTAGATCGTGCAATAAAGACCTGCTTGATATCTTTACTATACATATAGTGTATTATTCTTGTATCTACTACTTGCTCCCTACATTCGTGCTCGTAGGCTTAGATCGTGCAATAAAGACCTGCTTGAGATCTTTACTATACATATAGTGTATTATTCTTGTATCTACTACTTGCTCCTAGCCTCCTCCGCAGGCAACGTTCGGAGGCCGAAGGCCGAGAAAGA
This sequence comes from Actinostola sp. cb2023, assembly GCA_033675265.1. Classification (NCBI taxonomy): domain Eukaryota; kingdom Metazoa; phylum Cnidaria; class Anthozoa; order Actiniaria; family Actinostolidae; genus Actinostola; species Actinostola sp. cb2023. Next base: position 53,866 of record JAUJYZ010000026.1, on the reverse strand, counting down.
AGCGAGGCCGAAGGCCGAGAATTGGCCGAGAATGGGATCCCTGCGAGGCCGAAGGCCGAGAGGGACTTGGCCCCTAGGGAGAAAAAGCGAAGGAGTTGCCTGCCATAAATGGACAACAGTTTATCACTTCGCGCATGTTTTATTGCGCATGCCAAATATACTTAGTACGGGAGGGATAAGAAAAATTCGACAGATTTCTTCAATCTCTAGAAGCCCGATGTTTTAGTGAAATCCTTGAAATTATTTTCAGTCCAAGCCATTGTTTTAAAAATAAAGGCCAACGGAAAAGCAGTGAAACTGACAGATTTTAATCGGAAGCAAAGAGAGTGCGTTTCATAAATAGAATACACTGCAAATGACAGCGTCAGGACCAAGGTCAACAACAACTAACCGACCGATCAGAGCGTGGCTTGATTCTGGCGCCTAAAATCGCCAACACTCGAGTGTTTATAGTGATAGGAAACCATAACATGAATTCGGTTCATTTCAAATTTTTAGCACAAACATGTGTTCTTGTGCAAAACACATCAGCGACGGGCGCCTTACAAATTTATATTAATGCCCACGTATATAACCCGACTTATAAACAACGGGTCGGGTTAGCGTACGTTGGAGACGTGACATCTTCTCTCTCTGTTTCGCAACAGTGAAAACAAATAATAATTATAAGAACGAGAGATTAAAAACTGAGAGACGATTTTTGTACGTGGTATTTAGGTAGAAGTTGTATTCACAAGGCCGCATATAAGCGTCGAGCGCGAGCGAGTTGACAAGGCGCGTTGTGTGACAATTTTAAACCGCCGTCAGGTCACTCACATTGCGTTTTCTGATCTTTGAGATTTGCTGTACTTCAATTGAAAGCATTAACGAAGTCAGTATTTCAAAGGAACATTTTAAACTGAGCGACTAATTTTAAAATGCATCAGTCCGCAGTGTGAATCAACTTCTTGTTTGATTTGACTGATGGCGGTTAAAAATATCTTTCACTCGGTCGCGAAAGGGATTTCACTCTCTCTATTTTGAAAGTCTTCAGAGGCAGGAACTTTAAAATAAACGTTCTAGTACCTAGTAGAGATCACGTCTTGAACCGTAAACGCACAGTACTGTTTGATGGTTTAACTACTAAGTATCCACTAGTGAGGTATTTTGGTCGACTAAAACTCCCAGGGGCTCCCGGGGTGAATTCACATGTCCTCAAGGGTGAATTCACTCGTCCACACCATTCGATTTATGGCAGGCTACTCCTCCGCATTTTTTTCCTTCGCTCTCGTCTCCAGTCTTCCTCTTTTGTATCCCTAGTCCTCCCTCTTCCTATTTTCTACCACAGGAATCCCAATTCCGATAAAAATTCCATTCCGATAAAGTAGCCTGCGGAGGAGGCTAACTTGCTCCCTACATTCGTGCTCGTAGGCTTAGATCGTGCAATAAAGACCTGCTTGAGATCTTTACTATACATATAGTGTATTATTCTTGTATCTACTACTTGCTCCCTACATTCGTGCTCGTAGGCTTAGATCGTGCAATAAAGACCTGCTTGAGATCTTTACGTGAGTGAATTTGACAGCTGAACTTTCTCTTTGACCTCCGTTGCTTCCTGATTGGTTTGCGATATGTAATCTCTCTTCCCAGTAAAACAAACAAACAAAAAATACGGGCCGTGTTTTTCAACTTGTGCCGGCCAAAGGCCTGGGCACGAGTAATTATGTATTTGATACCTAATTTCGAGTTAAAATAAAGGTTATTGTATTGTAGGCACATTTCACGCTGATGATGGCCTGCTGTTCTGCTCGGCGTGCAATGTTGTGATTGATCACTTACGAAAGTCTGTAGTGGAGAGACATCTTAGAGCTGTCTCACACAAAGAGAAAGTGGAGAAAAACAAAAGTGGCAAGCAGCAAACCCTTATAACAGCTTTAAACTGCAAAACAGATGCACAAGTTGAGAAAGTTAGAATTTGCCACGAGTGGATTGGTGTATGTGCTGCTGCAAACATTCCGCTGAACAAGTCTGATAACCCGCATGTGAGAAAATTTCTTCAATCTCGAGATAAAAATGGCGGAGCCATTCCTAAATGTTCACAGTTACGAGATTATTATCTCTTTGATGTGTATCAGGCTGAAAAGGATGAGCTGAAAGAGATGGTAAAAAACAAACAAGTGGCTTTGATTGTGGACGAGCTGAGTGACACAGAAGGCAGATGTGTGCTTGATGTAATGGCTGTTTTACTCGATTTCGACGAACTTTCACCCAATGGGAACTCTGTTGCATATTTACTCGACTCCGCTTTTTTACATGAAACCAACAACAGAACAGTGTCTCGGGCGGTTGTGAAAACTGTGCATGAATACGGCATAGACTATGACAATGTCCGCGTTTTTAACTCCGACAACGTGGCATACATGAAAAAGGCATTTTGTGACACATTATCCTGCTTATTTCCTTTTTGCATTCACATCACCTGCCACAGCAACATAGTAAATCTTGCAGCCTCTGATTTTAAAAAGAGCTTCAAAGAGGTCACTGAGTTTGTGAAGTGTTTCCGTAATCTCTTCTTCGTTCCCAGTGGAAGGAAAAGCAGATTTCTGAATTTCCTAAAAGGGGCTCTTAATTCAGAAGACAGTGTCGTTATGCCACCGAACCCAACAACCAAAAGCTGGAGTGCCTGGTTTGACTCTGTTCTTTACCATGCTGATTACTGTTTCCTCTTCGAAGATTTTGTTCAAGAAGAACTTAGTCGGGGACGGAATGCTGCTAGTAATTCCCTCCTACGATTAGAAGAAATGTACCAAGACCAACGTTTTATGAAGAACCTTCACGCACAACTTGCCTTTCTGAAAGTCAAGGCACCCACTTTCATGATTTTCCTGAATTATTTTCAGGAGAGAATGCCAAACGTCACTCAGGCACATAAACAAATGGAGAATTTATTAAACTACCTTCATGTGAACACTTCCCTGGAGGAAAAAGATATTGGATATTGTTTCAAAGGGGACTTCAATTTCAGCAGCCACGAGAAGAAAGAATTGTTGTGTCTCTTCAGTTCAGCTTTTCTCGCTGCTCATAAGAAACTTAGCAAGTATGTTGTGGATGGGGCACAGCCAGCTTCAAAGTTTCTAGATCAGATTCAAGTCCTAGATCCGAGAAATCTTATTGATGTGGATCTCAACTTTGATTCCATAGATAGCATCCCTGGATTTGAAGAAGTTTCAAGGAATGAGTGGGAACTTTATGTCAACATCCTGGGTCCTTCGGCTGTTAAGAACAGCACGGATGGAAAGGTGGACCTGAAGTTGTTTTGGAAATCAAAGGCAAGCAATCTACCTGAGCTCTACAATTTGGCATCATGCTATTGTACAACTACCATCGGCTCTTACGATGTAGAACGATCGTTTTCTGCCTACAAAGAAATTCTTGGTGAGAAACGAAGATCTCTAGATGAAAGCTCAATTAAAGCATTCCATTTCCTAAATTGGAATCTTCGAGTGAAGTCTTCGATTCAGCAAGAAAGGGAACAGCAGAGCAAACCAACTACCACACGTCCTGAAACGACAAACATGGCTGACAAAGTCACTCCAAAAGAGAAACCAGTGCCAAGAGACACTCCAAAAGAGAAGCCAGTGCCAAGAGACACTCCAAAAGAGAAGCCAGTGCCAAGAGACACTCCAAAAGAGAAGCCAGTGCCAAGAGACACTCCAAAAGAGAAGCCAGTGCCAAGAGACACTCCAAAAGAGAAGCCAGTGCCAAGAGACACTCCAAAAGAGAAGCCAGTGCCAAGAGACACTCCAAAAGAGTTTCCAAGATTGTTCAAGGTTGCTCAAGAAAGACGCCAGCAACCTACACCTAAGCCTTATTTAAGTACAGAGAAAGTACGAAAAAGAACCAAAAGCGATGCCGCAGATTCCAGTCAGCCCCACAAAAGGAAGAAAATTAGTGTAAAAAAAAGTGTCAAATCGGCAGACCGGGGAAAGCTTTTCAGAGCCTCTCTTCGTACGTTTCTTAATGTGAAACCAACAGATGAAAGAAGTACAGAGATTGGCAGTGATCAGTCCACGGCTGATAACACTCAGCATTCACCCAGGGTGTTACCAGCCACAGACGTGCATTATGGACTGCTCAAGAATACAGCCACCAGATTCAACGCACAAACAACTTGTGTTTTCCCAGAGCAGAAAGAACCCCTCCTGAATTGTTTGCTCGATGGTTCAGTTAGGTTCAAAGGCAGCAGTGTGCTTGATGAAAAAGATCTTCAAGGTCTTCATGGTTGCAAACCACGCGACGAAGATAAATACCTGACTAACTTTGTCATTGAGGCCTACTTCGATATCATTACAAGCACAGGTTCTTCCAAAGGTGTGCAAGCAGAAAGTCTGGGGTGGGAGGCATTCGAGAAGGGGCCTGCAGGCAGGATGTCAACTCAAGATCTGCTGAAGGGGAAAGCCCCTCTGATGGAGCAAGACGTTGTTCTGGTTCCATGTAACCCTGGCCAAAGCAAGCATTGGTTCCTTCTTGTTGTTCTTCCAAAAGAAAAAGAAATTCTAGTTTTGGACAGCTTAGCAGGGTCATTTACAAAGCCATCAGCAGAGAATGCCATCCAAAAGATGTGGAAGTTGTTAGAGGACGTTGACAGCAGCCTTGACAAAAAGCAGTGGCGATTTTACACAAACACTCCGAAGGATATCCCACAACAGCTAAACAGCTTCGACTGTGGTTTGTTTATATGCTTGTATGCCAGATGCTTACTGCAATCTCCAGTTCCATACAGCGATAGCCATAACTTCAGGCGTCACATGATCTTGGAGTTGCATGAGAAAGAGCTGCACAGTTTTACTCGCCCTTTTGTTCAACAGGATAGATACTACGCTGTAGAATATCAGAAGACGTACTACTTTGGCCGAGCCCTAGGAAGTTATGATGGTGCAGGTTTCGTCGATTTCAAATTCCTGCACTCTACAGTTTGCAGTGGAGCAAAAGTGTTCGCCTGGCCAAGACGTGATGACATTGATAGATGTCACAGTTCGTGCGTGTTTTATGGCCCTGTTGCTGTTGTGGGTGTTGGCCCTTTTACTCTTCCACAATTGAGTGAAGTGGAACAAGTGTACCAGTGGTTAAAGAAAAGCAGAAAGGGTCCTTAATTCAAGTCTGCAATAACTGCATGATAGTTTGTCGTAATTGAGTGTTTGAGTGTTTACATATTTGCAATTCTTAACTGAATATAAACGAGCTGAACATAAATGGCAAGATTAACACAGAGAAAAAAAGACAGCTAAAGTGCATCCTTATATATCTTTATCATGTTATATATGTACACCAGAATGAAATATTGCCGGTACATGTACATGTACTACTATATACTTATTGAATGTGTGCAAGGAGAAACTGCTGGTGTTTAGGTTGCTATTCTAAATAAACAAGCAGTGGTGAAAGGGGTTGCGTTGTAATTGTGTTGGACAGCATTTAAGTGATTTTCCACTTCTAAAACCTAGTAAAACAAGGTTAAATTAACGTTTGGAAAAATCGCATAATTATCCGCATAATCGGCATTTCTTGCCGCATGATTTCCGGGTTTTTCCGCACAATTTCCGTTTCTTTCCGATTTTTTTCCGCACAATTTACGTTTTTTTGAAAACTGATTTTCCACTTCTAAAACCTAGTAAAACAAGGTTAAATTAACGTTTGGAAAAATCGCGTAATTTTCCGCATAATCGGCCTTTCTTGCCGCGTAATTTCGGGGTTTTTTTCGCACAATTTCCGGGTTTTTTTATATTAACGTTTGGAAAAATCGCGTAATTTTCCGCACAATCGGCCTTTCCTGCCGCGTAATCTCCGGTTTTTTTCCGCACAATTTCCGGTTTTTTTTCCGCACCCTATCAGAGGGCCTGTACAATGGCCGCAACTGAATAAATTAATTATGAGAAAATTTACCAAAATCCTTTGCAGTCGTGGAGTGTTGACTGTTGCTTCGACTGCGACAATGATTTTTGAAATAGGTGTATATGTAGAATTTTGTCGTTGTCAAAAGTTCAAAATTCTAGTGATTTTCAATAGCAATCATCAGACCTCTCCCAAATATTTCTTTTTTAATATATTAATATTCATTTGTTCATATTACCAGGGGAACATCACAAGGCAACAAGATGGCAGCGTTCAGAGAGTCATATGGTATATTGTATGAGTTGAGATCTTTGACTCCAAATACACCAATCATTGCATTGACTGCTACAGCAACTTGTCTTACAAGAGACACCATCATCAACATTCTACAGATGGACAATTTTGTTGAGATAAAAGAGAGTCCAAATAAGTTGAATATAACTTAGTACAGTACATGAACAAGGAGGTGGATCATGAACAATACCTTCTTTGGCTTGCCGATGAATTGAAGAACAAGAGACAGTATTGTGACAGAACTATCATATATTGTCAAACGATCAAGCAATGCGGCATTATATATGCAACAATGAGAAGTTTAATCGGAAAGGAAAACATGCACAACAGTGATGGAGATCCACTACTAGAAATGCTACATTCCTGCACACCTGATGCCAATAAACAGAGTATTCTGGAATCCTTCCAGAATGAGCCGGGTTCTGTCCATATGCTGATTGCTACCATTGCTTTTGGCATGGGGGTAGATTGCAAAGGTGTTTTCAGAATTGTTCATTATGGCCCATCAAAAAACATGGAGCATATGTCCAAGAGACAGGCAGAGCAGGAAGGGATGGCGGGCAAAGTGTTGCCTTTCTATTGTATCATGGTATTCTTTTGAATCACGTGGATTCTGATATAAAGGCATTTGTGAAAACAAAAGACTGCAGGAGAAAGACAATTATGAAACACTTTGAAGCATCGTCAGAGAATACTGAATTTCTTCACCAATGCTGTGATAACTGTGCATCGAAGTGTTACCGTGGGATGACAGATTGCAATACTGTTATTAAATATCCAGTGCTTGAATATGATATTGTTCAAGGTATGTCTGGACAGGAAAGAAGTGTAACGACACAAGACAAGAAACTTGTTGAGGAATCTTTGATACAGTACCATAAAGCATTAGTTATGAACATGTTAAGCACAACCGCAAATGGTGAAATCAAAACATTAACAAATCTTGAGTTTATGTTGGGATTTTCTGAGCACCAAATAGGACAAGTCCTTGAAAATGTAGCAAATATTTTCACGTCTGATGTTTACAGGACAGTTGAAGTGTGGGATAACAGGCATGCAGAGAAGATTTTATCTGTGATCAGTAATGTGTTTAATGACATAGCTAATAACACCAATTCAAGTGCTGCCTCATGTGAGAAAAACTATGACTTTGATGATGAATTGTGAGATGAGTGGAACGAAGTCCTACAAGATGATGAATTGTTTAATGTTATCATTGCGAATATATCATTGTCAGTTGGATGACTCCATACTTCAAGATGAACACAACAATTCAAGTGACTCAGTGAACGATCAAGTACCAACAAATATTTTGGCTGCTATTGAGGGTATTTAGATCAATATTATATAGATCATTTTACAATAACAGAGCGAAATCTCACAATCTGATTGGCTCTCAGCCGTTGTCAATAAGAGTACAGACACACTGTATGACGAATCGCTCGAGCACGGAGCCAGCGCAAGCTTGAAACAGTTTTTCTTTCAAGCATTTTCCTTGTTTTGGGAAGTTTTTTGACTTTGTTATTGTAAAAAAAAACAGATTGAAGATGGTTTTGATTTGTCTATATTCTTATTGACACACACTTGACGTCATAAAATGTTCAAAACTTGGCAGTGAAATCAACTTGAGTTTTGAACATTTTATGATGTCAAGGGTGTGTCAATAAGAGTACAGACAACTCAAAACCATCTTCAATTTGTTAAATGTAATTACTACTTAACACTTATTTACTGGGACTGAGGGAAACAGTGTTTTGTGATCTCGAGACTGTCGATGTTTCCCGAGGCAAAGCCACGTGAAACATCATGGTCGAGGGACCACAAAACATACTGCTTTCCCGAGGTCCCAGTAAATAAGTGTTTTGTTATATACCAAGTTGGTCAAAGAACTGGAAAAAAAAAATACATACAATTTATACATATAATTTGCCAGCATTTCCGGTGAAGTACATTTAACTTCCGGTTTTGTTATTACCGGTCCAGAACATATTGTTGCCCACTTAGAGCTGTTACCGGGAAACAGTTGAATTTGAAGACTCTCACGTGATACCGTCTTGTTCAATGAAAGACTGAGAAAAATGGGTTTTGACACTTGCATTGGTATATATATAACAAATATTGTTATTCCAAAAGAAAGTCTATACTTGGTGTAATAAACAAAACAGTAAGTAAGTAAGTAAGACTTTATTTAAAGAGGGTAACACGTGACAGTATAGAAGTAACTGATAAACTTGTGGCCCTAACAAAAACTCAAAAAGAAAATAAATATATGATATATAATATACAAAATATGTAAACTATAAAAATGCTAAAAACTACTAGTACATGAAAGTACATTTGTATACTGTACGTACATTGTATTAAGGTAATTCCCTTGTTTTGCATTGCGCACGCTCTACTGCGCACGCTCTACTGCGCACGATTCTGAACTCGCGCGAGCTCGCGCACATTGGAGACCATTGGAAATCGTTAAATATTTCAAGTGTAACTGAAGTTTTTTCAAATTAAATCGAAAACGAGCACGGTGACCCCCATTTTGTATTCAATAACTTTCATCACACTATAGTTCTTTAGTATATAGCAAAGTATTAAAAAAAGTTAGGATTTCAAACATTAAAAAAATTGAATACGCATACGGAGTATCGATTTTTAGACCCTCTCGGTAGTTCGAACATCTGTGTTTTTTGTTCTATTTTTCGACAACTATTCAAAATTCGAGCATTTTCTTACTATCAGACGGTAGGCAGAGATACAAAAGCTATTATAGCAAACACTTTAGTTCATTATTAATAGTTTGTCTTTTAAGTTGTGGAAAATTATTTACCAGATCCCGATGTCACGCGAGACTCGACTGGAAACCCTAAAATACGATAATTTCAAAGCAGTGTAGCGCAAAAATGAGCACGGTTACCCCCTCTTTTTATTGCATTTTTTGAAACTCCATACCGTAATGTATCACCATGCCAAGTTATAGAAAATTCACCTTAAGAAAAAAGGGAGTCTTTATAAAGAATACTAATGAGGATATAAAGTTTCATCCTTGAATGAAACTTTATATAAAGTTCCATCTTCATTAGTATTCTTTATTAAAGAAAATGTATTATTTTGGAAGATCTTTTTTGAAGCTGTTCCAATAAACTCGCAGATCGAAGTAGTAAGATCGAAGCCACTTGGTTTTAATCCCGATTAAATGCTCCTGCTCATTTACTAAACAGTATTCAAGCCTTGGTGTGAATAGGGTATTAGTCACTGTTGAGATCACAGTTGACAATGATCACCTAAAACTGTTAAAGCCTACCAAAGTAACAATCATCCAAAAGGAGGTACTTTCTTCATGTAAACAAACTTATTTATAAGAGAATGAATGCCTACTTCATCATTACCCCTGGCGCTTCACACTATTTTCACATGAATTCTAATTTATGTGACGTCAACTAAAATACTAAACAACTTATCTAATTTAGGTGACGTCAACTATTTAACAGTGAGACTAAAACAACTTTAAGGACCTATTAGAAAATTAGTAAGAATTTCAGTTCATTCTTATCTAGCTCTGATTCCCAACTCAGCATTCCTTCTGTGCTTGTTGATCCACTGATATAGACTGGTTGCATTCAGACCTTCCAGTCTATCCTTTTGAAAGTCAGAAAAATGATTGTACTTGCGGCCCTCCTCAACTTCGGTAAAGACATTACAGTTGACTGCTCTCTTTATCAGCTCTTCCAAGTCCCTTTCTGAACCAGCATCAGTGTGTGCTCCAGATTTGGATAGTCGCAGTATACCTTCATCCAGGCTCTCAAGTATTGCTCTTGTGGAGCTCTCGGCTTTGCATATTCTGGACACAGCTCCCTCTGTTAGATTTGGCCCAAGATTCTTAATTCCTTGTTTGAGAAAGTTATTACTATGTTCTGTGGCTTCATCTAAAGGAATATTGCAACCTTTTCTTCCATGATTGTTCACTGACCTAATCCAAACAAACCTTTCACTTTCTCTTGCTGATAACAATGAATGTACAAGAAAACGTTGATACAGGCATTCAAGAGAGTACTTGGTGCTATGTGACCCATCTGCTTTACAATAAAGCATGAAAAACTTATATTGTCTCATGAGGCGATCCCCATCACCTTCTTTGATTGCATCAAGAAAATTGAAAAACAGATACCCATCAGTTAAGAGTGCACAATTATAATTCAACATGTCATCACTTGCTTCGGTTTCTTTAGATTTAGCAGCCTGGGGGGAGGCTTTGAAAAGATCTGTGGTGTTTGTTCTTGCACTCCAACTGGTGGATCATGTGAAAGTTCGTGTTTGCTTCTGCTTCTCCCACTGTGTTTGAATGTTCTTTCACAACCAGGAAAGCGACATGGAAATCTTCCCTCAGGTGTTAACTCCTGCTGGTTCAATACACTCTCTCTCTCTCCTGCTCTAAAAGCACACTATCCACAAAGTTACGTACAGGTGCACCATCCTGAAAAACAAATTTGTCTACTATCTTAGCAGACAATTCATGGAGGCATTCTAGTTTTTCTGATTTCTTTAGAGACTCCACATTTTGAAGAAGAGGGAACTTGGTGGGCATACTAGACTTGCTTTCAAATCCCAAGACTGTCATGGCTGGCGTTATCACTCGTGATTTTAGTACGATCCAAAGATAGTCCCTGTTTGGACGGTAAGAAGATGTAACATCACCGGTGACATTCCTTCGATTAATGAGACCGCGGTCTGAAAACATGGTGCAACTGTCTCCAGCAGACTTCCCACTAAAGAATCTGGAGTAGATGAGCTGTTGATGCAATAAAACAACGCTTTGATAATAACACTTTGAATTAGGACTCTAAATATATACATAGGCTGCGGCCAGACTGTCTTGAATAGCTGATATCGAAGTTACACACCAATGACTCTGAACAAAGGTTTCAAGTCGAGGATATTGGGTCAGAACAAAAACTTGACCCAACAGCCTCAACTTGAAACCTTTGTTCAGAGTCATTGGAGTGTAACTTCAATATCAGCTATTTAATAACCAGTCACATTTTAATTGTGCTACATGTATGTAGGTTTTGAAATCAAGCTACACCTCTAATTCAAAACCTGGGACAGCTAGTTTCATGAAAACAATCATATTTCAACACTCTTTAATATGGTGTCTTCTGAGCTGAAATCAGTTTTAAAATTCTACAACCGGTATTGATATTAACCAAGGAGACTTATTATGCCCTTGATGTCTTCAATGAGTGGAAAATCTCATGAGTTATGGAGGAATTCCTGTGTTGACAGTTATATACTTGTGATTGTAAGATGGCCATCTATTGCATTTCCGACTCTCAATCAGGTTTTCGCTTCAGATGAGGTAAGAATTTCCTTCAACCTTCGTGAAGACTTTTAAAATACAATTTCATAGCTAATACAAACTATTTGAAACGGTAAAAGTGGTCAAAGTACGGAAGTATCACAAGAGCGAAGCGTGAGTGATGACCTCAAAGGTCAGAAAATGCTAATTTTCAACTGATTTCAAAACACTCTCCCGTTACGCTAATTCATTTGCCCAGGTAGATCTCTCCAGCATTTGATGGATAACATTCCAGTTTTCATTCATTTGTTGCTCAAACAATTTCGAGCACTACCACATGGTGAACATATTTTTTTTATTGGAGCATACTTTCGGTCGACGTAAATGTAGGTCTGCAAAATATTTTTCCTGTCACGCAAAATATTGAGTTATTATCCAGATAATCACACAGTCAGTTAGTTTAGAGATCGTATAACACGTGGTGGTATTTTTAGAGCGATTGTGTGGCTCATGTTGTGATGCAAGACGATTAAACTCGAGTCACAATTTGTTGTCTTCATAGGCGATTTTCGAAGCGAATCAGAGTTTTGCGTTTTTCTCGAAAACACAACACTATTTCATTAAACTAACTACACAGCGATTCTAGTAACACCCTAGCCTATCTAACTTTGTAATATGAGCGAAATCGTTTTTTCAGTCTTTTTTCAGCGAGGGGACAAGATTGCATGGCACCATGATGACCAACAACCAATCAGAATGATTTTTTTCAAAATCAGGCCAGGTCACAAAGCTCAGATGTCCTGTTAGGAAGGCTAACGGCTTTTCCCAAGCGAAAAGTCGAGCGAATAGAGCAAGAATACGGAGCAAATGTTTGGGTTTAATTTGCTATTTCTGGATTCTAGTATGATTTCTGGATAGAAGGATCATTGGCCTTCCACCCTGTGGTCATTTTGGGGTCGATGGAGGGATTTATCGGGAATAAATTGTCAATCGAATTGGAGTAGTTGACGACTGGAGTCTCCAGCCTTGTCCTCTCTTACTACTGGTGGGGAGAAAAATCTAAAAAAAAACTTAAAACGGCTAAAAGCCAGCTAGAAAGGATCTACATGTAGCTTTTATTTGACTTTTAATGCATACATGCGTGTGGCTTTGTCCCTTGTTAGCGAGGCACATTAACTGGTAAAATAAAATAATAAAAATGCAGTATTCGCTAACACCATAACAATCTGGTCATAGACAGACAGCTAGACTTTCAGCAGTCAATGATCACTTTTATTCTCACCATTGCATAAAGTTTGTACTGATATGCAGTAATTAATACAAATATGGATGGATTCAATGAAGTAGAGAATTGTGTTTGGTGTATATTATATACAATGTTAAATAACTATTTACTGGCCAGATATCAGGAAAGATGTCGAAGCATCGACCATAGTATATTTGTAGAAGATAATGTTGTGTTGGATCCAGTAAATTTATAGTACATGTATGTTATAGTGTTCTGGGATAAAGTCATAGAGATTTTAACAAGTAATACATTGCAGACTAACAGAAGTAGGTAACTCGATCAAAACTCCTCTTCACCAAAAAAAAACCCAGGTACATGTAGATGTCTTGATCCAGTGTGTGATATTTTCTGTTTACATTAAGGCAAAGCATTATAATGAAACTGTAATCCTGTCAGCATATATTATGGCAATGCCAGAGGGTAATGTTTTCAGCAGTCAGATCAATAAAGCAGTTTCATATAACATTGCTATAAAGCAGTACTGAAGGCTGAGTCCAATAAATAGGTTTTGTCCTTTTTAGTAATGATTTATCAATCCTTGACAAGTTTCCTGTGCTCCATGCTTCAAAGTGTTCAAATATAATACTTGAAAGATACCAGGTAGTTGTATATTGATGAAGTACACCAGGATGGATCGTTCAGTTGAACAAAATGTAATTCGATTCAGTAGCTAGTTCCCTCAATGCCATTAACAATGGGCGATTGGTTTGGCGAAGACCAACGAGCTCGATCAAGCAGATAGATCAGCGACAGCGTCTCTGTATCTGGGATACTGTGTCTTCCAAAAGTATTCAAGTACATGCTGTCTCCTTCGGTCAATATCTGATCGACTGTAGAAGTACTCCAATGGCATTGTGGAACTGGACGCGACTGAGCACACAACAAAACAACTGAGCACTGAAAAACTCCTAAAACAAAAAACTAAATTGTTTGTGACCCTGATGAATGCTTCCAGCAATGATTAAAGTTGCATTTGACGTAATAGCTTTGTAGAAAACGAACACTTTCCTGGCTTGAATCAGCGGGGGGGAAACGAAGTGTTCAGATCCCACACGACCACACATGACACAGGAACTCTGTCACGATTAGTTTCGCTGCTCGCCCGACTCGCAGCAAATATCGAAAAACAGCATATAAACTTTTTTTTCGACGAGTAATTTGAGTAATTTGTTCTCATGCAAGCAGCCAGGTCACAAACTCCCCCGCCATCTTTAAAATTACCCAGAATGCATTGTAACAAGCAAACTCAAACTCGACACAAGTGGCGAGTCGCTGTCTTTATATCTTGCAAAAGTGGCTCAAATATTCCTTGAATGGCGCAGACACTGAAGTACTGGAGACTGCTGAATTGATGTTGAACATGTTTCTCCAACGCAAAACTTTGGAAATGATGTACACAGGATTTCGCCGGTTTGTGTTTTGACATTGACTTGGAGTTGGGACAACGATTCTTCACTAATTCTTTTGCTCTTTGTTTTCTATCGTTAGCGAGTCATCTTCCTCTTTCTTTTGAAAATCAAGTCATGTTGTTGTGTTGAACTAACTTACATGTAGCTTTGATTCTTACGAGTCTAAAATACTGAAAATCTCGAGTTTACATTTTTGAAAAGCTTCTGTAAAAGTATACTTAGTGAATATAATTAATAAAACCTATTACAAAATTATTGTATCGTGTATTTTCCTGAATGAAGCAAAAGTAAAACAAAACAAAACAATTTTAGCGTAAGAGTTCGGAAAGAAAATATCACTTCCGGTCTCGCGACATAGCAACCAGGTTACCTGGCAACGAGATAGTACCGACCCCCCTTAAGGAACAATTTTCAACCATCATTCGTGGTGTTAATCATTTTTAAATAGACTGCTTGCATCAATATATATATTACATACCTTATCTGTTGACGTGTCAGTACTCTTTTCTTCTGGAAGAAGTTTAAATTTGCCCGAACCACAGTGTTCACAATCTCGGTAAATGCACTGCTTTTTATGAAATCTGCTATCTGACTTATCACACATTGTGGAAGAAACCAGATCAGAAATGTTAGCATTTCCTTCTTCAGCCAGTTCAGGTGAGTTAGCAAGAATCTTCCTTCGGAAGTTCATGCAAGATTTAAACAACTTTTGTATTTCTACATGAAGCCTACAACAGCAGGAGTTTCTATCTTGGGTTCTTGTTGGAATCACAAAGAAAGGTTTACAGCCTTCAAAGTACCATTGACCCAAGATGATGTTTGGGTATTTTTCTTTGAATTCGTTGTAAACTTCTGTTTGCGTCTTCTCAAGTATTTGTTTTTCGTGCTCTATGTAGTCGTTGGGACCAATTCTTTTCCTTGATACATCTTTTTTGTTCCCAGTAGGGCGGGAGATTCCGGGACTTGTCCAAAAGTCGTGCGCCATCTTTTTTTCTTCTTCTGGGATGACATCGCTACAGGTTTTCCTTTTTATTTCCATCCAGGTCGACTTCGAAAGATTTTGTAATTAATTTTTCCTGTGCTGCAGACTTGCGGCAATTCTTCTTCTATTTATAACAAGTTCCTTGGAAATGATTTCTTGCGACATCCCACTACTTGCACTGCACAGCATTGATAGGTCCACCGTCATGGCGACTTGTGCATCGTTACTGCATTTCATTTTCACACTTGCTATCGCCTCCTTGACGCTATCCAACGTACTGTCTTTTGGTGTTTTTATCCTTTTTTTTAATTCAGGACTGTCTCTCACTTTAGTTATTGCCCTTTTTTTCGCTTGCCTTGGGGGAAACCCACTAAACAAATCTCTTTCAGTTTCATCTGAATCTTGATAACTTTTTATCTCTTTCTGTCTGTCGTAATAGTTTTTTGATCTTTCTCTGGAAAGACACATTTTTCGGTCCTTTGATTCCTGTAGTCGCTCCTTTCCACATTTTCTGTCCATCGTCTACAAGGAAGAAATCGTATGACACCGGCTCGGCGGCTTGTGCTCACCTAAGTTCTCTTGCCCATGGCGCACTTTTCGCCCAATATGTCTCCATCATGGACTTTTTGCCCATCGTGCACTTTTTGCACTTTTCGCCTCTCATAGTTTTCAGTGCACTTCTATTATCGGGCATTATAAAGTTCAACATTTCCTCTCTTTTTTAGGACAATTTTTCAGTTCGTTATCGGCCGAATTTATTTTGTCCGGTAATGAATAAAGAGAAACAATACTCCCTGACAGCCATTGGTTTCCCCCGCTTTATTTGGTTAAAAAACATATGAAGCTCATAAAGTTAAAATTACATTTTTTAAACCATGTCAATATCAACTAGTTTACATCGTAACAAATTTTAAAATAAATATACATCCCAACTTCATAGCAGTCATCAGAAATTAATTATCGATAGTCTTCAAGTTCAACTAGAACATAATTAATTCTAGATAATTCTACAGATGTGCTAAAAGAATGTGCCTTAAGCGATAATGACAGAGAATCACACAACTTTGGACAACAAAAATATTTTCTCACACTGTTTATTGGCGGATATTTTGTGGATATCAGAAGTACAGACATAAACAAAAGCTTGAAATGATAGAGAATTTCAATGGCATTTGTACCATCAACTTTGTTTTCATGGTAAGCAAATAGGGATTTTTATAACTACAAAAAACCTACGATTTGTCGAATAAAAAAGTACACAAAAATTGGACATTTTTTCGGTACACTTCGAAAAATTCAGCATATATTTATTATTATTGCATCAACAAAAAAACTACAAATTTCTGTTGTGAAAGGATCAGTAGATTTCGAGAAAATGAGTAAAAAGTAGAGTCAGAATTTATACCAACTCCGTACACCAACTCCGTGCGCAGGGACGGGACACGTCCAGAAACCAATCAAAAGCGCTCTCAAAGAACTTCCGGTTTGGCACTGCAAACGCTGCAATTTGAGCAATGAGAATTATGTAGAATTTACTCACGTGCTAGTATTTTTGTTCTGATCTGCTGTTCACGAACTGGGGCTGGCGGTGACAGCAAAATGTAAGTACATGTCATATCAACTAATTTGCCATATTTCCTGGACAAATACATAAGTAATACATGTATAATGAAAGCATCTTAAAGTATTAAAGGTGTTACATACAGTACCAGTCAGAAGTATCTTAACATTTTTTGTATGTATTCTGAGTGTAAACTGAGTGTGCATGTTAAGTGTAGTACACTCAGTCGAGAGTATTACACTCAGGTACGTTGAGTCCACGCAAACGAGTGTAGTAACTATACGCACTTCCGAAGCTCATTGACTTATCTCCATTGTGTTCGCAAACAAAGACAATTACATGTGAAAAAACTCAGAACAAGCTGTTTCAACGATGATAGTTCGATCTTAGAATGAAGTTTTAACATTGGTGACTTATTTGGACTAACCTCTGTGAATGGAGTTTACCAAAACGCTAAAGTTATCAGGTCGTACGTCTCAATTACAAGACCAAAACATTTGAACCTTGTGACCTTCAAAGGAAATAATCGATTGAGTAATCATGGTTTATGCTTGTAAAACTTTGGGAAACCCATGGAAGAAAACAGAAGAGAGTTTAACTATGTTATGGACAATTGGCGATCGAAACACAGCTTAAAGTAATGGGATGAATCGGAACAAAACGGTCACAACTTGTGAAAAGATCGTTGATGCGACGATAACGATCTCTGCTTTATCAATCTGATAAATAGTCCAGTCAATTTACGGATTTTTGGGGGTCCAGTTCAAAGTAATTGCAATATAATGTTTTTCACCGTTAAGATATCAAGAGAGGTGACCTAAGTAAGATACTAAAAATCCCAAAAAATCCCTTTGGTAGAACATCCCGAAAATTCCAATTCAAGATACCGATGTTTCATCACAGGGTTCCCGCATCATGAAATAAAACCAGCAAAGCTGTTGTTTGAGGTCAAACTAGGCCTTTCTCGATTATGCTAGCATTTTTTTCGGCATTTTTTGGGAAAACGAGCATTTTTTTCGTTTTTTCTTGAAAAAGAATTGCTAGCATTTTCTGTCATTTTTCATGACTGTGATCCAGATTTCAGCACTCAGAAGGATAAATAATCCTAAAGTTTCACAATTTTGATTACTTAATTTGATTGTTTTCTGTCTGTTTCGACTGTTTGTGCGTTGTGTACTTGTGTTGTGTACTTGTGTTACTTGTGTGTGTACACCAACGGAAAAAAAGGTCTGGGTGGTCAGCGGTTAAGAGAGACTGACCATAATTTTCGAGCATGTATTGACAAGTTGAGGATTTTCAATTCCCTGATATTTCCACCAAAAGACCCTTTGGGTGAACTCTTTTCAAAAATAATCTTAAAAGTTTCGGCAAAATTTTATTTTCAACGAAATCGACAAAAGTTCAAAATACGGCTTCCCGCCTGTCTGGTGACCATCGAATTGGGCTAGAAATAGTGCATCTTTGACAACCGATAACACGACAAGGAGACTTACTACGAAACTGCCAATCAAGCACATTATTAAGCATCATTATATTTATACTAGTATTGAAGCATAGTTCAAGATTCTTCTTCTTTGTATGTTTTTTTAGATACCGAAAATACTGACTATGACCCTCTGATCGAAACATCAATTTTGAGCCGATTTTTAAGGGGCAATATCTCCTATGGTATACGATTTACATTCAAATAAATATTTTTTTCTTAGAACAGATTGATTAAACTTTGTCTGTACCAAATATCTAAAACGGCCCGCGGAAACTCTGTGTTTTAGATAAATATTTATACACCCCACTTTCATTACTGTGACCCTAGCTGATACTAAGCGTGACAAGCACTCAAATGGTCAAATGTTGATATGATCCCAGACTGATATAGAGTTTTGAATACTAATTAACTGAGGTAATAATATTGAATACGTTTAATGAAATTACAGTTGTTTCATTTGTGTCTTACATGTAGTATCAACGAAATATGCAGTAGTATTACTAGTATATATAACTACAGTCCCGCCCAAAAGTCTGTCACGCACCGAAACGATATATCGCCTCATTTGCCGATATATCGCCAAAAGTGACAATATATCGCTTGGGCGATATATCGCTTGGGCGATATATCGCTTAAACGATATATCGCTCAAACGATATATCGCTTAAACGATATATCGCTTGACGGCAACCGATATTTCGCCTGGGCAGCAACCGAAATATCGCCTAACCGAAATATCGCCTAACCGAAATATCGCCTAACCGAAATATCGCCTAACCGAAATATCGCCTAACCGAAATATCGCCTAACCGAAATATCGCCTAACCGAAATATCGTCTAGGCAGTCAAACTGATTTTGAAATACGGTACTCGAAATATCGGTTTGACGGCCGGCATTTAAGGACAGTGTATTTCACGGCTAAAGGAAATCGCCTGAGTATTCATTGGTGCAAGAATGAAAGGGTTTTTCGGTTAAGTTAGTTTACTGTCCGAAAAATAGAGGAAATGATTACAAATTTGTCATGTAAACATGCTTCCGTTTCACCAGACTAACATGCCTGCCTGGCACCTGAACAATTAACGAACACGCCATCGTCGCCGGCAATGAATTACATGTATCGTTCTTCAACCTATCATGGATCTTTTTACGATCCATGAAACTATCAACAAGATTAAAACATTTCTTTATCTTGAATGAAGAAGTTTGAAAAATTGTAACACAACCAAGTTTGACAAACACGGCCGTTTATTTCAATGTTCCCATGGGATTTTTGACAATCACGGCCGCAGTGAATTAGCATTTTCACTATGACAACATAACATGCCGGCACATTTGTGAACACTCCATCGTCAGTGCGGGTAATAGACCTGTTGCTAAGTTTTGTCACTGGGATAGTGGGAATTCAAATACGTAAATGTCAAAGTGTTTCCTTTGATTGTAAGTTAAATCTTTCGCATGTTCTTGAGATTAGAACTAATACGAATACAGAATAAATATGAAGCCGTAAACATTCACATCTAACGAACAAGAAATACTCACTTTTATGCTAAAGTTCAGTGTGATTTTCACGTGCTCACACATCATGTGTCAATCAAGTGTCTCAAACATAACATTCCCACGTGGACGCTAATGAACCTGAGATTTTAGAACTGATAATGCCGAAAGTTGATGAGAAAGACGCCCGGTATAAAAGATGTTTTATTTTGAAGCAGTCGTAGGATTGTATTGGATCGTGATTTCAAGAGTTCATTTAAACTTTCGCCTTTACATGAAAGAAGCTTCATGTATCTTTAAATACTTTACAATAGGTTTGATTACTTGTAATTAATTCAATACTGTGCAAAGAACATTACGCTTGATGTAAAAATTGTAACGGAACTAAGTTTGACGAACACGGCCGATAATTTCAATGTTCCCATGGGAGTTTTGACAATCACGGCCGCAGTGAATTAGCATTTTCACTATGACAACATAACATACCAGGATTACCAGCACATTGGTGAACACTTCTCAGTTTACAGAATCAAAAGTAACAAATCAGCGTGCGAGAAATTATTTGGCAAAAATGTAAACAAGCGTCGCGGACTAGTGCAGCTCAGAGATCGAGATTTCCAAGTGATCAGGTTTTCACTGTAATTTGTTCCCCACTATTAAACAAGAAGTTTGTTGCTTTGGCCACGCATCATGTAGTTGGCTCACCTATTAAAGTTTTCTCGCCGAGTTTAGCATCATGTATACGGCGAACGCCAAATTTCTGATTGACTGAAATACTTTTAATTTCGCTTTCAAAACCTCAAATAAACGGGAAAAACTTTCATTAATACTTATGTTTTAAAGAACGAGAAAATGACGTCGTTTGCGTCTAAACACGAAAGGAGGGAGAGCAACTGCAGCAAAACCATGATCACGTGTCGTACAGTTTCGCCGTCATCTCTCCAAACATGTGAACGATTGTGTGGATATTCCGCTGAAAGCTCAAGGAAAGATCGCTTGACGTTTTATCCAGTAATCAATATAGAAATGTTTTATCAGACCAATCACCAAATTGTTGTTTGACAACAAACAAAATGGCATGGCATGGTGAAACGATATATCGCTTGGTCAACCGAAATATCGTTTGCGGTAACCGAAATATCGTTTGGCAGCAAACGATATATCGCTTGGTCAACCGAAATATCGTTTGCCGGTAACCGAAATATCGGTTGCTGGTAACCGAAATATCGTTTGCAGGTAACCGAAATATCGCTTGGCGGCAAACGATATATCGCTTGGTCAACCGATAAATCGGTGGCGATATATCGCCGAAAAAGCGTGACAGACTTTTGGGCGGGACTGTAGTATAGCTTTTCATAATTTATACTCGCTTTCTTTTGATCGGGATTTCGATCAACCTCGCTGATTTGGTAGCAACAAACGAATACGGTATGCACACTTTAATCGCGTCTTTATTTCAAATTGTTTTTGATTAGAGTTACAGCAGTATTTCTATTGCTTTGCAGTTGCTATTTTTTAGACTAGCGATCTACTGGTTATAAATTTCAAGTGTTTTGCTTGACTTCCAACTCGCGGGTTGTTTGTTGTTATTATAGCGTTGCATTACAAACCGAACGGGCGACAACTCGTATAATAAGTACCGGCAAATTTCGTTTTTCCTGTAACTGTTTCGAAGCAGATGGTTAGAAAG